>KE505135.1:236764-248755 GCA_000441515.1 Elaeis oleifera
TCTTTCACGGTGAACACCATCTACATCCGAACGTCTTCTTTCCTTTGGGTAATGAAACAAGTTTTCAAGTAGAATTCTTTGTAAAGCCTCCATCTCTTCATTCATCACTTTTGTCCATTTTGGATCTGTCAATGCATCCTGCACACTACTAGGAATAGATACTTTGGATAATTGATTAACAGTAAGTGCATATGATTTAGACAATCTATGAGTAGAGACATAATTGCTAATTGGATATTTAACATTGGCTTTAGGATCAGGTTCATACTGTTCTTTGGGACACCCTTATTTGTCTTTGTGGGTATCTTGGAGCAAAATTTTCAGGAGAAACATTTATTTTAAGAAACTCATTAGACATGGGACTCGATATTGGACTAGAGATTACTTGAGAAGAAGAATTCTGGACATTCTGGGTTGATTCGTCAGTTAATGGTGTTAACATGGGCAACTCTGCAGCCATTGGTGATTGTGATTTATCTTCGGAAGGAACTACCTCCTCATTCTCAATTACAGAAATATTATCAAAATTTTGTGGATTACTTGTTCCAAACTTTCATTCACTTTTCCAATTCAAAAAACTCATCTCCTCTATTGCCTTCTTGTAACATGCTCTCTTCACTAAAGTTCTCCCCCTGAAGAGATGGTGTAGAAACTTTTCCTGAATAGTAAGGTTCTGACTCACAAAAGAGGTATCCAAGGTCACATGTAACTTCCGAGCTTGAGGATCATAGCACCGATATCTCTTCTGAAAATCTAAATAGCCAACAAATACACATCGTTTTGCACATGGATTAAGCTTATTTTGCAAAGTCTTGGAAATGTGAACATATACCGTACAACCAAAGACTCTTGGTTCAAGATTCGGGAGATGAGAAATTGAAAAAAAGATTGCATTTTTGTTGAGGGTTTGGAAACCTATCACTCGAGAAGGTATCCGATTGATGAGATAAATGGCAGACTTCACAGCTTCTCCCCAATAGAATCGTGGCATGTTCATGCCAAAAGGGAGGCACGAACCACCTCCATTATCTGCCTATTCTTCCTCTCTGTCAAGCCATTCTGTTGCGGAGTATAAGTACAAGAAGTATTATGTCGAATCCCATGTTGGCTAAGAAATTTTTCAAATGAAGTATCTACAAACTCCATTGCATTGTCAGATTGCAAAACACAAATCTGCCTCTGATACTGAGTGCCCACCATACTATGAAATTTCTGAAATGCTACACAAACATCACTTGTTTTGTTAAGTAGAGACACCCAAGTCATCCTAGTGCACTCATCAATAAATGTAACAAATAACGAGCTTTAGAAGTTGAAGAAATTTTTGCAGGACCCCAAACATTAGTGTATAACCACAAATGGTTCTGAACATTTATTCAAACTTGGTAAATAAGAAATACGATGGCTTTTGGCCAATTCACAAATATCACAGTGAAAATCCGAAGTATTAAAATTGAAAAAAGATGGGGTTGTAATTTTTGAGATATCTGAAAGAAAGATGTCCCAATCTTCGATGCCATAACCATACAGTTGCTCGATCTTTTCTTCACTATTAGTATGATATGCATGACTGAATTTCTGTCCTCCATTCTCTGTTAGTTCTAAGTAATAGAGTTTGCCCCGTTTAACACCATAATCAAGAATCTTCTTGGTCAGAATATCCTGAAAGACACAAAAAGAGGGCAAAAAAGTTACAGTACAAGCAAGAGAGGAGGTTATTTGACTAACAAACAAGAGGTTATATTCAAGAGATGGAACGACTAAAACTGTATTCAGTGTGAGAGTACTAGACAAAGTGACAGATCCTTCTCCAGTAATAGGAGAGGTACTACCATTAGCAGTAGATATAACAGATTGGGAAGATGGACGAATAGATTGTAATTGACCAAAGTCTCTAGTCATATGATCTGATGCACTTGTATCAATAATCCAAGTACTATTCTTAGAAGTTGTAGAGAATATATTTGCCTTACCACCAATACCTGGGTGAGCAATGTTTGCTGTGGGCTGTGATTTCTTCTCCACATTTGATCGGGCTTCCTACATAGAAGTCACCATAGCCTTCCCTGCAATCTTCTTTCTTGGTTTTTTGAAAATCCCACCACTCAGGATAGCCAATGATTTCATAACATCGCTGTTTCGAATGACCTGTTTCACCACAATGACTAGATACAAGGTTGTTAGATTTTTCACCATAATGGCGGACCCGATTCTTTGTCGAGCCAAATGATAATCCTTGTCGAGTTTGGTTGGCTAGCATAACCGAATTCTCAGAGATTGACCATGAGCCACCCATTGTCTGTCTTTGTTGATATTCTCTCCTCACATAGACATATGTACTTTCTAAATCAAGTTTTGGCTCTTTTCGTAAGATTTTTCTACGAACTTGATCAAACTCAGAGTCGAGTCCACTTAGAAAGATATGAACTCGAAGCCTAGCCATCGCAGAATGCAACTGGATTACTCCTTCAACTGTTCCTTCCTGGGAGGTAGTCTTTTGATCAATTTTCTGAAAAATAGCAACAAGCTCATTATAGTATGTTGACAATGGTCTACCATTTTGTATGGTAGAAAAAGATTTTTGATTCAATTCAAAGAGGCGGGTTTCATCCGATCCATCGTAGAAGATTTTCGATACAGCCTCCCATATCTCCTTGGCTATGGAAAGACGAATAAATCGTTGCATCAGTGTTGGGCTCATTGAGTCAATAAGCCAGCTTTTCACTCTATGATTTTCGGTAATCCATGCTCCATAATTGGGATCTTTAGGTGCAGGCTTTTTCGTTCTCCAGTAAGATATCCAGCTTTGTTGTGAGCGCCAATACGCATCTCCATAAGCTGAGACCATAATTGATAATTTATCTCATCCACTATGATATTGGAAGGAAAACAGAATTGTCTTGGTGGATGATGATAGGCGGTGTTGAGTTATTTGTTGTAGCTGGGACAATGGGATTGAAATCAGCCATTAGTTCAAATGGAGAAGAAAAGATGAAGATGGAGATTGAAGAGATGGAGATGGGGAACTTGAGGATAGGAATTTTCGTATAGAGGCTTGGGGATTTTCGATTCGATTCGGGTTGAGTAGTTCTTTCAAGATTAGAATTACTCTGATACCATGTCAAACAATAGTAAATGCATATTTTTCTATTATTTTTCTTTCAAATTGGAGCTAATATATAGATACAATTACATCATAGTAATAGGAACAATCCTATTCTAAGGAACTAAATATTCCTATGCACAAGATTTGACAACTATACACAATGACAACTATACATAAGATTTGACAACTATACACGAGATTTGATAACTAATTTATTTGACAACTATACACAAGATTTGACAACCAATAGAAATAATCTGACAATTACAACCTACACACAGCTTATGCCAACAAGTTATCAAAAGATTGGATAGAATTAGAAGAGCCTTCTTGCGGAAAAAGCTCGGATTCTGCTAACGACATCTCTTGCAAAGTTTCTTGGTCTAAGGTTTGCCTTCCTAAGGAGGAAGGCGGGCTTGGGATTTAATCAATCGCTTTTGGCAAAATGGGGTTGGCGTTTCCTTGAGGAGGATTCAAGTTGGTGGAGGAAAATTGTATCTAGCTGGTGATTATCTCAAAAAAGTTAAGCTAATTGCTAATAGGAAGTCGAAAAGAATCTGCTCTAGCCCTCGACGGAATGTGATTAATTCTATACCACCAGTTTGGAACAAAGTCAGGTATAAGGTGGCAGATGGCAAGAATGTATCATTTTGGCATGACAGCTAGATTGGCTTTGCTCCACTCAAAATCCTGTTTCCTAATCTTTTCAGTTATTGTTGTGGTAAAAGGGAACTGTGGCCTCCTCCTTCAACTCCAGATGGGGATGTTGGTGTATTCCAACTTCTTCACAGTCTGAATGTTTTGTAAGAAAAATCAAATCTTCTGTCAATACTTGCCGAAGTCAATCCAAATTCAAACTACGACAAAATCATCTGGCAATTGGAACCCTTGGGTAACTTCACTACATCTTCTCTCTACCATTTCTTACCGCTAGAGGTGTGAAGTGGCCTCTAGCTAAGCTGTTGTGAAGAGTAGGATTCCATATAAAGTTAAATGCCTTATGTCGTTGGCCTTTCTAAACAAACTCAATACTCGGGAGCTCCTACAAAAGAAATTAAGCAGAAATGTTGGGGCTTGGGGTTGTGTGCTCTGTGACGGTGACCCAGAATCCGCTGATCACATATTTATTAACTATCCCTTCTCATATTTGGTCTTGAATTTGTGACAAGCTAAATGTGCAGTTTGTGCCATCTAATTTGCTTCGACTCTATTCCTCCTGGTCAAAATAGAATTTCAAATTGGTACTTCGTCAATCTGTTCTTCTGCTGATGCTGCTTTGGTTTGGAGTTGCTGGGAGGAAAGAAACTCAAGGATGTACCTTAACAAGAGCTCAACTACGGCTTTTGTCTTCAGGAAGACTAAAATTATTCAACCGATGGTCTTCTCTCCGCAAGTCGAATGACTTGGCTGGTGTTGCAATTATTGCTGCAAGGCTTCGAAGGTGAGGTTGGTGTTGAATTGAATTAGAGATTTAAGAGTTGTGTTAACATGGACTGCGAATAAAACCTGCAAAGAAGTCTTAAAATCTTGGAGTGCCCTCCAGTTTAGTATCTTCCAATGCGTAAGTCAGACGGGACTTTGAGGACAGGTGGTGGAAATGGAGAAGTAGAAGTAAAAATGAGAGTTTAAGAGTAGAAGAAGTGGAGAGAACTCTGATTCCTCAATGAAAATTTAGTAGAGTTTTCTCTCTCTGAATTTTTACTTACTTTCCGGAGAGCACCATGTCTCCTTTTATATAGAAAGAGCTCGCTTAGGTCTTAAGAAAAGTTTATTAAGCCGTTAAACATCTGTTAGGCTGTTAGGCCATTAGGGATCTGTTAGACCGCTAAAAATCTATTAGACTGTTAGATTATTTTAACAGAATAGCTAGCTATGAAGGGATCGTGAGGCGGTTGCCCATGTGGCGATGAGCTGGAATACGGCTAGAAGACAGTTACTGCTGAGCTGGATGATAGCTGTTGGATAAGCGTCTAGACTTCTGATGGCATGTCGGTAATAGATCGATGTGGAATAGCCGATATCAGTAACTATCTGGATTGGACGTTATGCCTTTGGTGTCAATCAAGTCAACCAACAACCGAAGAAAGGTGACGGAGATCGGAAACAAACTGAGGTGAGCATCAAGCATGTAAGCAGTTCTGGATTAAGCCGATTAGCAGAAAATATCGAAGAGGCAAGTCGATCTTGGGCCGATGTAACCTAAGAGAACATTTACCTCAAATAATGATCTGATGCCATGTGTCCAGATGATGATGAGGCCGGATAATATACATCAACATATGCCCCCCACTTTCTAGACCGAAGTGAAATGCTTCATATCGGTATGGTTCTAATAATATGGAGGGCATCATTGGTCGCATGTTGGTTGTGAGTCAAGAGAGACTCGCGCTTATAAAGAGAAAAAAATCTTTCCCACATGAGATGTCTTTTAAGGGACAAAATCGTGAGGTCCATACGACAGAGCGGACAATACCTTACGTGACGGGTTGAGCCCTTGTTCGCAACAATGGTGCGCCAGGTAGAGGTTGAGGTCCGCTTCGGTTCTCTAGGGCTAAGTACGCCTCAACTGACTGTGGGGCTCCTAAGACTGTACACAATCGAAGTCTCTCTTGATTGGAGGGGTTTTGTTGTGGTTCTAATAATGTGGAGCGCATCATTAGTCCCACATTAGTTATGAGTCAAGGAAGACTCGTGCTTATAAGGAGAAATTTTTTTTTCATGTGAGGCATCTTTTAAGAGATAAAATCGTAAGGCCCATAGATTAGAATTGACAATATCTTATATGATGGATCAAGCTCTTGTCTGCAACAATAATATTAGTAAAGCAGTTCTTTAAGAGATTGTCTTTATATTGCTCTCTATGTGGGGTTATTTCCTTCTTTTGCTTCGATTTGTAACTATTTGACCCCATCTGTACTTTGTTCATATGAAACTAGTCTATCGTTCGACTAATGATTTGTTTGGTTGTATAGAAAGTACTCTTGGGTGGCTCTTTGGTTATCTGATATTCTGTAAATAGCTTTTTTTTCTAATCAATTTAGGTGCTTGGTTTCAGCTTCCCTCGTTAAAAAAAAAAAAAGAAAAAAGAAAGAAAGAGAGAGAGAATGAGAAGAAGAAGAAGACAACCACAACAGAGGGATGGTAGGTACACTCGGCTTGCGCCCAGGGAAAGAATGTAAAAAAAACAATCCACAGTAGATTTGTACGGAGATGAATGAGAGGGTGCCGGCCCACGCCTTGCTTCGAGTGATAGCATCGACAGCCCTGATGGTCCCAAAGTTTTTGATCCGCCACAGTAAGAGACAGGTTTCAATCAAATTCAAATATCGGATTAATCTTGGCCTTTGTAAGGTTGTGCGAGTTATTAAATTATAGTCACTAGTCACGTCATACTATTTCTATAAATAAATGACTCTTTTAAGAATTCAAATTTTGAGTGGATTATATTTCCAAAGGATATTATATGGCCTGAATGATAATTATTTTCTCAAATAAATAGTGATTTATAAAATAATATTGTTATCATCTGTTATTGCCCACTATTTTTTGTTATAACACCACTACATAATATTTGCCGTAATAATTATTAAATATAAAATTCTAAAGCACATGATATATAAATATAATTCTATTATAACCATTGTAATACTCTATAATAGTTGCAAGACGGTCCGTTATTTTGAAGTACTATTTTTATTGAAACTTTTGAATGTATTGTATACCAAGATTTTAGAAATAAGAGTGAGGTATGATAGTTGCTGGCTAAGGCTAAAATAGAAATCTTTTTTTTATAAATAATGCTATGGGACTAAATATGGATTTAAAAATATGCAATACAATATGGCATGAAGAGATTAGTGCAACTCACAAAATTGGTGCAATACACAATGGGTGATTTAGAAGAATTATTAAACTTAATATGGACTACTTTGGCTACTATAAATAGAGTTGGATAAGGTCCAAGAGTAAAATCCGCTATATCAAAAAGTCAAATTGCAAGGCAAACTTCTAGAGGCCATAACTTGATTATTCGATATCCAACTTTGATAATTTTTTAATAAATTAAATAATTTTTCGAGATCTACGATGTGATACCACCCCATTAAGAGATCAGCACCCCAAGCGATATGGCCAAACTAGGCTCCGAAATGGATCGGTTAATCTAAGAATTTTTCTTTCGGATAAAAATTTGATCAAACGTAGCTTCCAATACAAAAAGAATCCGACGGAGCAACATAAGGCAAAGTTAATATAAAAATTAAAATCTACCTCCTAGAGAATTGTAGTGTTTTCTAAATTATTTTTATTAATTACATCTATTCTAGGTGAAAGGACTAGAAGAGGAATGTGATCCAATTTATATAAGGATATACCTCGTTATTATAAATAGAAAATGTATATCTTATTTTAATTAATAAAAAAAGATTGTATTTTTTTTGTAATTTTTTTTTTATTTGAAAGATTCGAATTGAGAAGGTTGAAATTTTTTTTTCCGATTAGATTAATGGGCTGTGATACAAAGCATGCAACTTCCAATGACACATGGTAATAATGCTATTTTCCTACCAAATTTGAGTCCATAGAGTATAAAAAGCGAGGAGACAAGCAAAACTTAAGAACCCTTGGGAGTAACAGAGGCCTATAGAATCCCTCCGAACAAGAACTGTAAGTTCAGGAAGAAAGAATCAGCAACAATGGGTGCCCACCAACCAACCCACCGGACCATTCGACACTTGAGAGATACGAAGACTTCCTAGGATGCGGCCCGCCGGACCATTCGACACTTGAGAGATACGAAGACTTCCAAGGATCCGGTCTGTTGTCCTTCGCATGTGGCCTTGAGGGTTGACACCCTCCTGCACGGGAATCGCTCTAGAATTCCTATGAGGGTACACATGCATGCACCTAATCTAATATATTTATATTAAAATAGAGATCCTGCCTCTGAGTTGGCAGAACCTTTGTATGCCACGTCAATAATATTTCCAGGTATTTAATACCATAAGGAATGGTTTCGAATCATTTTACCTGCTCTACTCCCGCGGAGTTTCCTCCGTTCCACACGTCAACGGGGCCAAGGAGGGAGAACTTTACCGTATTAATCAAAATTTATTTTTTAATCAAACTAATACATATTTGAATTTATTAAATTAATATAAAATTAAAATATTATTTAAATAATATTTTTACTGAAAAATATTATTTCAATAATATTTTAGGCCCAATCAGCTTCCCCCACAGCCTACGTAGAATCCTCCCCCCCACAAAAAAAATGGTTCAAAAGCGTCATTTGGAATGACACTTTTAACGCTGTTCTTATGATTTGATGGTTGGATTGAATCTCTGCATCTGGATATTCAAGCAGTGATTGTGTTATTGATGGTGTCGGAACAGTACCAGCTGGATTGTTTTCTTTAAGATTGTATCTGAGATTATTAGAGCAATACTGATACTTTGATTTACTTGAGACTACGAGTAAAAGTCCATACCTAAGTATTTTACTCACACATGCACATAATTTTAAGCTTCAATTGCTATTGAAACTCTTAAATGCCTGGAATGTGTACTTAATTTTAATATATACATAGAATTCTCCCTCACAGTACTTTTCCACCTTGGGTACATAATACGTAATGAACTCGGAGAAGCATAACGGAAGGTCCTGTTTTGCATTAACGGCCAGTTTACGGTTTTTATTTTTTATTTTTTATTTTTTTTTTGTGTGTCTAAAATAGGAAAACTGAGACTGAAAACTGTGACATGGCCACAATTGGGCCTAACCGGTAGAAAGAGACGGTGGAATTTAAAATAGATCAGGTTTCCATGTCTAGCATTTTTCCTGTAGGGACAAAAAAAGGCTGGTGGACCTGGGAGCTGGATTTGGATGATAAGAAATTCTTTGCGCACCATCCGTGGTGTAAAAAATCTGATATAGTATGCACCGCTTCATCTTATTGGACTACATAATTATCATTTTTCAACACATATTTAATGTCTATTTAATATTTACAGTTTTACTTTTCGTTTGAAATTTTGAATGACAAAAATACTCATATTCTTTCGAAAAAAATTATGACATCCTGTGCTGATATTATGGTATCTTATACTGAAATTATAACTTTCTGCACAGGATGCCATAATTTTCGATAGGATGTCAATTTTTCAATAACGAAATGCACTTCCCTCTTTATGACATCCTATGAAAAAATTATGATATCTTGTATAGAAAGTCATAATTTCAATGCAGAATGCCATAATATTAATATAGGATGTTAGAATTTTTTCAGAAGAAAAAGATATTTTGTCATTCAAAATTTCAAACGAAAAGTAGAACTGTGGGTATTAAATATGTGTTGGAAAATGGTTGCTACATAGTCCAATAGAACGAAGCGATACGCTCTACGTCAGATTTTCTACACCGCAGGTGGTGCACAAAGAATTTCTCCTTATGGTGAAAGTTGTGCGGGGACCTATCAAAGGTAGCATCAATTCATCAGCGAGATGGGTCGAGACTTCAAGGAATCCTCATGCAATAGGCATTTTTAAAGAGAATTGCCTACAAAGTTCTCAAAGATAAGTTTCTTCGTGATATTGATATTCTTAATAGAAAGAAAAGTTAACATATCTCATTGTCGGGGAACCCCCACTCAAGAAAATCTTTAAATATTTTTTTGATACAAGCTGGTACTTACATCAATCTAGTATGAGTGCATTGCATAAGATCAAAAAACAAAATATCCTGTAGAACCCACAGACAGATTTGATTCTGATGTCATGTCCAATCATCAGTATGCTCCACCACATAAGAAGTGATCCAGCCAATGGTGCTGTTTGACTAATATTTATGAAAAAAAAAAAACACTAAAGTTAAAGGCCAAAAATCACTTAGCTTAAAGCACGGACCCACAACATTTTGTTCTTCCGTAAGGTGGAATCTGGGAGAAAGAGAGAAGATGGAGTCAAATAATTTTCCCATATCTCTGAAGAGCTCCACTCCTTCGGTGGCTTTTCTGGGCCTTCCATGGGACAGGCCAGGTGCCTGTTCAAGTCACCCACACCAATTGCTTAACCTTTAGGGTTGAAGCAGGGTATGAAAGGGGAAAGAAAATGAAGAAAAAGGAAGCCCCCCTCACAGTCGTTACCATTTCTGCTTTCAATTAACAGTGAATCAGCTGACTGGATTATTTCCTGTACCTGTTATTGATTTGCATAACCATTGGTGGAAGTATAGACCCTCCCATTTCTGTGGGAACTTTTCTTCAATAAACTTGAATGAGTCATAAAATTTGGGACCTTATTATTTTTGTGCAACTAAACAGCACTAGCTTAATAAGAGAAGGCAATGAAACTCGCATTTTCTAAATTAAAGGATCGGACAAAGTGCATTGTTTAAAATTACATCGCAAGAATTCTTGAGGAATAATAGTTCCACATTAGATAAGTTGAGAACTATGGTGGTGCTCATATACTTTTGGACCTATCTATCTAAATGCATGAGTTTTTTGATAGGATCTTAACATGGTATCATAGCCCAGTTACATAGATGGTTTCAATGCACCAATTATTATACATCTATCCTTCAGAAAGATGATTTTAGTTCAAATTTTGAGTGATGCATCCATAAGTACTTAAATTTTGATATTTATCATGAATGGATCTTCTAGACTATTTATAAAAATTATTAAATATTAAATATTGGAAATTGTGTATCTAATAATTTGACTCGATTTAATCCTCACTTCCTTCTGCAATTACAAAACAAATACTTCACAGCACCCGCATTGCTATTAGTAAACATGTATGTTTGGCAGGCCCAGCCCACAGTCTACTAAACATAATTCAAATGGGCTGGACTAAATTATCTGTAGTTTTGGTGAGATCAACCCATGCCTCTGACCTCTGACGCTCACCAAGCCGAGTTTTGACCAGGCGTCAAATAAGGCCAAGCACAAGGCTATCTTCAGCTCGGCGGACACATTTTGAGTTGGGCCTGTGTGAATCCTGATTTAAAGGACATGGAGCAACATAAAGATAGACCGGGTTGGATGATAGGAGTGGCAATTTTAGTTAACCCATCAGATATCCAATCCGACCCAATCCGAATGGGATGGATTTTATTCGACACGGTTGGAATCCGATGTGGTATAGGTTTAAAAAAATATCTGAAGTGGATTCAGATCGGATATGGATATTGAAATGTCCCAATTCGATCCAACTCGATATAACCTTAATATATGTCTCCTTTTAACAATTATAATGATTTTATATTGTTTACATATATCCGATCGGATCTGATCTAACCAATCTCTCTTATATTACCGACCTGATTCGATGCGCATCTCTACTTGACTTGATTTGGATTTGACCCGAGACAGATATGGGATAGATATGGATATGGACGGATCCGATCAATATCCAATCCATTGCTATCCCTATGGGGCGGGCACTTCATAGTAATATGCATATGAAGCATTCTGGATTTGTAGTGCCTTCACCGTAATGCCCGATGAAATCCCGTGATATATGAGGCAACGTTGGCAAAAAACACTAGCTTCCAAATGGCTCTAAGCTGGAAAAAATGTGAGGGTACAACTGTTCATGCAATCTCCAGCCTGATTTTATAAATTATCAAATGTCCTGAACTTACATGGACTAAATTTTCTTGATTCAGATCCCACCGGTTTTGATCAACCTTTCACATGATCGTGTCACGTTAAAACTGCTCAAATGGCCCTAATTTATTGTTTGTTTCTTCCCCCCCCCAAAAAAAGGCTCAAATTCTTCTCAAAGGAAGGTACGTCCAAACCAGTTTTTTCAGGATAAAACACGCGATTAATAAGTTGGGACAAAAGACTGCCTCTTCTAAAGCTTTTCTAGCACATTAT
>KE505135.1:272929-292325 GCA_000441515.1 Elaeis oleifera
GTTGGATTTGAGCTCTTATATGGGCTTGGTCCAGGGTCCAAATGGGCCGGTTGTTACATACTTTGCATCAAAAAAAAAAAAGTAATTACTTGATGCCTTTCGAAAGTTATCCGGAAGTTTTGTGCAGAAGCAATCACATACGTGGATTGGAAAGTGGTTGGACATAGAAGTAGTAAATTATTTATCATTTCACGTCAATCAATTGGTCAACCTCCACCAATTTGACATAAGCCTAGGCAATGATTATCTCAGCAAACACTTCTTGATACCGAAAGAAAATGAGAGATGGTGAAATATGGGATGGTCCTATGTCTATTCTATTAAAAGAAAGGCAAAATAAGTACCATCAGAAAATGTTATTCGCTTTACATGCCAGATTATTTTCATATAAATTATCTGGTTCTTACTCTAACAAACATGATAAACTTAATTTTTCTATAATCATTTTTGAGATAAATAACTAATATAAATCATCAGATCATGCCGTGACATATGCAGTCAAATGAATCCTGTATCCAAATTTACTGCCAAGCTGCTGGCGGTTTGCCTAAAAAGCTACATCGCCGGCCAAACTTGTTTCTCGCTACAACTATAAAAAAGTCAGCTTGATCAAAATATAGTTAGAACAATGTAGGCCAATCAAAAGGATATAACTGGAGGGATAAAAGGGAAAGCTATGCTCATCCTTTACAGATAGGCAGGATGGATCTTGGCTGATGAAACATCTTATTGTCTTGGTTCTAGGAGTCCATTCCTGGCATCTCCCCTGTTATAAATATCTCCTTAGGGAGGCCAAGATTGGGGGCAATCTCAACTCTAGACTTTCTGGTCTTCCTATCTTTTACATCTTAATTGTTTGCTTTCATTTCATTTCAAGGGTTTCGATGTTAACCTACGGCCCAGCCGAATGACTCCTCCCCAGCCAAGCTCCAATATTTTTGATGGCCCAGTTCACCGTCTTCATCCTTGGCCTACTGGTGATCTACTTCTTTATGGCAATCTCCACCGGAGTACTAGGGCTGCTGATTTCATTTTGTTAGTCACTAGTTTGACGTGAGCCTAAGCGATGATTGTCTCAGCAAACATCTTCGATCTCAATTACTCTGTTTCTTTTGGTAAGAAAAATTCAGTATAGAAAATAAATCTCATATTAAATTACTATATTGGTAAAAAAAAGATGAAAGATGGTAAAATAAATAATAGTTCCACATCTATTTTACTGTAAAAAAGATAAAATAACTACCCCAAGAGGTGATATTCGTCCTCCATGCCAGATTATGAAGTAGAGATAATTTAAAACTGTTATTGTTTGATGGAAATGCCTCCATTCTTTTTGTTGAAACCCATAAAAGTCCTCTTTTAATTTTGTCAGTCCTACGATGGTCCCAACTCAATTTTCTTCTCAAACTAATCAATTAATGATGTGGCTGTGCTTAAATATATTTATTTAATAAGAAATTAAAAAAAACTAAAATTTAATTTATAATGAGAAATATATTTTTCAATATATATGATTAATTTAAAATATTTATGAACTTATATAAATATATCCTATAATTTGAAATTATCTGAGCATTTATGCAAGTGGGTCATAAATGATGAACAAATAATTTAAATAAAAAATTATTTAATCAAAAGCATTGTTGATAATTTAGAAATATTCATATATAAGATTATCTTCAATTAGCAATTTTTTTTTGGCATTATTTTTCATATTATTATCTTACGAAATCAATGTGATAAACTTACTCTTTCTATAATTTTTAAATAATTAATTTTAAAATTATCATATTATTTTGGAATTTAACACATTCCAACCGATCAAATTTGATTAATCAAATTTTGCTACCATGCTATTATTGGCACGATAAAATTGAGCAATGCTAACCAAACTTGTTCTTGATGCAAGCATGACAAAGCTATTAGAATGGAAATATAGTGGGCCCATTAGAAAAGTCATTATGTTGATAGCAAGAGGGCAAAAGGAAGGGGTAAGTAGGATTGTTGATAGGAGGGCAAGCAGGTTGTTCATAGCGCGTACAGAGGGCAGAGAGGTTCGTTGAGGTTAGCATCTAAAATTATTGGTCAGAACCATTCTGTCGTATGTACCTTAGACCGTTCAATAAACATTTCTCTAAGTCCGATTTAAAACTTTCAATGGATTAAATTTATTTTATATTTTAATCACTGACTATCTATTAAAATATTATCACATCATTTATTATTGTAAAAGGTGTCCATTGTTATCTAAGTCTGATTTAAAATTTCAATGAAAAAAATACATTTTTATCACTAACTTGCCCCCACCTCGCCCGCTGACTGGCCCTTGGAATAGCGCCTCGAGGAGTCCCTCACTGTGCTCGATCTCATAGATGCCCAGTCCATCACCCTGGATCCCACCCTCTTCACCCAAGCTTTCTGCCGTGCCATCGGCGCGCTTGACTAAATAGGGTACGTCTCTTCTACCACAACCATCAAAAAAAAAAAAAAGGAAAAAGCCACGTGTCAAGCAAAGGCCAGAGGTGAAAGGTGGAAAGTTCGAAGCAAAAAGAAAAAATAAAATGTCTCACCGGAACCGTTTTGGTCCTCGGGCTCAATTTACCGCATCTCCACCATTATAAACCTCCAGGGGAAGGCAAAGGTTGGGGGCGATCTTAGCTCAAGGCTCTCTGGCGTTCCTGTCTCTTTTCTCTTATTTAATTTAATTTCATTTCATTTCAGGGATCCGATGGCCGCCTTCGACCCAGCCGAGCAACTCCTCCCGGGCCAAGCTCCGACAGACCATACAATCCGCTGCAAGCCGGTGGTGGTCGCCATGTTTGCCCTCTGTGTCGCCGTTGGAGGGTTCGTGCTGGCGGGCCCTCTGCCCGGGCTCATATTCCAGATGATGATTCTGATGGTCAATTTCACCGTCTTCATCCTTGGGCTGCTGGTGATCTATTTCTTTATGCCGATCTCCACCGGGATACCGGGGCTGCCGATCTCTGCCAATAGATTGGTCGCGGTGACCCTAGCTGTATCCGTTGCCGCCTTGTTCCTTAATTCCACTTGTCTCATTCTGGTGGCCCGCTAATCGAATTGAACCTTTAGATGATACCCACGGAGCATCTTAATTCCTGTAGTTCGCTGGTGCCGCTTCTTGCTGTTTTGAATAATCAAGAGCCTTGTTCTATTCAATGTTACTAGTGTTTTAGGAGTGTTTGCTGCTCTCTGTTCTGTTTGGTGAATTCTTGAAATAAATAGGACTCGTGTTGTTTGCTTCTACTGCCTCGATTATTGTTTGTATGCTTTGTGCTGCTTTTAAGTAAAACTGTATACTTGGAGAGCTTGTTTAAGAGGAGGTTGGGCCGGTGAGTGTGGTGGTTTCTGCTCTGGATCCCTCAGATTTGAGTTACCACTCGACCTTCTGTGCCCTAATTGGAGAGAAAGGATCCAGTGCTGACATGAATTAGCAATAGATAGCCGACTTGAAGAACACCCCCCCAAAAAGGGGAACGGTTGGAGAGATGGAGGCAGAATAGGGTCCAGAAGTCTTAACTCAGAACTGGGATTTATGTCTTCTCCTTGGAGTGGATGGTGGATGGTGGAAGCCGCGTCTTGTTCTCACCGCTACCTCCATTTCTCGTTTGGTGGGGCCCGCTTTAATTTTGTGCCCATCAATAAGTAACAAGCAGAGAATGATTCGGTATCTACCAATCGGAAGGCAGGTTTCGAATTATCCTCTACTTCTTTCCGGTCCGCCTCTCTCGTGCACCCTCACCCCCTTCTCTCTCCCTTTTCTTTCTAATTGTTCTTCTCAGCCACCGGTGACCATCCTGCCAGCGACGTCCCTCCTCTCTCTCTCTCTCTCTCTCACTTTTTCTCTCATCTCTCTTTAATCCATCGACGAAGGGACCTCGCCCGGCCCTGGCGGGCAGTGGTGTACGTGCCTCAAAATGGGGCGGATCGCCTACTGGCGGAACCACCTCCTGGTCTTGGCGCTCGCCCTACTCCGGATCGCGCCCAAGCGCGTCGTCGACGTCCACGAGATGCTCTACGAACGGCACGCCACCTCAGCCGCGGCGGCGAGACCGGTAACGTGACCCCATGCATATGATCTTCTGTCGTAAGCCTCTCCTGTCCCCAAAGGCGGAGGACGGGATCCCACGCGAATCTTCTTCCTGGTCCCACTGGATGCATCCTTTTTGTGTTATTTCTTTTCTTTCTTTTTTTTTTCTTTATTTATTTTATTTTTGCTTTGCTTTCCGGGGATATCTATCCTGTGGAATTACGAGAACTAGAACCACTAGTGGTGAAGGAATTGGAGTGTTTTTTTTTTCCCATTTATTTATTGGATGTTATAAATTATTTTGGGCTGAAATTGGGATGTTCTCTTATTCTCTCTCCTGCTGGGGCCAGACATTTTTTTAACGATTAGGGTTTGAAGTGAGGATTAGTTGTAATCCTAATCGGACGGTGGAGGACGAGGGGGGATTGCGTTGGATTTGAGTAGGGGTTGGTTTGGGTGAGGGCACGGCGACGAAAACCAACTGGCACACCGCTTGTGGCTTTGAGGTTGTCCTCTTCTATTGATAGGGGACATCTCCCACGAGGGAATACGGACGTATCGAACGGCTCCAATGGCTCAGGCACCGACGTATTGCATGATAGTTGTGATTTATTAAATCATATAAAGAAAGAAATTGTGATAAACAAAGGAAAAATTGAAATCGCCACAATATTAAATTCTATATAACAAGAAAATCTATTAGAAATATGACTAATGAACAATCTGAAGTTGCAGGCCTACAATCTATAATATGCACTTGTATTTTTTAGTGAAATAAGACCTGGATTTCTTGGCGAGGGAAATATGACCAGGATTAATCAGCACTGGTATCTGTATCCACTGTGGCAAAATAAGATATATCAGTACATAGGCAAAGCAAGTTTTTCGCACATGTTGATTGATAAAGAATAAAATAGGAGATCTAAATTGGAGGCGTCAAGAAAATATTGCAAGCTACAGATCTAAAATCAACAGACAGAAATTAGCATCTAAATTTCGATTTTATTGGAAGATTTTGGAAGTAATATCCAAGTAAAGCCACAAAGATACCTTGATTAGGATCAGCATAGGGCCACGTGTTTGATCTAGAGCCATGGATGTGGAGCCAGGAGGAGATCAGGAAGGCAAATTCAAAAAGGAAAGGAGGATTCATTTTTTGACACCGATATATCTCTATCGAATAGATTTTAATTTCAAATTAAATCCCATGATCTTAGAGTGGTGCTTTTGCACTGTTTTATTATTATAAGACAACGGTTGATATTAAACTTGAGTTTGAATTGAAAAGTTAGAAAGTTAAAATGTCACAAAATTTTAGATCAAAAAGTCATGTATCAATGGATCAAAAGGTCAGGTATCTAAGAATTAAAAGTCACGTAGCTAGGAAAAGATGCTTTTGTACCTTTTTGGACTCTAAATGTGGAGGCAATCTTCTTCCTTCTGCCTTAAAAACTTTATTCTTTTCTCTAGCTTCTAAATAGCTTCCGAGAGAATTCTTGAGAATCTCTAAGGATTATTAAATGCAGACTTTGTTGTGTGCTCAGAGTGATTTGGCATGAATCTATTAGAAAATTTATTTAAATATGGACAAATGTTATCTTAATGATAACAATTTACGTGTCTCAAATTTTAAATTATTTATTGTTTATTCGGTCAGACCACTCCTCCCAACATTCTCCAATTTGGACTCTCTTTTTACAATAAAAATCGTTCAGCTTTGCTTCCCATAGAAGAAAACACATGCGTCTAGAACCTAATCATGGTCTGATGATGACAGATCTAGACTAAAATAGTCAATTTTTTCTGTTTAAAGCATTGAATAGAAAATAGCTCTTTGTTGTAACCGGTTGAATAATTTATAAAAGTCTATGCTATCGTTTTAATATGGTACTAACAATTATTTTCCAATGCAAAATAAAATAATAATTCTATTTTTTTTATAACTGAAACAGTAATTCTAATTGATCCTGCATGGTACACCTCCCATGGATACTACATAGATCTTGTGTGTATATATATATATATAGTCATTGAAAATCATATAGTACTAGAATTATTATTTCACAAATATTACAAATAGATATATAATTATAAGGAACCCTAAAAATTTGTAACAGATACTATTGAATCTTATATAAGTATATATACAATTTGTATAAATACTAAAAATCGCATACAACCACTACTATTACCGAATATATACTGAACATACATTTTCAATTATAAGGTAGAGAGAGAACAAAGGAAAGTTATAAAAAGAGTATAAAAGCAAGGGATACGATCAAGGGTGGGAGATCGGGAGTAGTCGTGATTTGACAGGTGACGTAGGGCTCTAGAATTTCAATGGTTTGATATTATTACAAAAGGGATAGCATTTTTTTTTTGTCCTTCTTTCTTTCATGTTAGTGGAGGCAAAAGAGATTAATCAAGGGTGGCTAATCTTTCAAAGTGACATATTGGTCCTTGTCGTTTCAACATCAAACTGGGCCTATTTATTTGTTTGTGTGAGATGACCAGTTAAGTTTACCAAGGATTTGTGCGTATGAATGCAATATTGCCAAAAAAAAATACATCAAATAAGGACTGAAATAGGAATGGTAATAGACAGGGTGCCAGCAAAATTTGTCCAACCCATTCAAAAGCTTACCATCCAAATCCGCCACAAACCAATTACAAAATTATCTAAAAATCGCAAATCCATCTCATTAAAATTGCTAAACCTGTTAGGCATCTGAACTCGTCTAATTAATCTTTATTTGGATGAAGTTATTTGGATATCCAAACCCATCTGTTCAACCCGAACAAAGGGTGGTTATGCTTTATAAGGATATGGAGTTCAAATCATCTCATCTCTTTATGTACGTATTTTTATAAAAATTTATAAAATATATATAAATGGTTTCAAATAGTAAGTATTTGAGAGTTCAATTTCAAATCTATCTCAATTCCTAATGGATGTTAATTTTAAGGGCTTGTTTGGATATCTAGTCCCAAAATTCTATGAAACTCGTAGGTTGGACCAAGACAATTAGCTAAGTCAGACTAGATTAGACTTATATTTATAAAAACCTAGAGAATTATTAGAGTGGATAGGTTCGGATCCTATAGAGAGAAAAAATTGATCTATTGAGGGTTTTTTTTCGTCCCATGAGATTCAAATTGGTCCCCTCCAATTGCTTCATGAGTTCTTATAAATATAGGCCTAATTTATCCTTACTTAACTCATTGTTTTACCCAACCCATGAATCCAATGGAATTTGAGGCCCAGACATCCAAATATGCTCTAAATCTCCAATCCTTCCTAAATCATATGGGATATTATTAAACAGGTCCTAGGATTTGAGACAAATAGGATATCTCACAAAATCTATCAAGTGCCATTTTTGGATTGAATTGCATGGTAAAAGCAGTGTAAAACAAACTTGTGAACGTTAGGGCCTTCTTCAGCATTTTAGTTGTGGACATTATCTATTGGGCATTCCATCTCTTCCTTTTCTTTATAAGACGGATGATTCACACCGTTTTAGTATGAATATAACCAATACAATCAGCAAACAAAACATTCCTGAAGACCATTGGAGCAGTCACTTTTGGTGCATTAAACTAGCCTTGAGACATGTGGCATAATCATATGAGATCAAAGAAACGTCAATTTCAAAGCACTAGGTCCTAATAGACCAATTGACCGGTTAGTAGATTTAGTTTGGATTTTATCGATCTAAATGAAGGATGCCTTTGCATTCTGTTCGGATAACATCTCAGTTAATAAAAAATATTCAGATCAGATATTTACTAACTTGAACCTCGATATCTTACAACCCGGGATGAATATTATGACATCCCTATTTCACCCGATCATCTTCCGAGATGAACTATTATAATAGCAGACAATCATTCTACGAAAGTCCGTGATGATTTCTTAACCAACCACAGCTGGTCACGATCTCATGTCCAGCTCATATGCACAGCTATACATCAGCTCACTTACAGGTAGCTCTCTAACCATCTAACAAACTCCTTTAACGGCCTAACAAACTCTGGAATGGCCTCCTCAGCCCCTCTATAAATAGAAGATTAGGGATTCTCCATTAGTAAGTTCTACTCTCTGAAACTAGAGAAGATTCTGTTAGTAGAAAATTAGGACATATTCTTGACTTCTACCCAATTCTCCTTCAGTTCCACTCAATCTTTCTTACTCTTCTATTCTTTTCTGTCTCGTTCTTAAAGCTCGAACTGACTTAAGCATCGGAGGATTAAGAATCGGAGGATCCCACTCAATTTTTGACTAATTTTGCAGATTGAAGGAGTTTTCATCAAGTCGCAAGGATCACTCTAGCCTAGCTTCACTCTAGTCGATCCACTTCACTCTAGATTTGGAGCCTTGCAGCAACAGATTGACGCTAGAGGAAGGGCCTTTAATTTTTTCATGAAAAGATGGTCAAGGCACGAGCTCAGCATCCCTTCCTCCACTCCAAAAGAAGGAGCGTCTGATGTGCCACCACAGCAACCAATTACTGTTGATTCTCAGTAATTAAACCTCTTTGTTTAGCAAGTCCAAGCTCTGACAGCAACTGTTCAGCAGCTTTAAAAGGAGCAACCGTCGAAAAAAGCTCCTCCCCTAAATGCTTTGTCTCAGCATATCCCTCAACCAACCCATCAAGATGAACATCACATTGATGAGGCTGACAGTGAATCTATCCTCAGTACTTTGAAAGTTCAAAGAGGAGCATAAGGTCTTGGATCTTGAAAAGCATCTGATGGAGCTCTAAGTAGGAGGTCGATCCCAGAACAAGATAGTTTCAATCTTCGATCTTCTTTTTTTATGAAATCTTAAGTGAACTAGTTTTAGACTGATTTAAGATGCCCGCCATCGAATCTTTTGATGGCTTTGCTGATCCAAGGAATCATATTGAGGGTTATAGGATCTTCATGGCTTTACAAGGGGCTTCTGATGCTCTATTGTGCATTGCTTTTCCTGTAACCCTCAAGAAGGTGGTGAGAGTTTGATTTTTTAAACTCCCTCAAGGGTCCGTCTCTTCTTTTGAGCAACTTGAAAGGCTGTTCGCCATTTATTTTGATACTAACAGGCCTCATTTGAGATATGTGGATAGTCTTTCTCTGTTCAACAGTAGGAAGGAGAAGATCTTCAGAAGTACATGGCTCATTTCAATACGGCCATCCTAGAAGTAAAAATTTAATGAATCAATTGTCATGCCTACTTTGAACAGGAGACTTCGGAGCAATCGTTTGATTTTTTTTGAATAAAATTTTTTAGATACCTACGATGAGATACTCAATCAGGTGTGTAAGTATGCCCAAGCCAAAGAGGAGAAAGCTATTTTAAGGTAGGCAATGAAGGACAAAAATGAAAAAAAAAATGATCAAGGGAGAATGATGAGATGTAGCAGACTAAATATTCAAATCAATCTCAAAAAAATTTGGGGTCAAGGAGCCCACCTCAACATTTTAATTCTTACACTCCCCTGACCGCTCTTCGAGCTCAGATTCTGATGGAAATTGAAAAGAAGAGATACCTTTGAAGACCTGATCCTTGAAGGCTCCACCAGAGAAGAAAGACAAATGAAAGTATTGCCGCTTTCATAGAGATCATAGCCATAACATCGAGGAATGCAGACAACTGTGGGATGAGATAGAAGTCTTGATACGTCCGGATTACCTCGACAAATATATTACACCAGCCAAAATCGGAGTATACAGGCCACCAGTAAGAAATTTTTAACGATCATAACTGACTAACTGCTGGTGTTATCAATATGATATCCGACATCCTACCTGGTACTGATGACCGTCCCCAAAAGATATAGAACTAAAATATTATTTTTTTTGAAAATGATGTAAAGGGGATCCAAACCCCTCATAACGATGCTATTGTAGTCTCTATGATGATAGCAAAATATGATGTAAAAAAATTCTTGTTGATAATGAAAGCTCTACTGACATATTGTTTATGATACTTTCTTAAAAATGAATCTGACTGGATGACTCAGGTAGATCAGTATTCTCCTCATCGGATTCTCAGAAAATCAGAGAAAAAAATTACTCTACCGATTACAGCAGCATAGGAACCAAGATAATCAATAGTACAGCTCATTTTTTTGATAGTCAGAGTTTCATCTGTTTATAATGCTATCCTCGACCGATCTGATCTCAATACTCTTAAGGCCATTATCTCTACTTACCATCTATTAGTGTGTTTTCTGACTAAGAAAAGAGTTGGAGAGATGCATGACGGCCAGATGGTGGCTCGACAGTATTTTATGATCTCTGCTAAAATAAATCAACCGACAGAAACTGTGCTAGTTGATATACTAGATGCATTAGATGAGGTCGAAAGAATCCAAGGTGAACCGACAGAAAAGGTTGAAGCCATTCCTCTGGAAGATGATCCAAGAAAAATGGTCTAAATCAGTGTAAACCTCAAGCCTAGTTTAAGAGAGAGAATGACTAAGTTTTTACAAGCAAATACTGACGTCTTTACTTGATCAGCTTCTGATATGTCTAGCATCCCATCAATGTGATTATTCATAAACTAAATGTGGATCTAAATTTCAAGCCGATTTAGCAGAAGAAAAAAATTTCATCTTGAAAAGGCGGAAAGCCATCAATGAGAAAGTTGACAAGCTTTTAATTAAAGCAAGATTCATTAGGGAAGCTCATTATCCGAAATAGATAGCTAATATTGTTATGGTCAAGAAAGCTAATGGTAAATAGAGGATATGTATCGATTATAAAGATCTCAATAAAGCTTGTCCGAAGAATAATTTTCTTCTGTCGAGAATTGATTAGCTTATAGATGCTATCTCTGATCATAAATTTTTCAGCTTTATGGATACTTTCTCAAACTACAATCAGATCCAAATGGCTTCAGAAGATGAAGAAAATACTATCTTTGTCACCGAAAGAGATTTGTATTGTTATAAATGATGTCTTTTGATCTTAAACATGTAGGTACCATATTCCAACACCTCATCAACAAAATTTTTAAGCAACAAATTGATCAGAAATGGAGATTTATGTTGATGACATGATAGTAAAGAGCACCAAAAAAGATTGACATATTACCGATCTGAAGGAAGCATTTCGAGAACTTAGAAGGCATCAGATGATGCTCAATCCTAACAAATGTGCCTTCGAAGTTGGCTCAGGTAAGTTTTTTGACTTTTTCATTAATCAAAGATGAATAGAAGCTAATCCTGAAAAAATTAGAGCATTATTAAAATAAAGTACCCGACCTCTATCAAAAAAATTCAGCAACTCACCGGACGAGTGGCAGCCCTCAGTCGATTTATTTTCAGATCAATCGAAAGATGCCTTTTCTTCTTCAAAATATTAAGAAATATAAAAATTTCAGCTGGATAGAAGAATATCAGACTGTTTTTGAGGATCTTAAGAAGTATCTTGGCTCTCTATCTCTTCTTTCTAAGCCAGTCGAAGGTGAAGAATTGTACCTCTATATTTCAGTTTTATGTTGTGCAGTCAGTTCAGTTCTTATTCGAAAAGAAATGGACATTCAAAGACTTATCTACTATACCAGTAAATTGCTATGAGACACAAAAATCTGATATAAGAATATCGAAAAGATGATATATGCTTTGATCATGGCAGCCTAGAGACTCAGGCCTTACTTTCAAGCTTATACTATTACAGTATTGACGGATCAGCCGCTTAGATCGATATCACAAAGAGTTGATACTTCAGGTTGGATCGCCAAATGGGTCATTGAACTTAATAAATTTGATGTCCACTACCGACCTCGAACTACACTTAAAGGTCAGATACTAGCTAATTTCGTTACAGAATGCACTATCCCAGATGATGAGTCGATCTTGATAGATCCTAAAAGTGATGATTTATTCTAGATTTTACATATGGATGGAGCCTCAAATTTTCAGAGAAGTGGCACCAGTTTGATTTTGGCTAGTCCTGAAGGGTTCGTGACTGAGCAGGTCCTGAGGTTCAATTTCAACACTTTCAATAATGACGCTGAATATAAAGCCCTAACGGCAGGTCTCAAAATGGCAAAAAAGCTCGGAGTTAGAAATTAAAGTATTCATAATTTCACAACTTGTTATCGGCTAAGTCCAAGATCAATTTGGAGCCAAGGATTCCATGCTGGTCCGTTACTTGCAGAATATCAAAAAGCTATTCGAAAATTTTGAAAAGCTTGAAGTGCTCCAAATTTCAAGATCAGAAAATACTCAGATTGATGCTCTATCCCACCTCACCACTTCGAATTTTTTCGAACTGTATCAGAAGGTACTGATTGAACAGTTAGACAGGCCTAGTATTGAGGTGCTCTCTATATATCAGGTTGGTCATGAGTCGAGTTGGATTGATCCCCTAGTAGATACATATCTAAAGGAGTTCTATCCAATGACCCAACCAAGACCAAAAATATTAAAAGACAAGCTCCATGGTATGTTCTTCAAGAAGGACACTGATATAAAAAATCCTATTCTCTTCCTCTACTTCGATGCTTGACACCATATAAAGCTGACTACGCACTTCGAGAAGTACATGAAGGAATATGTGAAAACCATGTGGGAGGTAGGTCACTTGCTTATATAGTAATCCGATAAAGTTACTACGGGCCGACTATTCAAAAAGACACAGCTGATCTCATCAACAAGTACGATCAATGCTCGAGGTACGTTAATACCAATATTAATCTGTTGCTGAGCTTATTTCAATTACCGCCCTTGGTCCTTTGCAATCTGGGGGATGGATATTCTGAAACCTTTCCCAATAGCAGCAGGCTAAAAAAATTTCTGATAGTAGCCATCAATTATTTCACAAAATAGATAGAAGCAGAATCTTTAGCTCAGATCACAAAGAAAAGATGCAAGATTTTATCTAAAAATTTATAATATATTGATTTGGTTTATCTCGGATCATCATCACTGATAATGGTCGGTAGTTTGACAACCCCAAGTTTACTAAATTTTGCTTCAAGTTTTATATTGATCATCGATTCACTTTAGTTGGACATCCACAGTCAAATAGTGAGACTGAAGTAACCAATAGAACTATCCTTCAAAGTTTGAAAATGAGGCTCGCTGATGTAGAAAGATTGTGGGCTAAAAAGCTACAGAGTGTACTGTGGGCATATCAAATCACGTATCGGATTCCGACAGAAAAAATTCTTTTCAGACTCACCTATGGGACTGAAGCGGTGATTCCCATTGAGATTGGCCTATTATCTGATAAAATCAGAAATTTTTATGAGACAACCAATTCTGACCGGTTGAGGATCGATCTGGATCTTCTTGATGAAGTGAGAGAACAAGCCCATATCAGAATGACGATCTATTAGCAGAGAATTGCCAAGTATTACAATGTTCGTGTAAAATTGAAGTCATTTCAGAAGGACGATCTCATTTTGAGATGAGCTGAAGTCTCAAAGCCTACTGAACAAGATAAACTAGCTCTCCATTGGGAAGGATCTTACCGGATCACCGATGTAATTCATCCAGAGACTTATAGAATTAAAATTTAGACAGATCTATTATTCTTTGCACTTGAAATTTTAAAATCTCAAAAATATTATCAATAAAAATGCTCTAACGAGCTCTTTCTCATATGTCATATTTTTCTTTATCGAAATCCGAATTTCAGTCCGATAAAGTCCCGAAGGGCATATGTGTTAATCCGGATCTCGATCTGATAAAGTTCCAAAGGGCATACATATTAATTCAAATTTCAATCCAGTGAGACCCTGAAGGGCATACATCTTAATTTAGATTCCAATCTGATAAAGCCCCGAAGGGCATACATGTTAACCCAGATTTCAGTCCGATAAAGCTCCGAAGGGCACACGAATTAATTCGACTTTCAGTCCGATAAACCCCAAGGGCACGTGAATTAATCCAGATTTTAGTTTGATAAAACCCTGAAGGGCATACATATTAATCTGGATTCCAGTTCGGTAAAGCTCCGAAGGGCATACATATTAATTCAGATTTCAGGCCAGTAAAGCCCCAAAGGGCATACATGTTAATCCGAATTTCAATCTGATAAAATCTTGAAGGGCATACATGTTAATCCGAATTTCAGTCCGATAAAATTCCGAAGGGCATACCTGTTAATGCGGATCCTGTTTCGATAAAGCCTCGAAGGGCTTGATTGCCCTATTAACTGACAAATCTTATTCTGAATACAAGATCGAGAGGATCTTACGTCAGTTTTGAACCAATGTGACTTTACATTGATCTCTGGAGCGAGACTTTGGATTCTCTTAAAAATATCGATCTTCGGATCGAATCTCAAACTTGATCCATTCAAGGTCGTATAAATAAAGATACATCCGAACCTTGATTTTCATTTAATTAATGATGAGTGAATTTAAAGTTATCAGTTTTTGGTTCTGTCGAATTATAAAGATATGTAGTTATTCTATCCTAGCAAGCAACAAAATTTATTAGAACACATGAATTAAATCATGATATTTAGGAGAATATTTCTCGCATTAATGAAAGAAAAAGTACAGAAGTGGGAATCCGTATCAGGTTTACATATTCCAAAAAGAAAGAGAAAAGAAAAAAGAAAAAAACTTGTATCAGATTAGTACATCCTAAGAAAAAAGAAAAATTTCTACTGGATGACCACCAGCACATTGGAGCTCTCCTTGGTCTGTTCTTTTTTGGCTTGCTCCAGCTTCCCAATAGTATCGATGGTAGCAGGCTTTGCGGTTGAGGTGGGCTCTGGCTTCTTACCAGCCTTGAGGACTTCAATCTCTACTGGAGGCACCACAGATATGGGTTCAGCGGTGATGGCTTCAGCTATATTCATCTCGGTAGGAGATCGACCAGATTTCTTTGCTGGTTTCTCTGTCGCTTCAGGGGGTGACTCAAGATCCTCCTTTACGTCCATCTCGACAGTTGCCTTTGGCGTGATCTTAGAGATATCTACTTCAGGATACAAATTTTGATCAGATTACGGCATTGATTGAAGGCGTAATTGTATGCACCCTCGGAGCTCTTGGATATTTCATCCTCGAACTCCTTAGAGGCTTTGTATAGCTCCACCACCTTAGCCGTCTTATCCTACTCCTTCTTTATTTGCCTCTTCAAGGCCTCTATGGCCTTCTTATGAGCCTCATTGGCCTTCTCCGCCTCTCTAAGCTTCTGCTCCAGTTTCTTATTCTTCTCGACGATAGTATGCAGATCAAAAATCTTCTTCTCCTGTTCATTGATTTTCCACTGAAGATCCAGTAGATTTTGATTCTTCTCTTTCAATGCCTTCAGCTTTTTCTCAAGTTGGTGTTTGAGTCTCACAGTAAGTTCGGACTCCTTCTTTTCTCCTCCTAGAGATGATCAGATTGGCGTCCATGACCTCTTTATTCTTCCACAGGTAGGCGATGTTCTTATATATAACTTTGAAGTCGACAGCAACCTGCATGACAGAGGTTCAGGTCGATTATTCATCGAAGTAAAAAAAAAAAAAAAAAAAACTCATGTGCATGAGTTGCTCGAACCCGTGGTTGGCGATCTCCTCAGGTTATTTTTTTGACGCACCTCCAGATCGACAGTCGGCGTCACTAATTCGAGAGGATCTCAACCTAGTCGGGGCCGCTCCAAGAGTGACATCCTTGTCATGGCATCCCCTTGGTCGAGCTCGATGGGGCCCGAAGGTTGCGATCGGCTTGTGCCCGATCTCTTTGGTAAGCAGTGCAGGTTAGGCATTATTCTTAATCCTCACCATCGTGGGTTGGCGAGGTTGGGGTTCCAGCGATAGGGCCTGAGGAGAATTTTGTGGTCTCTGAGAAACTTCACTTCTTCCTGAGTTAACTGGAGAGGGGGTCGTCGAAGAAGATCGGGACGCCGCCTGAGCAGGGAAGGCATCGCACCTTTAACTCTCTTCGATGCGGGTCGGTAGTGGATAGCTTCGGTTGGTCTTTCCTCTTTTCTTTTTCATATTCATCGAATTGAACCTCATTTCTGTATTAAACAAGCATTTAGAATAATGAAGACAGAAAGAAATGATAAAATTGAAGAGTAAAATATTTTGATCTTATCTCGAGGAGAGTACAGGTTAATACCAGCATCATACAATGTCTGATCATTTATCAGAGAAGATAACTTGGATGTTTTGGTGGTAATCAGGGTTGAATGAGCCATCTCATCCCTGGGGAGAATTTTATCATTGGAGTTATGTTTGATATCCAGATGCCTCTAGGAAGTCCTAAAATCTCATGGAATTGGAGCTTGGACAAATAACAAACGGCCTTTCCAGCTGTGAATCGAAGAGGGAAGGCTAGGTCTAAATTTATGACTTTTTAAAAAAAAAAGTACCACCCATCCTTTTCACTCAGACGTCTTTTCAAAAGAACCAAGAATCTAAATAGAAAAATCTTAAGATCTATGTGAAGAAAGTGACACATGAATATGAATACTATAATCATCCTAATTACGTTCGGAGTTATTTGAGTGGGATGGACCCTATAAAATTAAGATATTGCTAAAAAAAGAGTACAGTAGGAACCGCAGGCCGGATTGAATGGACTCATCATCGAAAGCTATACAACCCTCGGGAGGCTCAGATATCCGACCTTCTGAACCCGATACTATCATTTCATACTCATCGAGTATAATCATATTTTTTCCCAAGGGTTAGGAGGTTTTCATTGATCAAAATAGATTCTTCTGTCTCTGGGTCGAGGTAGTCCATGAGACCACACACAGGAGATTCTGTGCCGTGATCTGAACTCTCTTCACCTATAGGATCGATTTCAGGGTCCTCCCGAGATGGATTTCCTATCTCAATAGCTAGTAAGGGCTGGGTTGACCTAATCTGTGAGTCACCTACAGCCTCTATCCTTTCCTACTATTTTGGATATATTTTCGAAGGAAAATATGAGAAAAAAATGAAAAGAATTGAAAAAGAAAGGACTACCCTACGACTGAAAGAGAGCAAATGAGGAGGATCGATACCTATGAGACAGATGAAATCCTCCCAAGAGATGAAAATGAACTCTTTTCTTTCTGCTCTAGTGAAGCTTCTCGCTGTCTCCGACAGTTGCTCAATCCAGAGAGACTTCTAGAAATAGTTTGGCAGCACCTTCGCATGATAACAGCAAAATGAATAGTGATCAAGGGGCAAAAGCCTTTTATAGGTGAACCAATGGCTTGGATTGGCTAGTCCCCTCGCTGATTTGTGACACCTAATGTTAATCCGATGCTCGAACAAATGGCAGTTAAATGCACTTCCTCCCAGATTTAGCCATTACAGACTAATCTGTGCCTAAGCTGATAAGCCAATCAGACGTTGACAGATAGCATACTTTTATTTGATATTTTCAAACTGTCCGTCCAAGCAATGATGGTGGAAGATCTGGTGGATCATTTCTTAAAATATCAGATCTCTTCGTTCTCAACCAAATAATTAATTTTATGCTCTCGAGGTACGGCATATTTGTTCCAAGCGGCGGCAACACCGATCCGAAAAGTTTCGAGATAAAATATGAAGATAAAATCTCCTGATCAGTGAAAAATCTAGCCAAAAATCAATTATGGAGATAAAATCTTCTAACCGGTTAAAGCCAAATCAAGAATTCAAGTGCGGAGATAAGATCTCCTGATCGATAAAAAATTGAGTCAAAAGTCAAATATGGAGATAAGGTCTCCTGGTCGGTTAAAGTCGAATCAAAAATTCAAGTGCGAAGATAAGATCGCCTGGTCGATAAACTATCGGGCCAAAAATTCTAACTCAGAAATAAGATCTCTTGACCGATAAAATTCAGTCTCTATGGCAAATATCACTCGAATTGATAAAAATCCAACCTTATAAAGATACTTTACTTCTTAGTCCGATCAGAGAATTGTCACCTCGAACTTAGGAAGTAGGAGACAAAATGTTGGTGTATTAAACTTGCCTTGAGACATATGGCATAATCATATGAGATCAAAAAAACGTCAGTCTGAAAGCGTCAGATCCTAGCAGACCAATTGACTGGTTAGTAGATTCAGCTCGAGTTTTTACCAACCTTAATGAAGGATGCCCTTGCATTCTATCCAGATGACATCTCAGCTAATAAAAAAATGCTCAGGTTGGGTGTTTACCAACCTGAACCCCGATACCTCACTATTTGGGATGAATGATATGACATTTCTATTTTACCTTGGTAGTCTTTCGAGGTGAACTATTATAATGATGGACTTAATCATTCTACGAACATCCGTGATGATTTTTTTCAACCAAGTCACAGCTGGCCATGATCTCATATCCAGCTCATATGCATAGTTGTACACTAGCTCACTTATAGGTGGCTCTCAACCGCCTAACAAACTCCTCTAATAGTCTAACAAACTCTAGAATGGCCTCCTCAGCCCCTCTATAAATAGAGAGTCAGGGATCCTCCATCGGTAAGTTCTGCTCTTTGAAACTAGAGAAGACTCTGTTGGTAGAAAATTAAGCTATATTCTTGACTTCTACCCAATTCTCCTTCAGTTCCACTCAATCTCTCTTGCTCTTCCATTCTTTTCCACTGCTGTTCTCAGGGCTCGAACTGATTTAAGCATCAGAGGGTCAAAAATCAGAGGATCTCTATCCGATTTTTTGATTGGTTTTGCAGATTGAAAGAGTTTCCATCAAGACGCAAGGATTATTCTAGTCCAGCTTCACTCTAGTTGATTCACTCCACTCCAAATTTGAAGTTTTGTAGCAACAGTCGCAATACCGTATCAGTCCAAACAATATTGATAGAACCTTTGGCGGTATAGAATGATATTGTTGGGTGGATGTCTGGCCAGGACACCACCTCTCAGGACCTTTTCAGTACCACGCGATGCAGCAGGAAGAAAGAAGAAATAAACAAAACAATCAAAATACGTGGATCAGCCACAAAAGGACTCGCTTCTACGGGGCATGCAAACTTCACTATGAAAAGAAATTTTACAAGAGAAGATCTCTCTCTCAACCCTCGTACATCCAATTTCTCTTTCACCTGAAGTTCTTCTCACAAAAGCTCTTTCTCTTGGAAGACCCCCTGAACCCCTGAAGTGCCCGACGTCCGCTGTCCAGGAGCCCTGCTCCTTCTCTCTCAGCAGCCTCACACCTCTCTCTCTCTTCTCGGGTTCCACACGATTACAGGAGATCACAGGTCTCTCCCGTGAAAGCAAGCCACCACACTTTCCCTCTGTGCCTCACAGGCCTTTTTAAAGGCTGAAAACCCAATTAGATTAGGTTTAAGACTCTTTAATCAACCCATATAAGGATCTGGACCATTGGATCGAGAATCAGATCAATCCACACCCTCCGATCGTACTCCGGTCCATGGAATAGTACCGTGGACCGCAAGAAATGCATGAAAATGCCCACGCGGTCCGCCAT
>KE505135.1:343224-368701 GCA_000441515.1 Elaeis oleifera
GAACAAATATTTAAAATTATTTTTAAACCAAGTCTCTGTGGGATCGACCCGTACTCGCTGGTCGTGCTACTCTGCACACCGTGCGCTTGCGGTTTATTTTAAAATTTATACATCAGATATCCCAATGAAGAGTTCGGGTATCGTCTATGGGATCCAGTAAACAAGAAGATTATTCATAGCGAGATGTGGTTTTCTTGGAGGAGCAGTTTCTTGATGACATCAAGGAGAAGACAGAGGTCTTAAGGGCTGTTTCTATTAATCTGGAGATCAAAAAGTTGATTGGACAGCAACAATCTGAAACTAATAACGGCGATACACAAATGGATGCTGAAACATATAGCTGGACTCTTTAATGAATCAGAAAGTTCTATTGGTACTGATACATAGCCAGAGGCTGAGAATGCAGAAGCTGAACAACAAGCAGAGGCACAGCTATAGAGATCTGCACGGGGGCATATTCCATCCAGGAGATACTCATCCAATAAATATGTATTACTTACTGATGGGGAGAGCTAGAAAACTACCAAGAGGCCATTTCGTGTGGTGATGGTCAAAAGTGGTTGGTGACTATGCAAGAGGAGATGAGCTCGTTGCATGAGAACCAAACATATGATTTGGTAATGCTCCCGAATGACAAGAAAACTTTAAAGAATAAGTGAGTGTTCAAAAAGAAAGCTCAGGAGAAGACATCTCAACCAAGATACAAAGCAAGGTTGGTTGTGAAGGGGTTCGGCCAGATAAAAGGTATTGACTTTGAAGAAATTTTTTCTCCAATAGTTAAAATGAGTTCTATTCGTGTTGTTCTAAGTATTTAAGTTTAAATCTTGAAGTTGAGCAGCTCGATATGAAAATGGCTTTCCTTCATAGTGATTTAGAGGAGGAGATTTATATGAAACAATCGGAGAACTTCAAAGTCAAAGGCAAGAAAAAATTGGTGTGTAGGTTGAGGAAGAATTTATATGGATTGAAGCAAGCACGCGCCAATGGCATAAAAAGTTTGACTCCTTTATGGTTGATCATGGCTAGAAGAAGATATTATCAGATCATTATGTTTATGTGCAAAAGTTTGATGATGATGATTTTATCATTCTTTTGTTGTACGTCGATGATATGCTTGTTGTGAATTATGATATAAAGAAGATTTGTATGTTGAAGGATGAACTTAATAAATTCTTTGCTATGAAGAATTTAGGGGCAACAAAGCAAGGACTTGGCATGCAGATTTCTCATGATAGAGAGACCAAAAAGTTGTGGCTGTCACAAATAGGTTATATTGAGAAGGTGCTTCAGAGATCAGCATGGATAAAACCAAGCCTGTGAGTTCTCTATTGGCTAATCACTTAAGGATGAGTTCTCAACAATGCCCTTCTATTGATGTGGAAAAGAAGGAGATAAGACATACACCCTATGCTTCGATGGTTGGTAGTCTAATGTATGCAATGGTGTGTACAAGATCCGATATTAATCATTCAATGGGTGTTGTGAGTAGATTTCTTTTAAATCTGGGCAAGCAACATTGGATGGCAGTGAAATAGATCTTTAGGTATCTACGTGGTACTTCCAAATTTTGTTTGTATTTGGGAGGTGAGAGGCCATTGCTTGAAGGATATACTGATACCGATATGGTGGGTGATGTTGATTTGAGAAAGTCGACCTCGGTTTATTTAGTCACATTTGCAGGGGAAGCTGTGTCATGAAAATCTAAGCTTTAGAAGTACGTTGTCTTATCTACCACAGAATCTGAATATATTGTGGTGATGAAGGAATGCAAGGAAAATGCTCTGGATGAAGCGATTTTTGCAAGAGCTCGGGATGAAGCGAGACAAGTATGTTGTTCATTGTGATAGCTAAAGTGCAATTCACCTGAGTAAGAACTCTATATTCCATTCCAAGTCAAGCATATTGATGTGTGCATGCATTGGATTCGAAATGTGTTAGAGAAAAAGAATTGTATCTTGAAAAGATTCATATTGACGTGAATGGAGTTGATATGATGACAAAGGCACTTCCAAGAAAGAAGTTAGAGGTGTGCATAGAGATCACTGGTTTGATGTTGGTGGGTTCCTCCTGATAAGTCGAGAGGGGGAGTTTGTTGGGTTTTGTCCCTCCTTAATGAGGATGACCCAATTGATCAGTTTGAAACCCTTGTGAAGAAACCCGAAGCTCATGTAGAGGTCAAGGAGTCACGGGAGCAGCCTACAGAAGGATCAACCAAAGAGGCAAAAGGTTCTGCATCCGAGTTAATACGATTCCAGTATGAGTCAACTCAACTCCTTGTGAGTCGACTTGATTTCAGTTCGAGTCAACTTGATCTTAGAGAAGTTATACAGAGAGCCATATTTCGAGACCCTGTGGATGGCACGCAGACGAGTCAACTCAATTCTAGCATGAGTCGACTTAGTTCCAAGTGAGTCGACTCAATTCTAGCATGAGTCGACTTAGTTCCAGGTGAGTCGACTCGATTTTCATGATGCGGTTTGGACCAATTTTTTTAAGATTTCAACTCAATTCCAGCATGAGTCGACTCGATTTTCTGTATGCACTCAGAGTGGCATGAGGAGCCTTTCTTGAGACCAAAATCTAGAGATCTATTTTGTATGTGATAGATCTTTGCCCTCTACTTATTTTTGAGGGATTCTACTTGTAACTATTATTGTATTGGATCTTTTGGAAGCAGTGATTGGTTTGGCTTAGCTCTGTGGTTTTTTTTTATACGGATTTTTTCACGTAAAATCTTGATGTTCCTCAGTTTTTCTTTTGCCCTATTTACTTTGTCTCTGTGACCCCTTCCTCCCAACATCCCCTTCCAACTAGACTTGGCAATTACTTCCATTCTAGACGGAATCTGATCCAACCCGATTGGCCAATGTATTGATTGAATTTTGATCCGATCGGATCCGAACCCGATAAATTTATATCTTGAGTCGGATCAGGTTTGGGTAGTGGCCACCTCGATCCATTATCCGACCCAAATCTGATCCAATCTTAGGTATATATATTGTTCAAATATAGGTTGATTGTATAAATTTGTGGGCCTTATGATCTTTAGGCTTAGTCAAGACCTCAAAGACTGAAGAGTGGTAGTGGGCTGTTGTTCAATACTTCTATTTTTATTTAAAAAATTTCATTTAGGTGAGACAGATATCAGGTCAATAATTTGATATCCGATTGGGTAGGGTGTGGATAAGAAAATGTTGATCCATCAGGTCACGGATCGGGTTCGAATCAAAATATTGGAATATCGGGTCGGATTCAGATGATCCAAATCCACATCCGACCCGATCCATTGCCAAGCCTACTTCTAACCCCACTATCAGTCCCCCAGCGAAATCCCTAACATTTTTACACTTGTTCTTTGGAGTGCCACACGACAACGGTGCTAATTATCTAGAAGCTTTTTAAAAAAGAGCAATCAATTTCTTATCATTTTAATTTGAATAAATTATTATGACCCAAGGGTTTGAGATAATTATACGGCTCTATCCAATATTTTAGAAATATATACATAACCCTCTGATTAAATATATAAATTTAAAATTTAAAATAAAAATATCAAAATATAAAATATTTTAAGACTCAAATAAAGTAACTAGTGATAATGGTAGCAAGGTTATTAATTTATTTAATAAAAAGTATTAATGGGAGGATACGTATCTTGCATATAGTGAAAATTAAATAATAAAATATATATTTCAAAATATTGTACAGAAGAATCTGTAATTGTTCCAAACTTTAAGGAAGGTTATTATAATTTATTCTTTATTTTTACCTTTGAATGCAAAAAAAAAGTTTAGATGGAATCGCCATACGTCTTTGTCAATCCACATAGTTGTAGAAAAAATTATTATCCATATGCATTATATAACTGTGCATGTAACCACCAACAACTACAGTTGTCTATGAGCTCTATTCATCAGATGTGCATTCGGATGCATCGTCATAGAAATGAGTGGGTATGCGGTATTTCACACTGGAAAGTTTTTGCCTCACCATTCCATCATCGTTGAAAATGACAAATGCGGCCAACCATGTGTGGGGCCATACTTGTACATGCCAGCCGAATGCAAGCATATATAACTTGGCTTGAAATCATGAGTAACCAAATCCTATCCTTTCTAATTTTTCGTCCTTTAGATGCAGACTTTTTTTATTTGTTTACAGTATGTTGCCATATTATTTTTATCCTTATATTATATTGTTTTAAAAAGTTAGATTTTGTGATCCCTTCCATTCTCTCCACAACACCACCACCCACACCCCAACCACTATAAAAACGCACCAAACCCCAGGTTCTCCTTGCCTTCCTGCTTTGCTCTCGACTCCCACTTCTCTTCTTTCCCCACTCTCACCTCTGCATCCCCCTAATTCATTGTGATCAGATCCCATGGCCCGTCACACCCCAGCTGTAGAACGACCCCGGTCGCCAGACGGCCAGCCGGCCGAGCGGTCCACCGCAGGCTAATCGAAGTAATCACGGGTGCCCTCTTCATCGCCGTTGCTGGATCTTTGATTACCCTTCCACCTCCAGAGCATGGTGAGAAGGATTCGGCTTCCATGGTATATCTCATTCTGTGTCTCACCACCTTAATCCTTGGCCTTCTCCTTTTGTATGTTTTCATCGCCGGCGTACGGTTGCTACCGGCTTTAGCCAAGTACCTGGTGTTGGGGACGGTGGCTGCGGCGGTTGCTGCGTTGCTCTTGTCCTTTTGTATGACAACTCCGAAAGCCAAGCAGCAGGGGAAGTGCGTCGTCCCTGTCTCTGGCAGCTCTTTACCTTCATTTGGGAATGATGGAGAGTGTCCTCTGTTCTGTGAAGTGGGTAGAAGGGGAAAGTAGTTGTGTGCTTCTAAATCTTATTTTCTGGTAAATTAATCTTAGATTTGATTCTATGCTTCTGTAGGAACGAGTTACACAGTATACGGGCCCTTCTGGCCTCCTCTTTGTATCTTCTTTAGGCTGCAAACTTTTATACGGATCAGTTCCATGAAAACAGTTGGTTATTTTGCCCTTTTGTAAATTTCAGAGCTTATCTTGTCCCTCCCCCATCCGGCCGCCAACGGATGGGAAGTCCGAAAGCCGACGCAGCAGGGAAAGTGCGACCCTCTTTACATTTATTTGGGAATGATGGAGTATGTTCAGAAGCTGTAGGCCTGAAACTTGTGTTGGGATCCTCTGTGGTGCAGAATTTGCACCGGGGAGGTGTCCCGTGGTAGATTAGTACCGTGTGGATTGTTTTTTTTTTCCTGATCAACGGTTCTGATAACTAGAAACTCAACGGTGTCCTCTCGACAGTTACGTTCAATCCCGCTTGTCTCTCTTCTCCTCTTTTGATCTCTCTAGTGCTCCTCATCCATGACTTTGAGGCGGCGTGCGTGTATTTCTTCTCAGGAAGGCATCTAAGCCCCTACTCCTATTCTCGCTTCTCATCTCTTCGATCTCCTTTTCTCTGTCAACAGCGGTCCTCGTCCATCATTTCTTTGAGGTGATTCTTCTCGTTGGGATTCGAGCCCCTATTCCCCTTCTCGCCTCTTTCCCCTTCGATCTTTCTCTCTCAATGGCGCTTCTCATCCATCCATCGAGGTTCTCTCACAATGGTGAGGGAAAAGGGTAGACGACGGGAGATGACGTCGTTAATTTTCCCAACGGGCGCCGATTGTGATTCCTATTATCAAAAGCGTCGGATCAAAAGGAAACCACGTGGCACCAATCTATCATTCCACAGCCCTCCGCGGTGCAACACGCTGGATTCGAGCCTCTGAAACTTTCTGTTACTTCCTGCCCCCGAAAAATTAGGGCTCATGTTACCTCACGCATCAAATATTAACATCAAATTGTTTTTGCTTGCAAAAATGGCCTGCGGTATTTAATTGGTCTTCCAAAGTAAGTTGAAAATATATTACTATCTTGATGCCCGCAAAATAAATTTAATATAATTAGTATCTGATATAAACTTTGTTATGGGGCTTTCATTAAAATAATTTTCTTTATTAATTGGTGATAACATATTTTAATTCTATTACTAATTAATTATAACAAAATTTGCTATTTTAGTTATAAATTATCTTAGAATATTTACTCTATAAAGTGTTTTTTTTTTTGTTCAACTCTCTTTAAAATGTTTGAAAATCTCTTAATTTCTGCCACTAATTCTCTCATATATTGTATTTAGTTTCTTCTTTTTTTTTTTTTTTATTCATATGAGTGGTTAAGATTTTCGATGAACTTGGACGAGATTACCCCCTCTATTAAAACAATCGAGGCATAAATGATAACTTTAGAATTTTTAAATTTGGAATCTTACTGTAAATAATTTATATTAGGATATATAGTTTGTTTGTAAAAAATTAGATTATTTTGGCATGTTGTTCTGGATGTTCATTTGTAAGACTCAAAAACAGAAGAAAAGAAAAGAAAAAAATTCTTGTCAGACCGGTTAGCATCTAACTTAGGTTTGTCCGTTTCTGGAACTTTCAAGCCCTACACCAAGTCAACACTCAGAGTCCTGCGGGTAGGACAAATAAATGTGGCTCCTTGGTGTGGGACCTTGTTGTATCTTTATTGTGAAATTAAGAAGGATTCGCCTTCCTTCGCGTGAAACCCCCTTTTTATTAATAAATATAATGTGCAGGACCACAAAAAAGTAGAAAAGTTTACAGGATTGTTTCAAAAATCCAAAAGGGTAAAGAAACGACAATCAATTGGTACTAGGAGTCGCCAAGAATGCTTCTCCGGAACCTCTACCGCCCAGCTTTGTTCTTAGAAGAATAGATGTGGCCCCAACAACGGAATGGCCGAAGAATCTTCTACAAACAAAGTTACCATATTATTTTTTGTTCAGAAAAACATATGCATCTCTCCCTCCATGTCTCCCAGCACAACTTACAACTAACTGATCCCCACCTTCCTGGCTAACTTGTTTTGTTTTCCTTCTCCATAGTGTCCAAGATCGTGGAATGCAGAAGGCTACCCTCTTAACTTCAACAACTTGATTGTGGTCCACAGTTTCCATGCAAAAGGACATCTAAAGAATAGATGGTTAACCGACTCCAAATTCGAGCCACACAACACACAACTAGAACTTATGTTCCATCCCTCCTTTGCTAAAACTTCTCCTATATGCAACTTGTTTCTTGGCGCTAACCACAAAAACTTTCACTTTTTCTGCAGTTGGTGCCTTTCAAAGTATTGTTGACAATGGACATCTTAGATCATTAAATTAAGAAACTTATGATAAGAGTCCAGAACAAACAAACCATTTTAAGCCAGTTTTCAAAGTGATATATCCACGATGTAGGATGGTCTAATTGGAGCAAGCAGGGTAAGTAATGAATCCAGCTAACTCATTTGAAGTCCAGTCAACGGCCCTTGCATGTGAACACACCAATCCAAATTCTTCCAAGTCCAATGAAACATGATTGGCAATTTCAGTTTCAAGACTTGAGTGTACAGCTCCTTAAAGCCGGAGTAAAGCAAGATCACATCAATCCAAACATCTTTCCAAAATTAGAAGGACCTTATGTTACCAAGCTTGAAAACCACAATTTCCGAATGCAAAGTTTAAACCTGCAACTTTGTCGTGCAAACTTAAAACCCGTAAAGACTGTCAAAGTTGAAAACTGCTAATTTGATGGATTATTCTACTTTTGGTGTTAAGATCAGTGTTCCCGATTCATTTTTCATATATTTATTCAAGTCAAATTGAACATTTTCTGGTGCAAAGTTTTGTTTAATTGATTGTTCTATGGTATGTATTGTTATGATATGTGTGTTGGATTAATTTTAAAATCTTGTGCTCCTAAAGGCAGCCACTAACTTGAAATATTTGTGAATTGAAAGATTTTCTAAAGTTCATATATAAGGATTATATGTATTAGGTATTATTGGATGTGTATAGGGGTGGCAAAATATGATCCGACCAACCAATTCAATCCATGTTCAACCAATCATAAATAGATTTGGATTTGAGCGAAACGGATGCGGGATCATAAATAAATTTATCCATTTAACCTTTTTACTATTTGGATCGGATTCAGGTTTCGAATGTCTGATTTGTTTAACTCATTTAATCCATTTAATTTTTGGATCGGATTGAATAATCTGTTTAATCTGTGTACGATATCTAGGACGAATAAATCTAGAGACGGCCTATTTAAAATTCAAAATTGATACTTCTTAGCTTCTATTCATGAATCATGATAAAAATATCTGAAATTCTGCCACATGGGCCACTATTTCGACCCATCCCATCCGTCCATTCCCCTAACTCCATCAGTCATCATCATTAATTAGGTTACTTTCCTTCTTTAACCCTAAGCTCTCTCTCGCAGTTCTTTGGCTCTCTTCCTCTTGCCTTTGACTAACTAGGCAGCACCCCATTTCCTCATTAGTCAAGCAACCAGGTGGCAACTTTTTCTTAACTCTCCATATCTCCAGCAATCCTAACGCTCCATTCTTCCCCTTTCACTCTCTGGTAGTCGGAATCTACCCAATCCTAGCCTAATCTACTCTCCAATGGATTGACCACTCTTCAATCTCCATCAATCCATTGGAGATCAAGAACCATAGGAGATCTAAAAAGTTTATTCCTCCTCTCTTCTCCTCTCCATTTTGATCCTGATATTATTTTTTTTAATTTTTTTGATAATTTTTTGGGTCATTCTCTTCATTTTAGTGTTTTATTTGAAGCTTGATTAATCCTTATATCGAAGATTAGCGTTAATTCCTGTGATTTTTTGCTATGAGTGTGTACGAGGGAGTTTTGGATTCTTAGACTCCATTCAAAAGCCCCTTTTTTGATGGATTTTAAGTAGGCTTTTATATTTCTATATCAGCATCTTTTGGATGCTCTTATAATTTTTAGAGTAGTTATCTAATTATAGCATTGGATCATTCACTCTTTAACTTCTTCTTAGATATAGATAGTATTAGCTACTCTATTTTCTTATACTATTTGCTAGTAAATTGATTATACATAGTAATTTGTAACTCTCAGAACTTTTTAAAGATTTTAAAATTATGCATATGGAGTTGGAGAGAACACAGACCTGAGAATAGGAAATGCAACATGAAGTACTGTGAAAAGATGAATTAAATAGGTCGGGTTGGATTGGGCTAACAGATTCTATTTTAAACAGATTAAATAGATCAGATCAGGTTGGACTAACAAGTTACCCATTTATTAAATAGGTTAAATAGATTGGGTCGGGTTGGGTTAACAAGTTATCTATTTAATAAATAGATTAAACATGTCGAATTAGGTTATCTATTTATTAAACATGTTAGATTTAGATTGTAAATTTTGATATATTTATTAAATAGATCAGGTTTATATTTAGAATTTTTGATCCAATCTGCATTTGATTCGACCCATTATGACTGATCTGATCGGGTTGCCACCCCTAGGTGTATATCAGCTCTTGTTTGGGTACTAGACTACAAGATCCAAATTTGTTATCAAAAAATAGAGATATATTCTGTTTTCTATTTCTTTCATTTTTTTTCAAAAAAGATAATCATTTATAGTTTGTACGATGCCTATATCGATGATTCAGTGAGTTTCGGAATAGTTTATTATAGCTTGTTGTAGGTGTGCATTAGTTGTTGGATATTTTCATAAGGTGGGCTTCCATTGATTTAGACCGATTTTTTTCTCTAATTTATTATGAAATACGAATTAAATTATCATCTGAATGAATGGTTAAGGAGTCCATAATTACCTGTGATCATATCATTTTGGATTCTATTGTTCTAGTCATATGATGTAGCAGATATCAGTGTAGGTCTGAATCGATTAATGGGCTCTATGATGGATGGATCCATTATCATTACTAACTGGACTAGGTCTTCACTCCATTTCTATATATATCCATCTGTTGTGAAATCTTGGGGCATCAAGATCTCTATATTCCTAGGGCACATCTATCCCAATAAGATGGAGAGGAAGATCTATCCCATCTTAATTTCTTCTCTTTACAAGATGTTCCAACAGTGATCAACAAATGACTACTCAGAGATCTCAAGATATAATTTATTGATTATTATTATTATACTTTAGAATCTATTATTAAATAATTCTTGTGTTTTAATCTTCTATATGAGATTTATAAATTTTTCAACAATTAGTATCAGAGCATAAATTTTGTAGAGAATTAGAATCAAAATCAATTTATTTAGTTTAATCATAACAAAGAAAAAATTTTGGTAAAGAGCTAGTGGATCTCACCGCCTTGTCCTCCTCTTTTCACGCCCTGCTTGCAAGTAGTCATCCGATAGGTGGCATCTTTTAAGCATTCAAGCAATGATCGGGATGAACCAATGGGAAGCAATTGGATACTCCTGTTTGGATTTGAAGATCCAAACACACACAAAAAAAGGGAGCCAAATGAAAGGGAGGAGCGGCAGTTCTCGCCTGTGACATCCTCCTCTTTCTCCATGGGGGTCGTCTATGCAAGTGGCGGTTACCTCGACGGACAGTGATGTCGAGCACCAGACCTCCTTCTCCACCCATCTCTTTTGATAGAAAAAAAAGGTTTGGAACCATCAGGTTCCATCCCTACCAACGGTGGGCAGTGGAGAGGAGCCGGTGATCGATGATGGTGGACGGAGAGAGGCCCACAGTCTATCTATTGAGGCTTCCCGCTCCATTGGATCCAAATAAGGAAGGGAGCAGCAGTCCTGGCACCCTTCCATCAAACATTCGTTGAGGAGAAGAACTAACAGGTTCAGGTTTAGATTTTTGCCCAAAATCCAAACTGAACCGATCAGCCATGTTGAGTTATGTGGTATTTTTGCATTTTAGTCCTAGTAGAATCCATTATTTGATTTCAGTTCGACAAAGGTTTATTACATAATTGTGTTATGATCCCTATAATACAGTTTAATTGCATAAAGACCCTTGAATATGATATATTTTGTATTGATCCTTAATTTAGAGGGTTATGGGTTTTAATGTCTGGTGACCACCAAAGTGGCCCATTCATTGAGATTTACAGGATTTCTTGTTTGCTATTTAAAAATTAGATATATTAATTTTTTCGGTAAACTTTTTGTTGTTGGTGCATCAAGTTGTATTAATGGATTCATAGGCATACTGGTTAATACTTGATTTGAAGATTTATAAATTTTATTGGATATTGACCACCAAAGTGGCCCATTTATTGATGTTTGCAATGTTCTTTTGCATGATATTTTAAGAAGGGTTGAAAAGCATCGTAAAATTATTGCATACAATTATCTCACCAAAGGGATCTCATTGTGTTTAATAATTATGAAGTAGAATATTTTATGATTTGTAAGTATGCATGGCCTAGAAATTTATTCTACCAAAGTAGATAAACCTTCGAAAGCTGATGATATCTTACTAGTTGTATCCACTAGACACTAGAGAGAAACCTTATATAGATTACTTTTTTCTCAAAGAAAGTTTATGGTATTGCACCAAGAGCTCTCATTGAGATAATAATTATAAATATTTTCAAGTATATTGGTTGTTTATATTTATCTATAAATTAATTGCATTAAGTTTATTTTGCAGTTAGCATCTTTGCAATAAATAACACCACTATGTCTATTGAAACTCTGACTGGAACAAATTATAAAAGGTGAAAATATGACATTGAGTTAGCACTAGGTTTGATGGATTTAGATGTTGCATGGTGTGATAATCTTCCATCTTAGATCACTGATGAGAGCACTACAAAACATAAGGCTGCCTATGAAAAGTGGGAGAAAAGAATCACCTGAGCCTAATGATTATGAAGAGATCTATATCTGATTTCATTTTAGATGTGATACCTGATAATGGCAATGCTAAACAATTCTTTGATGCTGTAAGTAAGAGGTACATAGAATCTAATAAGATTAAGGATGGAGAGCTAATAGAAAATTAATTAATATGAGATATCATGGTATTGGTGGCATTAGGTAGGGCTTACATCATGAGATTAGAGAGTATTACATCCAAACTTAAGAGCCTTGACATCCCTATCCCTATAGCTTTTATTGTTCATTAGGCCCTTAATTGTCTTCCTGCATAAATTAGCTAGCTTAAAACTACTTACAATACATAGAGAGATAAGTGGAATGTGAATGAACTCATTTCTGTTTATGCTTAAGAGAAAGAAAAAGAAATCTTAGGGAAAAGGGTGAGAGCGTTAGTATGGTGTATCAGCCACATCTTAAGGATTCCAACTACAAAAGACAAAAGGAGAATGATTCCAAAAGAAATGGTAAAAGTCACGATCCTAAGAGTGGAAACCAAAATCCTGAAGGCCTACAAGCTATTGTTAAGAAAGCTTTCAAGTGCTTTTTTGTAAAAGAAGGTCATAAGAATTTGATTGTTTCAATTATAAGAATTGGTTAGAGAAGAAGAACATGCAACGAGGTAACTCATCAACCTTTGTTTATTTCAATCCAAATTGACAGATGTACCATTACATTCTTGGTGGTTAGATGGTAGGGCAATTATTTATATTGCTAATTCTTTATAGGGGTTCATAAATAAATAGAATACAACTGAAATGAAGTAAATTTATTCATCGAAAATGGAGAAAGAGTTTAAGTTGATTTTATAGGAGACATTAGGCTAGAATTAGATTTTGGTTTTATACTTATGTTAGAGAATGCAGTTTATGTACCATCCATAAGGCGAAATTTGATTTGTCATTCTAAACTTGATTCTAGTAGTTTTAAATTTGCTTTGGATAATGAAAATAAATTATTTAAGGACTCTAAATTTATCGGTGGAGGACTTTTATGTGATGGTTCATATTACCTTAATGTTATCTCTAGGAATAATTTTTTTCTACACATGTAGATAGTATTGTCCCTAAAAGATGACTAGCTAAAGGTAAATCCTTTATATTACAGCATAAATGATTAGGTCATATTTCTAAAGAAGAATTCAAAGATTAGTTGATAATGAAATTCTTCCTTCTCTTGATTGCAGTGACTTTCACGCCTGTATTGACTGTCTTAGAAGCAAATTTTAGAAACTAAAGAAAGGAGTCCACACGTAGTAATAATTTTTAGAACTCATTCAGGCAGAAATTAGTGGACCTCTGAAACTATTTATGATAGTAGATATTTTATTACTTTATTGATAACTTTTCTCACTTTGGATATATTTATCTTCTAAAAGAAAAATTCGAAGCACTTGATAAATTTAAAATCTTCGAACTGAAATTGAAAAATAGCATAGGAAGATAATTAAAGTAGTGAGATCTGACCATGGTGGTAAATATTATGGTTGATATGGTAAATCCGACCAACTAATGGGATCATTTGCCAAAGTCTTGCAGGAGTGTGGGATAGTTGCTCAATACACCATTCCTAAAACTCCTGAGTAAAATAGTGTGGTTGAAAAGCATAATCGCACTCTTAAGGATATGATTAGAAGTATAATGAATGGGGGTAATTTACCAAGATATCTCTAAAGTGAGGCTTTACAAACCATCATTTATATCTTAAATAGAGTTTCCAATAAAGCAGTTCCCAAGAAACCTTTTGAGTTATGGGTTGGCAAGAAGTCCAGCATTAATCACTTTTATATTTGAGGATGCCCTATTGAGGTTAAAATTTATAATCCATTAGAAAGTAAATCTAGACCTAGATCTATTTGTTGGTATTTCATTGGTTATCCAGATAATTCTAAAGGATATAGATTCTACTGTCCTGATAGAGATATAAAGATCGTTGAGTCTGTCCATACTAGATTTTTGGAGTATGATATGGATGATAGTAAAAATTCTCATACTAAAAATATGACATCAAAAGAAGGACAGATTACTGTTCCTATTCCTATTGTTCAGGAAAGACCATAATTCAACCCATCGAAAGAATAGCTAAAAACAAGTGAATCAATTATAGCATCTTTATAGCCTGTTAATGATGTGCCAGTAAGAAGATCACTTAGAGAAAGGAGACCTGTCATTCCCAATGACTATATGGTTATTGGATGAGAATGATTATGATATTGGTCATATAGTCGATCCAGTCACTTAAGATTAGGCTATTATGTATTCCCAATCAAACAAGTGGATCGAAGCTATACATGATAAGATGCAGTCTTTGGCAAATAATAAAGTGTGGGATCTCATCGAATTACCTGAAGGGTTTAAATCTATAAAGTATAAATAGATATTTAAACCAAAAGAGACTCCAATGGCAATATTGAATACTTTCAAAATAATTATGGCACTGGTGGTCTATTTTGATCTTGAGCTTCATCAAATGGATGTTAAACAGCCTTTTTGAATGGTGATCTTAATGAAAAAATCTATATGATTCAACTAGAAAGTTTTGTTAAAAGTGAAAAGGAGCATATGGTATGCAGACTTAAAAAATTTATCTACGGTCTTAATCATACATCTAGGTAGTGGTGTCTTAAGTTTGATAATATTATGAATTTTTTTAGATTTACAAAAATAAGTGGATCCATGCATATATCTCAAGGTCAGTGGGAGTAATTTATCTTCTTTATTTATATATGGATGATATTTACTTGCCAGTAATGACATAATATTATTGATAAGACTAAACATTTGCTATCTAAGATTTTTGATATGAAGGATCTTGGAGAGGCTTCATTTATACTGGGTATTGAGATTCACAAGGATAGAGGCCGTGGCTCATTGGGATAATCTCAAAGAACTTATGTCGATCGTGTAATGAGAAGATTTGGGATGCATGATTACAAACTGAAGACATACCTATAGTTAAGGGAATAAATTCAATAGAAACCAATATCCTAAGAATGATATAGAAAAGAATTTATGAAAAATATGTCTTACTCTAGTGCTATAAGTAGTTTGATGTATGCACAAATTTACACCAGGCTAGATATAGTATATGCTATTAGTGTTCTCGATAGATATGTATCAGATCCAGATATAAAGCATTGGAAGGTAGCAAAAAGGTTATATTTATAAAAACTAAGGTTGTATTTGGTAACTAGCAATCTATCTAGATTGCCGGCAATTTAAAGTGGGCCCAGCATATTACTGTGTTTGATATGCTTTTTGGATGGCAATCTAGATTACCTTAACAATATAGATTGCCTCCCAGAAGGTAATCTAGATTGTCTTAAAGAGATGTGGCTATTCAAATTATCATTTATTTGGTAATGTTGTAAAAAAATTTTCGAACAAAATTATCTCTTAAAAAAATCATACAAACCCACCCTTCCAACCACCCCCCAACGGCTCTCACCCTCCCCTTCATCTTCGAACTCCTCCATGCCTCGCCACCCTCGACTGCCTCTCCTCTGCCTGTGCCCTCACCATCTCCAGCCACGGCCCCCACTTCTATGTCTACATCGATCTCTCCTCCCCGCCTCCATCACCGTCGCCCCCTCCTCCGACGACCCAGCCATTACCCCCTCTTATCACCAGGCATATTTGATAATTTTTTAAAAATTTAAAATAAATAAATTTTTTTCTTAGTAATTCAAAATTTCATAAAATTTTATGGTGGTATTTAAAAATTTGATTTTACATTACTGATAATTTGATTGTCATACCAAACATGTCAATCAAGATTTTCAATAATTTTACTACAATATTATCTGCATATACCAAATATAGTAATCAACATTATTGATAATTTCATGATGGCAATCTATCTTGAAGGTAATCCACATTATCTTCCAAGATTACTTGGCGATGCACCAAATGCAACCCAAAGATTTTATGCTAACTTATAGAAGTTGTGGTTATCTTGATGTGATTAGATTTTATGATTCTGACTTTGCTGTTTGTGTGGATGATATGAAATCTACTTCTAGTTATATTTTATGATGGCTAGAGGGGTTGTTTTGAAAAAGCTCAAATAGACTACTGTGGCATCATCTACCATACAGACAGAGTTTATGGCTTATTATGGAGTTGCAACTCCTGCTATTTGATTAAGAAATTTCATATCAGGACTTATAATTGTAGATTCCATCTTTCTAAACCACTTAAAATTTATTGTGATAATAGTACAGTCGTATTTTTTCAAAAACAACAAGAGTTCTTATGTCTCAAGATATATAGAAATAAAGTATCTTGTAGTCAGAGATTTGGCTAAAAAGGAAGACATTATCATTGAACATATATAGACTAATGCAATGCTAGCCGATCCATTGATCAAAGAACTTAAATTTACTGTATGTTAGAAATATGTTGAAAATATAGGTTTATTGCAATCTTTTGATGTACTTGGTTAGTGGGAGCATTGTTTTATGCTAAACATCATATAGATGTTTAATTTTTTTTATTTTTCATTATTTTCATAATATAATATGACATTTACATTTGTGTACATATGGTTAATTGTAAATGCTATTTAAATAAAAATCTTAAGCATAAAAATGTCACTTAAGCATAAAGTTATTGCTTATATTGTAATTGATATATCGTTGATATCATGATTCATCTTGAGATATAAAAGATTCATCTTAAGATATATGATGAAATTATGACATAAAGCTTAAAATTATTATAGCTTTCATTAAAAAGCATAAAGAGATTTCATTTGAAACTATAAAGTGGATTAATGATGAGCTTTGTATGTTTTGATTACATGAATATAAAGTTTACACTATATATACTATATCACTGAAATCCATGTCGATGAGATTACTAATATTTGTAATCATAGAGGATCTTATATTAATAAATGGTATGAAGACTGCTATAATTTAATGTTAGTAGTTTTAGCAGATCAGATTTTGACTAAAGATATTATTCATTCAGGATATTTATATATGTGGCCACATGAGGTGCACTTAGTCGGAAGTCATTTTCAAACTATATATATAGTAAATATATTTTTTGAATAAATAAAAGAGGTCTCAATCAATGTCGTCCAAGTAGGAGAATATTGGAGATTCTCATAAAGTGGGCTTTCATTGATTATAAATTAATTTTTTTTCTGATTTATTATGAAATATGAGCTAAGTTGTCGTCTGCATGAATGACTAAGAAGCTCATGAATACCTGATGCGTGTCGTAGCACATCAAAATTAATCTTACTCATTACTATGCAGATAGGGTGAGTCGAGATCATATCCGTAGTGATCTTAGATCGATTGTTTGAAATGCAAAGAAAGAATAGAGATTGCAAGAAACTAAGAAAAAATAAAGAGATTACAATAAAAATATTGTTCATTGATTAAATAAAAAAGCATACAATGGAAAAGAAATAAAAATTCGATACAAAGACAATGAAATCAAGATGATCTTCTCACTGCATCCGATGATAGATGCACCTCCTTGAATTCTTCATCTTCTTATAAGCAGACAACGGTAGGTTGGTTGGAAGGCTTGATCTAAGAACTTCAAGAAAAAAAAGTAGATGAAAATATGAGAATATGAAAGAAAAAGGTAGCGATATTAGGATTAGGACCTCTCCTAGATTTGATGAAAGACGTGCTAAGATTAGAACCTCCTCTAGACTTCTTCAGATATGGAGAAGAGATCTATGGAGGAATATGGTGGTGGCAAGAAAGAAGAAGATGGGTTGCTAAGGTTAGTACATCCCCTATACCTATGAAATGAGAAGAAGAGGGAGAGAGAGAGGGGAGCTTGAAGAGAACTTAGGGTTGGCTTGATGGAGAAAGGAGGTGTTGAGCTCTATTTATCGAGGAGAGAGTTTGTGGTATAGCATGTAAGAAAGGAAAGAGAGAAAAGGAGGGGCGTTAGGTGCATGAGATAGTGCGAAGGGAGAAAGGTGCGTGAATTCTTAAGATGGCATGGAGAATTTTGTTGGTTTCATATGCAAGAACAAGAAAACAAGAGAGGGCGTGCGTGAGTTAAGAGGGCATGGAGAAAGCTAGGTTTCAAGAAAAAAAGTGGGAGCATGAATAAGAACCCTTAGATCAAGCATCTTGCTTCTCCTTTGTTGATCAATAAGTCGTATTCACACTTGATCTTCATGTAGAGTGATGTTTTAATTTGAACCCTTGATATTTAAGTCGCGTTCACACTTAGTTTCATTTATCTTCTAATCTGAATCTTTGATTGGAGAGGTTGCTTCTTGACCCTTAATCTTTAAGTCATGTTCACACTAAAATAGGAGCTGGTTGCCTGGTTCACTCAAATCTGATTCGATTTGAGTCTAATTTGATTTGTATGAACCCAAACTCCTAATTCCCTGCAAAATAGACTAGAGAGCATCAAATTCTTAATACATAAAGTGCAATTAAATAGAATTATATACCTCTAGTGACTTAATTCAAATATTTATCAATATCTATGATCATATTATTTGGGTTCTATTGTCTTAGTTGTGTGATGTAGCAGATATCAGCATAGGTCTGACTAGGTTAATAGGCTCTATGATGGATGAACATATTAACATTACTAACTAGGCTAGATCCTCATTCTACTCCTATATATATCCGCCTGTGAAATCTTAGGACATCAAGATCTCTAAGTTCTTAGGATGAACCTATTCCATTGAGGAGATAGGTATAAGATGGAGACAAAGAGGAAGATCTTTTCCATCTTGATTTCCTCTCTTTGCAAGACGTTCCAACAGCGATCATCAAATAACTACTCAGAGATCTCAAGATATGATTGATTATTATTATTATTATATTTTAGAATTTATTATTAATAATTTTTGTGTTCTAATTGTTTACATGAGATCCATAAATTTACAACATCAGTAACCAAGTAAAACATTTTGCACTGATTTTCTCTTGAATGTGTATCTTTTGATGCATCGAGCGCATATCAAGATGCTGCTTGGGTGTCAAATACTAATTGGCCTTGGAGAAGCTTCCCAAGGCTTAGTTTTGTTCTCTCCCTTGTTCTTACCCATTTACAAGATGATCTTCTAATATCAGGTGTGCATCGGTGATGTGTGTTGGATACAGTCTACATGGACATTCTCTCGTGAGTATTATGGAACGTTTAGTGTGTATCGATTCTGTCTTGGGTGTCAATTGCCAAGTTGTTCCAAAGAAGCTTAAAATGATGCTTCTTTGTGTTTTCATCAACTATTATGTTTCCCTTTTAGGATGGCTTTTGTAGTTGGTACTAAATGTGCATCGGCACAATTGTTATCTATTAAAGCATATGCTAGCTAGAAGGTGTATTTTTTGTGCGGTAGTTGTTCATTGATTTCTGGGTGTTGCTTGGTTGTGACATGTCAATTTGCTTCAGAGCATCTTAAAATTATGCTAATGTATTATTTTCCATTTTAGGCTGGTTTTACATAGTCTGTAGTATGTGTCAAAAATTCAATGGGGTTGTTTCAAATTCAAGGAGTAGACTTTCTGAAATGTTTTGCTCTATTTGCTACTGGAAAGTTCTCAATGGATGCAGAACAACTTGAGGTTATCTCTTTACACCGACAATATAACTCCCCATCGATATGCTAGCTGTGTCATATGACTAACTAGGCTTCCTCTATGCCTAGGATGTGGGATGCGACACTAGATTGTATCTTGCCCTATATAGATGGTTCTTATGGATGGTCATAAATCTAATATTTATTTATTAAGGAATAATAATTCTACATTGAATAGGTTGAGGATTCTTCCCGTGCTTATATATTTTTGGGCCTATGAATCTAAATGCCCTGGTTCTTAGACAAGATGTTAACATGGTACCAGAGCATACCTTTATAAATAGTTATCAATGTACCAGTTATCACACCTCCTCTCCTTCAGAAGATGGTTTTAGTTTGAATTTTGGAGGATATATCTATAACTACTTAAATCTAGATATTTATCATAAATGGGACTTCTAATGTGTTTATAAAAATAACTAAATATTAAATATTGGAAATTATGTATTTTGTAATTTGACTTGGATTTAATTCTCACTTTTACATTTTACAAAACAAATACTTCTCACCACCAACCTACCACCTATTGCTATTAGTAAAGATGTTTGGTGGCGGGCCCAGCCCATGGTCTATTAAACCTCGTTGAGATTTGAATGGGCTAGACTAAATTATCTGTAGTTGTGTTGAGATTAACCAATGCCTCTAACCCAGCCTAGGTTTGAGGAGGTGTCAACTAAGGCCGAGCACAAGGCAATCTTCAGCTTGGCAGGCACTTTATGAGTTGGGCCTATATGAATCAAATTAAAGTAGATGGCCCAAACGAACTTGAAGTTGGGCAGAGCTTGGGCAGGCACTTCAACATATGTGCATATACTATTGTGTCAATACATCGTTGTGTGGTATTATTATCTGATTTAATAATAAATAATATAAACTATAAAATGGTTGAAGAAAGGTAGAAAATCTTGATCAATTTGTTAATATTGACAAAAACAGTCGAGATTGTGTTGATTTGGAGACATGAAAAGTCCTACATATATAGTCCATGCAGTGCATTTTCTCGTGCACCATCTTTTATCCTATGATGCAGCTCAAATCACATGTCAATAAAATGACTGACCCTGGAATTTCTGTGGCATTTTTTGTTAAGATTCACACTATCAGAAAGCATTGTCGAAGACGACTGCTGAAATTTTAAGCTTGCTCATCTCTGCGAGAAGTTTGCTATTTGAGCAAATGATGACAAGACAACTATAACCAAGATCTGTTGTCCCTCCAACATTTCATGTTATGAGTACAAGAGGATCATATTTCTCCCTGCTAACATTTTTCACTACAAAAACACAAGCTACTATTTGCTTCATGAGGATTTGCTTAGATATCGTTTAAGTAATGCTTTTCAATGCTGTATGGCAGTCCTTGATTCAGAGCATAGATCATCAGCATGAAAAATTCATGGGTTGTTGCCCTCCATTAAATTCCCCAATCTTCCATCAGTTTGCAGAGATCTTCGTGAAATTCTTCTTTGCAACCTTAGAAGATTCTATTGGAAATATTTTAAGAAAAGAAAATTCTTTTGGAAAGTGTTGGCCCTCAATAATTAACGCAATAACTAGAGGGAGCCTTAAGGAATGACTTGAAAAGAAATTATAAAAAAACTCTTAGAGAGCATGTCCTCAAACAATGGGATATGGTTTGTATCTTTCATGCGAAGGAATGATCAATCTTCTTTCATGGCTTGAATCGTTGGATTGCACTTTGCATAGCTTTCAAAATGCAACATCTACTTGTGATCTATGTTGATGATGGGAGAGAGATATTTGAATGTTTTGAAAATTATACAAAGCGCGATCCAAGGATTTATGTTGTGAAAGAAGGTCAATCATTCTTTCATGCGAAAGATACTACTCGAACTCTAAAGAATGTCTTCACTATTTTTCTCCTTCATATCCATGTTTTTTAGTTGATTTATAGCAATAAGTAGGAAACACTATCAAAGTCTATATAGAAACTCTCTTTTAAATTAATATGATAGTATTGCCTATATAACAATTCGGGATCTCATTTAAAAAAACTAGTCAAACCATATTGTTTGGATTCTTTTGCATTGTATATTCCCTTAAGATCTTTCGGCATCTTTATCAAGCTAAAGGTTTAATTCCATAGAAAGCCATTCATAAACACTACGATCATCTTGCGATCAACCCCTATGAACAAATGTGGCAGTATCTCCAAATCTATATGGGTTATGAGTCAGATCGAATTTGATACCATCTGTAACAATTCATGATTTCATCCAAAATGACTAGTCAAAAGATATTATTTGGATTTTTTGATTCTGTATAAATATTTAAAATCTTCAACGAATAATCGATGTGAAATAAATATATATCTGCACGGATCCTCACAGCCTATCTTGCATTTTATGAAAAAATAAAATATGGGAAGATTGAAGCATGAGGAGTTCTAGCTAAATGAAAAAATCATATTTCAATTATCAATCAAGAGGGAAAAAATTGAAACCCTAAATAATGTTGTCCCTACTTATCAACCATGCCCCATGCATACACTATAGAAGTAACTGTTCCCTTGCCAAATGTATTGTTTCTTTCATGTTACACAAGAAACCTGTTCGACCACGACGATAGTCACTTATGTTAGAGAAGCAAGATGCGTTAAAGCTTCACCGTAGCGTTGTTAAGGCATATGCATGGCTTCCAACCGGTGGCACATTTGGTTAACAGTTGATTGTCAATAATGAGACCGTTAAATTCTTTTCAAGTTGTTAAATGTTTATTTCGGTAATTACGGATGTATTTATTGTAGATTAATTTAATAAATTCAGTAAGCACAATTCTTGAGGAGGATTCTATCCAGAAAGCTGATTTCATCACGTTTTTAGTTATTTTCTATGAAAGCAGAAGAAAAAAGTGTCCGGACAAAGTACAAGCATTCAACGGCACTTTCCCCCTCTTGGAATTTTGGGAAACCGGGGATATACCCCACGTAGGCCCCACGTTCCTCCCCTGCTACAAGTTTCGTAGTTCCCAGGTGACCGACTTTTCTTTCGCCGTCTCTTCTTCCCTCTAAATACTATTTTATGTTATATCTGGACTTTTCCACTGGAGGCTCACCTCTCCAACATTTTTTTTCTATAATATCATAATCCTCTATAAATTTTTAGATACATATATATATCTCTTTTTTTTGAATATATGCAGATGACCAAGGGGGTCTTACGCCATTAATCTCGAAAAAAAGAAAAATCCTTGAGAAATTTCCCACTGTGAAACTAGGAAAAACTTCAGAAAAAAACAGTGCAGTCTTTATATTGTTTTTATCTACTGTGTTGCGTTCATATGTACAAATGGAAGGAACTTAGTTTGAGGTTGTAGCTTGCAATCAAAATTTTACTGCTAAACGGAAGCTTGAATCCACACCTCTTTGCAATTCAATAGAAAATACTTTGTGCAACTTCTCTTCTTCCTTGATGGTAACTAACAAACCATAAACATTACTAATACCAAGATAATAAAAGTTCTATTAAGATCAAATAATATGGTTAACCTCCAAGCGAAAAAGAAATAACAACTTTGAATGTCCTGTTCCTGATTTAAGATTGGGCTGGTCAATACTCCTAGAAAATTTCCATCTCAAAAACCTTCCGCAAACCTAGTTTATGCTATGGAGCTTTTGGCGATCAGACGAAAGTAGGCGCCTTCTACAAAAAGGATTAGATATCCTAATTACAAGGGCTCAATGGACACTTTGGAAAGAATACAATAAAGATACTTTGAGTTCTATGCTTATTTACCAAAATTTGTGATCAAGCAAATCACAAATTTATATTTATCGTGGGCAGAATACCGGACAAACGAAATCTACACCTCGATCCAACTAGTCACAAATAGCATAAATGAGCTGCTGGAAAGACTGTAACCATCACAACACGATGCAGACAATCAACTGAGTACTACTCCTAACACACTTAAAGAGCTTCCAAAAGTAGAAGCTAGATACTCAAGCACAATTAGCATACTAATAACTTTTGTATAAAATCTTAAATGTTCATCCTTCTCAGAGTGCTGAAGTGCATGTAAATTTAGCATCTACACACTCTAACCCTAACACAAACTACTAAACTACTGTACTTTTATTTCTACTAATGACATGCCCTTTGAGTTAGATCTTCCCTAACTCATTAGCATAAAAAAAAAGTACTAAGTGAGTTGCAGGCATGCATGGTCAGTGATTGTTTTACTAAGCAAAGTCATAAAAATGCATATTATGCCTCTCTTATTTTAATTTTACACCATAGAACATTAACTCTTGAATCTTCAAAAGGATAATACATTCATAATCAAATATACACCAAATAATATGTGATCAATCCTTTAAAGCAGATTCATTTGGAATTAATCTTGATGAATAATTTACATGTTGTCAAAAAGTCAAAGGGACATGATCCATAATTATTATACTAACCAAGAAAATATTAGTGGTTCTATTTCGCCAAGTAGAGTAAGCAATGATGATTTCATCAAAACATTCTATCTAGAAATCAACACCTCTCTTTGGAAAACTAGTTATTCAAGCTTGGATGAAAACTTTGAATGGAAAAAGATTCACTTTAATCATTAGTTGACAACTTCTGCTGATTTGAGTGAAAAGAGTTTTTTTTTTTTGATGATGTAGCAACTTTTTATTAGATGGTCCAAGGTATATATGGTAAAGCAGTTCTAACCAATAATTTTCTCTAGATTCACTACATATGTAGAATAATTAATTTTTTTAATGTATAATAGCAATATGAATTCACCTAGGTCCATGCTATATGTGATCCATCTAATAATTTCTCGTTCTCAACGGGATAATTTGCTTCGATCCATTCATCTCCGGGAGCACTCAGACATCCATTGCCTCCACCAAGGCCATCAGAGTTTCCAAACTCAAATATTTTTTGAAATTTTTAGGAGCACCAATTTTTCTACAACACGAGTCCAGGGACAAGGCACTGATGAGATTAAGCTCATATCTAACAGTAGTCTTGATCGATGATGACTAGAAGTTTGCTCACTCTCTTCTGAGTCCACTTTCTTTATAGCTTGAAAATCTTTTCCAATCTAGGCATTAATATTTCTGCTATGAAAATATACAGAGGCAAGTAGGGACCTGGTAAAAATAGATTAGAGTCCACTTCGACTACTCGATGATTAGGTATTCTGAAGTTTTTCTTGTTATTAATAATATTTTGTTTGTGATGTTTAACCTGTGACATATTTTGGTTTCACTGCCTGTATCTGCAGTAAGGAACTATTGCTGAGAAACTGGAAGAAGAGAGAGCAAAAAATAGTACTCAGACATCTAATTGGCGTTTGTACAGCTTGACTTTTCTTGAACGGCACCAACAGCCAGCTCCAGACGTCACCAAGTAATAGGACAGGTATGTCTAGCAGAAAGGCTAACCCTTTTTTTTTTTTGGTAGAATAGCAGAAAGGCAAATTGGTGAAACTGCCTTGAATGACACCAGCAACCAGGTCGAGACCTCACCAAGTAATAGGGCTGGTAAGTCCAATGGACTCAGTTGCTATATGTGAACTGAGTATGATTTGTTTGTAGATTGAACAAGGTGCTTGTAATTGCTGCGCATGAATTTTTTTCTTATATTATATTTTGAGATTTGATTGCCGTTATAGGTAAGCTAGATTTCATGATGCTCTCTCCTGCATTCTGTGAGTATGTTTTGATTAGTGGAAATGATTTTGTTTTCCTGCATGTCACATAAAAAAAAATGATTTCATTTGTCCAACTTGTCTCTGTTCGTGCAAAATAATTTCATAGTGCCAAGTTTGGGAGAATAGTCTCTAGAGATGCTATATTTTGTCAAGCAGATAGTTATATATATGTTCATCGGAACAGAAGAAGAAGTATCAGAATTTTTTAATGTTGCTCTTGAGGGTGATGTTTTCATTTATGTCAATAAGACCAGTTTTCTCGAAAACTCGATTTATCTATATTCTAGTGATTTTCCTTGTTCTCTCCCAAAGCAGGTTATGGTTTCTGAAAAAAATAACAAGGCATTTAGATGTATCTGAAATTTAAAAATATATCATAACGTGAAATAGGGTAAAATTCTGAAGTTTTTGATTTCCAAGGAGCAAGATTTCTTTCTCCACTGGCATCCAAACATTTACCTCCAAAC
>KE505135.1:426609-440183 GCA_000441515.1 Elaeis oleifera
ATATATATATATATATATATATATATATATATAGATTGGTTCAGTTCAAATCAAAATTTTCAAAGTTTAAAACGGAACCAAACTAGTGTTTTGGTTTCTAAAACTTTTAAACGGACACCGAGCTGAATTTCAAAAAAAAAAGAAAAAATCCGATCCGAACTAAATCAAAATTAGCATTGAGATCGATTTTGCGGTTTGACTAGTTTAATTGCACTCCCTCACTAATTTATGTCTTCATCAACTATTATTTTTCCCATTTTTTGTTGGCTTTTGTTGTTTGTACTGAATGTGCATTGGCACACTGGGTATCTATTGAAGAACATGCCAGCTGTTTAATTTGACATATCCTTTAGAAGGTCTATTTCTGTGCATTAGCTATTCATTGATTTCTGGGTGTTAATGGGTTATGAGATGCCAATTTGTTTCAAAGAGCTTAAAATTATGCTAATTTATTATCTTTCAAATTCAAAGAGTGGACTTCTTAAAATATTTTGCTCTGTTTGTCGCAAGAAAGCCCTCGACGGATGCAGAACAGCTTGAGGTTGTCTCTTTACGCCAGTAATATTTCTATCGACGTGCCAACCACATCATATGACCAGAACCGTGCCTCGGATGTGATAAATATCCTGTCCTACATAGAAGGTTCTCGTGGATGGTCATAAATCCGGCATTCTACTTCGCTGAGGAATAATGGTACCATATTGAATATTGAATAGGTTGAGGACCCTTGTCATGCTTACCTATCTATGTAAATGCTTGAGTTTTTTGATAAGATCTTCATATGGTATCAGAGGCCACCTATATAGATAGTTCCTTTTTTCTTTTTTGTAAACATATAGATGGTTATTAATGCACCAGTTATTGCAGCTATCCTGTCCTAAAGAAGATGCTTTTAGTTTGAATTTTGGACAATGCATCTGTAAGGGCTTTAATCTAGGCATTTATCATGAATGGGTCTCCTAATCTTTGTCCATGAAAATAATAAACATTAAATATTGGAAGATATGTATCTTGTAATTTGACTTGGATCTTAATACTCACGTCCTTCTGCATTTACAAACAAATACTTGTCACCATTTGCCACCTATTGCTATTAGTAAAGATTTATGTTGGGCGGGCCCAGCCCACAGTCTACTAAACACTTGTTGAGACTCGAATGGGCCGGACTAAATTATCCATAGTTTTGTTGAGATTATCCCATGCCTCTGACTAAGATAAGTTTTGACATGGCGTCAAATAAGGCCAAGAACAAGGCTATCTTCAGCTGGGCAGGCACTTTATGAGTTGGGCCAATGTGAATCCTACTTTAAAGGAGATGGACCAACTTGAAGTTGGACCGAGCTTGGGCAGGCACTTCATTGTCTGTGCATATATTATTGTATACATAAATTAATGTGTGGTATTATCATATGATTTAATGAATAAAATCATTTAAAACTATTAAATGGTGGAAAGGTTGAAAATCTTAATCTATTTGTTAATATTAAACCAGCCAATATTGTGTAAAGACTTTAAAGACATGCAAAATCCTGCATATATCATCCATGCAGCGCATACCTGCTTGTACACCATCTTTTATCCTAAGATGCAGCTCAAATCACAGTGTCAATAAAATGATATACCCCTAAATTCTGAGGCATTTTTTGTTAAGACACAGACAACCAGAAAAGCATAGTTGAAGCCGTTCAGCTGCTGAAGTTTGAGCTTGCTCATCTCCAACAGAAGTTCACTGCTTGAGTAAACGATGAAGAGACAACTATAACCAAGATATATTATCACTCCCACATTTCATTTTGCGTACAAGAAGATCAAATTTGTTCCTGCTGAGCTTTGTCACGACAAGAATGCAAGCTGCTATTTGCTTTTGTGAGGACTTGCTTGGATGTCGTTTAAGCATTGCTTTTTGATGCCATATATTACAATCCTCAATTCAGAGCATAAATCATCAACATGAAAGATTCATGCGTTCTTGGCCCTCCTCTAAATTCCCCAATCTTCAGTCAGCTCTGCCCAGATCTTCATAAAATTCTTCTTTGCAGCCTTGGATGATTTTATTGGAACATTTCAGGCAAAAAATAAGAAGAAGAAGAAGAAGAAGAAGAAGATTCATTATGTTGCAATAACTAGCTAGAGGGAGCCTCAGGGATTGACTTTGGAAAAATTTTGTGAAAAAGTTCTTAGAGAGCACACCCTTAAAGAATGTCTTGACTACTATAGTGTTGCTATTAAAATAGCGCATTTATCTATCAACGTTTTGGAATTTAGAAGTGACCGATCTTTCTATGAGGGGATTTCTCCACTTAATTGGGTAAATTGGGTGCTTATTCGTTGCTGTTGGAGTCATAAATATAGTATTTCCCCCGATAATAGTGCTCTACCAATTGAGTATTTTTTTTGACACCCACAGATCGGTTCGGTTTAAATTAAGTTTTCCAAATTAAAACCACAACCGAAACAATTTTTTCAGTTTCGAAATTTTTAAGCCAAAATCGAACCCAAAACTGAAAAAACTGGACTAAACCGAACCAAAATTAGTGGTTCAGATTCCTATGTACAGTGTTAATACACTATAATTTTAAAGATTTGTGATTACAGTCATTTTTTCAGTGGATTGAATAAAGGCAGTTATAATTTGTGAATATTTCCTTTCACACACCATTATGCCACTCAAAATATGATACAAAAGGATTTTTGCTTGATATCAGGTTCCGCCGATGACTCAATCAAGAGAATTGTCATTGCTAAGATTGATACCTAGATATTCTTATTCTTCTATTGCTTGTATTGCTGTTAAGAATTCAAGCAGTTGATGATGCCACTGATAAAGATTGCTCCAAATATAATAGAAAGTTTTTTTCAGCTTGATGAATGACTTTAGCATATAGATTGTGATTGTTTTTTGATAAAATTAGGAGGCGGCAAGTTGCTAAACGCCCCTTTTTATTAATGAAAATGACTTACAGGGTTACAGATAAGTAGAAAAGTTCACAGTATTGTTACAAAATCCAAAGCAGAAGGAAGAAAAGACAATCAGTTGCTGTTAGGAGTTGCAAAGGATTCAAGTGTTCTCCAAAGGCTCTGATGCCCATCTTCATTCTTCGAAGAATAGATGTGGCCCCAACTCCAAAATGGCTGAAGAATCTTCTGCAAAATAGACTAAACTGGTCCTTTCTTGTTCAGAAATATACGTGCATGTCTCTCCCTCCATGTCTCCCAGCACAGTGCTGCAATGAACTGATCCCCCATCTTCCTAGCCATTGGCCAACTTGTTTTGTTCTTCCTTATCCAAAGTGTCCAAAGGTCATGGAATGCAGAAGGTCGCCTCTTAACTTCAACAACTTGATTGTGGTCCATAGACTCTGCACAAAAGGACATCTAGAAAATAGAGATAACTGACTCCACATTTGAGCCACACAACACGAGAAAATATTCGTTGCAACGGTGATACCATACCATATTTACAACAAACCAATAAGAAGTCGGAGATCAATGAAATATAAGGAGGTAGTATGGATATCATTCATGAAAATCAATAAAATATATTAAAATTGATGAAATATAAAAAATTTATTGATTTGTGACATATGACGTGGTATCACCATTGCAGTGAATATTTTTTCCGCACAACACACAGCTAGAACTCACATTCCACCCTTTCTTCGCTGGACTTTCTCTTATATGCGATTTATTCCTTGTTACTAACCACAAAAAAAAAAATTATTTTTCCGGGGTTGGTGCTGTGCCTTCCAAAGTATTTTTGGGAATGGATATCTAAGACCATTAAATTAAGAAACTTATGAAAAGAGTCCACAAAGAACAAAGCATCTCGAGCCAATTTCCAAAGCGGTACATCCACGATATGGGATGGTCTAATTGTAGAAAGAAGGGTAAGCAATGAATCCAGCTGACTTGTCAGTCCAATCAAAGGCCCTCGCACTCGAACACAGCAATCCAAATTCCTGCAACTCTAATGAGATGAGATCAGCAAATTCAGTTTCAAGACTCGAGTGTACTACTCCTTGAAGTAAGAGTAAAGAAGGATCACATTAATCCAAACATCTTTCCGAAATTGAAAGGACTTTGTATTACCAACCTTGAAACCATACAGTTCCAAAATGCAGAATTTAAACATGCAACTTGTTATCCAAACCTAAATCTGTAAAGGCTGTCCAAGTTGAAAACTGCTACTTTGATAGGTTATTCAACTTTTGGTGCTAGGGTCAGTGTTATCGACTCAATTTTCATATATATGTTCAAGTCAAATTGAATATTTTCCAGTCCAAAGATTTGTTAAATTGATTGTTCTATGATACGTATTGTTACGACATGCATATTGGATTAATTTTAAAATCTTGTGCTCCTAAAGGCAGCCACTAACATGGAAATATTTCCAAATTGAAAGATTTTCTAGAGTTTATAAGGATTGCATGTATTAGACATTATTGTTGGATTAAAGAGATGTTTCTTTTCTATTTCTTTCACTATCTTTCCAAAATAAGATGATCATTTATAGTGCGTGTGACGCCCATATCGCTGATTCAGCGAGTTCTAGAATTTTTTAGCATAGCTTGTTACGGGTGTGTATCTTTTTTTGACGTTAAGGGAGGCTCAATGAACCACCAATGTTTATTAAAAAGAAAAGAATTACAGAGTTATCTGGATAGAGAGGAGGCAATGTTACAGCAGATCGAAACAGAGGATTAGATAGTAGGGCAGATTCGAGTAGAGAAAGAACAAGAGTGACCCAAGCTTAAGTGGAGATGCTCCAAAGGAACAGGAGCTGACATAAGGGGAAGATCACCAGCAGTCCATCTGATAGAAGCCCCAGTTACTTATCAGCACCCGGAATTTAAGGTAGGCCAATTTGGTCCAACTCCAAATTGCAGCAAAGTCAGATAGCTTGTCTTGTTTACGAAGTGCAGACCAGTCGTTAAAAGCTTGAAGTCCTTCAGTGGCTATGGAGGCTGCAGATTTGTACTTATTGAGGGATACTTTGCCATTCCTCTCCTTCCAACATGATCAGGCATTAGCAACGAGCAACATCAAGATGATGCGTCTGACTCACCTTGTAAAATTGCGATGAACCCGATTAGTGGAGAGATAGTCGAAGGATGCCTTAAGGTGAAGTATTCCAATGCAAGACAAATTGGTTCCAAATGGCACAAAACATGGGGAGGTGGAGAATAGGTGGTCAACCATTTTAGAAGCTGAGTAATTTTTGTGCACTGCATGCGGTGCAATACTATTGCACTGTCTAATAACATTGGGGTACGTAGCGCATTCAAATGGGATGGACATTTAATACTATTCAGTTTTTTTTCTTAATTTTCAGTGATGAGAATATCCTTTATGACTTCTTGATACCTTGTATCACTTTCTGTGAATATACATGATTTTTTGTGAATATATACCGTTCAGAAAGTCATATGACTTTCTGTGAATATATATGACTTTCTATGACTTTCTGTGAATATATTTGACTTTCTGTGAATATATATAATTTTTTATGAATATATATGACTTCCTGTGAACATATGTATATTCACAAGAAGTCATATATGTTCACAGAAAATCATATACAAAAAATCATATATGATTTTCTATGAACATATATGACTTTCTGTGAAGATATATGACTTTCTGTGAGTATATATGATTTCTTGTGAATATATATGGCTTCCTATAATATATATGACTCTCTGTGAATATATATAATTTTCTATGAATATATATGACTTTCTGTGAACATATATGATTCTATATAATTTTTTGTGAACATATATGACTTTCTGTGAATATATATGACATTCTGTGAACATATATATATATTTATAGGAGATCATATATGTTAAGAAGAAGTCATATATATTCACAGAAAGTCATATATGTTCACAAAAATCATATATGTTTACAAAAATTATATATATTTACAGAAAGTTATATGTGTTCATAGAAAATCATATATACTCACAGAAAGTCATATATATTCACAGCAAGTCATATATGTTCACAGAAAGTCATATATATTCACAAAAATTATATATGTTCACAGAAAGTCATAGATACTCACAAAAGTCATATATATATTCACAGAAAGTCATATATATTTATAAAAATTATAAAAATTATATGTATTCACAAAAGTCATATGACTTCCTAAACAGTATATATTCACAGGAAGTCATATATATTCACAGAAAGTCATACAAGATATCAGAAAGTTATAAAGGATATTTCGTTACTAAACAATTGAAAAAATAAAAATTGGGCAGTATTAAATATCCATCCCATCTGAATGCGTTACGTATCCCAATATTATTGGATGGTGCAATAATATTGCACCACATGCGGTGCACAAAGAATTACTCTTTAGAAGCTTGTCCACAGTTTGCACAATTGCCAAGATTCTTATCAAGTTTCTTTCCAAGCAAGCCCCTCATGTTGAGCCTTTTCCTTTAAGCGAGCCTATGAAAAATTTAAGTTTGAGGGGAATGTTGAGGCTACAAAGGATTAGCACAAAGCCACAAAGCAGTAGGTGACACCTTTAAGACTCAAGAATTTATAAAGGGTGGAAGTTGAAAAAGCACCACAACTCTTGAGCTTCCAAGTGAGGCGGTCCATGGTGTGAGAGAGGAAGATCCGAGATAGATGCCTGGTCAAGTGAGCGAATTATGTATTTTTTTTTTTTTTGATGTAATTGAGTTAGAGAAACCTAACTCATGAGATGCTACATTAATAAAATCAGCAATACATATTAGAGCTGGTATGTATGATTGTGATGTATACGACAAGAGTTAATTTTCTCAATTTCAGAGTTTGGGCTGGGAGATCAGAATTATGGTTTCTGTTAACTTCAGATTTCAGGTTCTGTAACTACCTAAACAACTTCCTCAGAGTTTAGTTTAGTATCTCCTCGGAGATTCACCAATGAACTGTGATCTTATCACCGATGAAGCATTACGGGGCAGATGAAAGGACCTAGTGTGGGAGTGGTGATCAACGAAATGAGCGACTAAACCGTTCTTTCTGCTACATGTGTAGAGATTTCGGAAGATAAGTTTGAGAGGAGCATCACATAGCGAGGGATCCTTCCAAAAGAGAGTATGCTGCCCATTACCAACAACGAAGAGAGTCCGGTTCCAAAAGATCGGTAGGGAGTTTACCACATCATGCTAGAGACTGGAGCACCTTCTTTTCCATTTCCAACTGGAGGAGGGATGAACATTCTTGTGGTAGGCCAAATTAATTTGCATTTTCCATAATCCATTGTCTATCGGTAGAAGAATTCTCCCATCCAATTTAGAGAGTATAGCTAAATTCATAAGTCTAATGTCTTTGACCTTGAGATCACCTTCATCTTTCTGCACATAGATGGATTTCCAATTCACTTTACAATTCAGCCTACTAGAAGAAGAGGAGCCATTCCGTAAGAAAGATCTTCGACACTAGTCTATCTTTTTATCACCCAGGGTGGCAATTTGAAGAGACACATGTAGTAGAGTGCTAGAGGTGTGAGCATCGAGTTGATCAGAGTGAGCCTGCCGGTGAACAAGAGAAATTTGCACTTCCAAGAGGAGAGTCGAGACTTGACCCGATGTATAAGAGCCATCCAGTCATTTTTGGAGGGTCTGCTCCCACTCAGAGCTAATCCAAGAGACTTGAAAGGCGTAGAGACTAAGGAATAATGGAGCCAAAGAGCATTGGACCCCACATAGGTATTGTTGCAACTAACCGCCGAAATAGAGCCTTTATGGTACTTGATAGAAAGATTAGGGGCTAGCTCAAAGGAGTAAAGACTAAGTTCAAGGCTGCTATATAATCCTTATTGGCTTGAGCAAAATGGTGTCATCTGCATACTAAAGGATTTGAGTACCGCCAAAGATCCAAGGATTTCCCAGGCCATAAAAGAGCCGGGCTGAAGAAGCTAAACCAAGCATCCTTCATAGAGGGTCTACAATAGGAAAGGAAAGGTGAAAGTGGGTCCCCTTCCTTGGGCCTGCAGTGAGAAAAGATCCCATCTCCAATAGTTATGGTGGCCACCACCTTTGAGAAGAAGAGAGTATTCCTGATCCAATCAATCCATTCTTTGGAAAGCCTCGATGAGACATAACCTCGAGCAGATAACAAGGGAGAAATCTGGCGAAGGCTTTCGAGAAGTCAAGCTTGCAGATGACACCATCAAAACTTCAATTTTCTCTAGTGATAAAGGATTTCATTTGCACAAAGGAAGTTATCAAGGATGGATCTCCCTTTGATATATGTTGTCTATGCCAGATCAATGAGATTCTCTAAGAAAGGTTGTAGCCAATTGGTGAGCACCTTAGTGAAACTTTAATACGGTTGTGGATTAGGCTGATAGGCTAGAAGTCAAAGGGGATCTAGCAACCTCTCTCTTCGAAAGGAGGACTATGGTGGCAAAATTGATCCTAGAGAGGTCCAGGTTGGAATCATGGAGCTAGCCAAAGAGCTGCATAGGGTCCGAATGAACAAAATTCGAGAACCGTTGGAAAAAATATATAATAAAGTTGTCGGGTTATGTAAGGCTGAACCTTCAAGACCCTTTGCTCCGCCAAGAACCTTCAAAACCATCTTGGCTTATGTAGTAGGCTGAATTCTCTTGTTGCTGGTTACTGTCATTCTGGCTCATCCTCATGATCCTATATTGGTCATTTGCGGGTTTGTTTGCTTTGTAGTCTAAGTTTTTGAAACTCTAAATTCTATGCAGTTTTGTGACTTCCACTTTTTATAGTTTTTGAAGCTTTCCCTTGCTGTTGTGGAGCAAGGATTTGTTTTGCTCCGTAAATATCTCTCTGTAATTACTTTCTTTAATAAATCTGGATGGCAATCTTCCAAAAGTAAGTCTTCATGCATGTTTAGAGAGAGAAGCATGTTTAGAGAGAGAAGGTCTGGCGATTCCGGCATCTCTAGAAAGCCAAAATTCTCATCCCTCCCACTGCTCACTCACATCCAAACATTTTGAGGCCCTACCAGCCCAACACCACCACCCACAGTCGAACAAGCCCCCATGCCACTGGAGCAAATGCAGTCCCTTTAGGTTCAGCAGCCAACCTCACTCACTCCCTTGGGCGAGAGGAAGGCACACGATGAAAGGACAGAGAGGGGAAAAGCCAAAATGATTCCAAATGGATCAAGAAGACAAAGTGCCGGTAGAACTAAAAATGGAACAAGATTGACACCCGGCGGCGAGGAGCGAACGCCGTGCCATTTGCTAGTCGTACGCAAGTTCCAGACAGGAGAATACACGTCCCTCTCACGCACAACAATGGAGGATCACAGTACAGTTCAAACTAACCAACCTTCCATCCTTCAACCCACACAGGTCAGCACCATTCCCCATCTTTGTGACAACACTGGCCTTACAATATACAACCAAAAAAGGTATGCTTTCTCAAACCACCTCGCCCCGCTCCTAATGGGAAGCGGACCGCTGTATCCCGCCGCTCAACCTCACATCCGAATGCGCCTATTCGTACTTCTCGACTTGGAACAACCATTCCGAAAAAGTAGTGGTGCTGTTCCACATCAAACGTGGTAGTCGAGAATGGGTGGCGAAGCCTATCATCAAAATCCAGCCAATCTCGAAGATCATATGCCAGTGTTGTGAAGCATGGTCCTGTCAGCCATTCTCGCTTAGATGACAAAATAGTCTTTCCTTCAAGACTTACCAAACATCACTTTGTCAATGACCCAGACAATGTGACACCCTGACAATCTCCTCGCTGCAAGCCTTTTAAAATTGAAGTTTGCTTTCGCTATGGGAGCCCAGAACACCTCAAACCAGCTTGCAGAAACCCCGTTCGATGTTTCAAATGCCTAAAATTTGGCCACACCCATAGAAGGTGCAGAAACGTCTTCATTCACTAACATAGACCATTCGAAAGTGAAAAATTTACCACTCTCTTGCTGGACGGCAGATGCAGTGGCTTACATCCTATCGAGATTTGGAGTTCTTCACTATGCCAGTCATTCAAGTCTACGCTGGGACAATTTAACCGGCTTCGACATCGTCTTTTACTGCGAAGCCATTGAAAATATTTCAGAAAACGTTCAGGTATCGGTCGGTTCATTCTCCTATTTGATAACCATCTTAGTCAACTCTATTTCAGAGCAACAACCACACTTCGACGGTTCCGCATCGGCCCCACTCGAAGAACAGAATGGAGATGACAATAGAGAATGGGAACCCTGGAACGGACCAGCCAGAAGGTCATCTTTCAACGGATCATGGCGACAACACTTCGACCACTCCAACAACCACTTCTCCTCTGATCATTGCAACCCCAACTGTGGAGCTTATGGCCGACCCAACTCAATGGAAAATTGCTTCGAACTCTCTGAATATATCATGGTTAACACAGACCAACTCATTAGCATCCCAACTCCAGACCAAACAATTCACTGGCCAAAACTCTCCCAACCATCACCTGGAATCACCAAGACCACCAAACTTTACCGTCAACTCCTATTTGACATCCTAACATTTTTAGCTCCCAGCCTACCTTTAACCATTAGGATCCCATGGCCTTCAAATTCAATTTTTTCCAAATGACTTTTCTCCCACAAACACTGGCAGACAAGATAAACTCCACCACGTCACCACCTTTGCCTATCCCTCGGGAGACCCGCACCACTAACCTTGTCCCGGTAAAATGGGTCTTTTCAAACATCCTATCAGCTATCAGCCCCCGACGGTCTCAATTTCATGTGGATGAGGTGTTGTCCTGTCATGATTCGGGAGCCAAAAGGCTGCCGCACATTGGGCTTGAGGCAAAACCAACGGCTGACCTCGAGACTCCCGCCACATCAAGAACCAAACGAAGCGCTCGCATCAGAGCAAAAAAATTAAATACTCGGCCTTGATGAATCCGACCTTCAATCCCAGGGACATCCTGTTTCTTAACACTCTCACTGCTAAGGATACCAAAGATATTGGAAAAAATACGATCTTCAAGATGGAAATGAGGGGGCGACCAAATAACCATGAAGGCCCTCACTCCGTTGAAAAATATTCGATGCATGGAGATAATAATTAAGATTTAGTCACTTCTCATCATATCGGATGAATACGTCATCTCAATCCCAACCAAAACATCAAAAGATCGAGATACCATTCCACGGACCATATCCAAGCATACAAAATTAACTCTTTATTTAATCAAATTTCGCTAGCTCGAATCTCGAACGTGAAAAATGTGAAACTAACGGTTCGTACCAACTGAGCTACTATTTTAGTAATAACGTGGTCTTCTTTTCACAGGATGCAAAGCAACCGTAGCTGGCAATCTCAAGAAGCTTGAAAATGACCATTACAACCAACTGTTGGCCAGCACTTGCACCTGATCCGATGCTCTTAATGTTGGATCTGTTATTATCAAAATGCAAATGGATATTCTCTCTTGGAATGTTAGAGGTCTTGAAAAAATAAAAAAAGAAGATCAGTTAGAGACAGAGTTAAACGATCGAGCTGCAATGTCATATGCTTTCAGGAAACAAACTTAATCTCTTCACCAACAAATCATCTCATCTACATGTGGAAATAGTTTTGACTCCGGGTTTTCTTTGAGTGCAATAGGAGCTTCTGGGGGAATACTTACTACCTGAAACTCAATAGAAGTTGAAGGCACACTATTACATGAAGGACAATATTCTCTCAGCTCAACTCACAGGACACTACACTCCCCCTCATCAAAATGGCTCATAACGAACGTGTATGGACCGAATGACCACTCGCACCACGGAAGCTTCCTTACTGAACTTTTCACGATAAGATCCAAATGGCCGGGACAATGGATCATTATCAGAGACTTCAACACCACTCATTTTCAGAATGAAAGGAAGGCGCAAATTAAAACAGTGGAGGACCATCCAGAGAATTCAATAACTTCATTGATAATCTACAACTTGTTGAAGTAAATCTATTACAAAGAAATACACATGGTCAAATCACAGGGACATCCCATCCCACGTGAAGCTTGACCGATGTTTGGTCTCTCTAGATTGGCGCCTTGAGCACCCACTTGCAATCTTAAAACCACTCTCGAAGATAACCTCAAACCACTGCCCAATCCAACTCAGCTGCAAAAACAATTGGTGGAAAAGAAAATCCTTCAGCTTTGAAAACTTGTCGCGCCCCGAACTCAATATCCGAGTTGGATACGTGATAACCGCACACTCCTTAGAATAAGCTCTAAAGAATATACAAGACCAATTAAATCATTATAGTCTTAACATCCATAACAATTCATTTCAACAATAATTCGTAAAATCTTGCATAATTATAATTAAATTTCTTCAATCCTCTGATCAGGTACTATGACACTCTATCTATCCATCTGCTCACCCATAAATCTAAACCATAGCCAATCATCAACATCTTGTAACTCTGAGAAGAAAAAGAAAGATGAAGGGTGTGAGCTTTACAGTCCAATAAGAATTCTCATATTACACCAATATAATAATATAATATGAAAATAAAGATAAGCAATAAAATATAAAATCTCATGTTCAATATCCAGAATAATGCAAACATCTATAAATTATCTGTCTTGTCAAAAGAGATTCATCATCATATGTTAATAGGAGAAATACTTTTGTTCAACAATTGTTTCATGTCTTATCTTTCATTTCTTTTTCATTATCATATGATCTTAACCTTTTTCTTTCTGGCTCTGGACTAACCAAGTCTATACCTCAGTCATCATCCGAATCAATTTTCACTTAAAAATCTTTCAAGGCTGTCCCAAGATGAGCTCCTGACCGGCTGTCCCACATACGAAAGTCCGTGAGAGGCTGTCCCAGGCATAAGCTCCTGACGGACTATCCCAAGCATGAGCTCTTGGCCGGTTGATCCACCTATAACCCAGTGGAGCCTGTCTCAAGCATAAGCTCCTGACGGGCTGTCCCAGACATAAGCTTCTGGCGGACTATTCCACATGACAAGGCTAGTCCAAACCATATTTTTTTCATTTAATCATTATGTGTTGATTTCATCAAATCAATTCCGACTTATATTATGATCAATTTAGATATGTCATATCCATATAATCATGCCATCAATCTCTGATATATATATATTGACATAATATACTCATGCTCAAAATTAAATAATAGTATCTCAAATATAATAAATTCATCGATCTCAAATCTGACGATGCACAACCAATGATGCAAAACCAACAGTAAAATAGCATATATATAATGGTGATCATGTATAGGGATTCTTACTTTTACTGGTGACTGATCCAAGTATAGAAATCAATGTTCTTCTTCTATTTATGAATTTTAAAATAAATATTCATTCGACATCTTATGCAAACAATCGTATCTCTTTATGATCTTGATCAAATATAAAAATCATATATGAAGAAATTATCGATAATCGATCCTAACAAGACAAATCCAGGACTTCTCCTAGGATTATCCAAAATCGAGATTTGTCTGAGTATCTGAACTCTCTATTGATTCACAAGACTTTTAAAGAGAGAAAATTCATGAAGAGAGAGAAAATTTTAGAGAGAGAAAGTTTAGAGAGAGAAATAGAGAGAGAAATACTT
>KE505135.1:460487-471353 GCA_000441515.1 Elaeis oleifera
ATCGATAACGGAGCTCGGTGGGCACCGTAGAAGGTCGGCAGAACACAGAGCCCTGGGGCATTTGGAGCAATCTGACAGGCGCCTGCGGGATCCATCTTCAGGAAGCCTGGATGGGTGCCACCTGTCGAGAACTTCGGCTGAGGGCATTTTATACCCAACACATATTATGACATTCTGTATTATATTATGACATCATGTAGATAAAAATTATGACTTTCTGAATACAGGATGTCATAATATGGATATAGAATGTAATAATTTTATCAAAGAATAGGAATATTTTGTCATATAAAATTTTTAACAAAAAAATCGATCTGCAACATTAAATACGTATTGGAAAATGGTGACTACGTGGATCAATCGAACAAGATGGTGCACGCTACGTTGGATTTTCTACATCACCTGCAATGCACAAAGAATTTGCCTACAAAATAAACTTTTCACTGCATGCCACCTATTGCTATTAGTAAAGATGCATGTTGGGTAAGCCCAGCCCATTATCTACTTAACAATTGTTGAGACTTGAATGGGCCGGACCATGTTCTAAACTTTTGTTGAGATTAAGCCTTTTTTTTTTTGGTACATACAAACACTCACACCACTCTGATACGAGAGCAATTCAAAAATTAAATCCAAAAGATCCCATAGGGCCAGTAGACAACTCTCGCCCGATCGTCAAGCCCAATCTTCGAAGTACTCCGCTACATATGATGCAACCTAATCTGCCATGCTATTTGCCTATCAGCAGAAATGCCTAACCGCCACTGCAACAAAGAGGTGAAGAGCAGTCCTGATATCATGAAAGAGCAAATGGTCTTCCAGCTACCTCACATTGTCTCAGATTCATCCAATGACGGTGGTAGAGTCTCTCTTAATGAAGATTCTTGTTGTCCGCAACTCCTGCTTGGCAAAAATATAATCCCCGCCCAGATGGTATGCTGGTCAGCTCCCGAGACTGAAGGCTCGAAAAGATAGGAGCCCCTCGTCAACCAACAACCTAGCATTCAGATCTCGAATGATAAAGTTCATACCACCTCTATCATCTTTGACACTATCATCAAAGTTTATCTTGACAAACTTCAATAGCCATGCCTCTAACCAACCAATCGGAGTTTTGCCCAGGTGTCAAATAAGGCCAAGCACAAGGCTCTCTTCTGCTCAGCTGGCACTTTATGAGTTGGGCATATATGAATACCAGAGAAATTCTTTGTGCACAGCAGGTGGTGTAGAAAGCCTGATGTGGAGCGCACTACTTTGGTCCATGTAGCCACTACTTTTCAATGCAAATTTAATGCCTAAAGTTTTACTTTCTTGCTTGAAATTTTGAAAGATGAAAATGCCCTATTTTTGAAAAAATTATAACATCTTATGTCCATATTATGACATCTTGCATGCAGAAAGTCATAATTTGACATAGGATGTCATAATATGCCACAAGATGTCATAATTTTTTTCAAATAGTAGAGGCATTTTCACTATTCAAAATTTTCAACGAAAAATGAAACTGCAAGAATTAAATATGCATTAGAAAGTAGTTGGACAAAAATATCCTCCCATATTATAGTATCCTACGTACAGAAAATCATAATTTGATGCGGAATGTCATAATATACCATAGGATATCATAATTTTTTCAAAAGGAGAGGTATTTTCATCATTCAAAATTTCAAACGAAAAGAAAACTACAGGCATTAAATACGCATTAAAAATAGTTGAATAAAAATAGCCCTCCCATATTATGACATTCTGAGTCATATTATAACATCTTGCGTTCAAGAAGACATGATTTGATGCAAGATGTCATAATTTTTTCAAAAGGAGAGGCATTTTCGTCATTCAAAATTTTAAGTGAAAAAATGAAACTACAGGTATTAAATATGCGTTAAAAAGTGATGGCTACATGAATCAATCGGATAAAATGGTGTACTTCATATCGGATTTTCTACACTGCCTGCAGTGCACAAAAATTTCCCATAGTACTAACTTAAAAAGAGATCCAACTTGAAGTTGGGCCGTGCTTGGGCAGGCACTTCATTGTATCTGCATATATTATTGCATACGTGCATTGGTGTGTGGTGTTATTGAGTGATTTAATTAATAAAACATTTACAACTGTAAAATGGTGGAAATGTTGAAATATCTTGTTCCACTTGTTAATATTGTGCCAGCCAATATTGTGTTAAGATTTTAAAGACATGCAAAATCCTACATATATCATCCATGCAGCGCACTTGTGCACCATCTTTTATCCTGTGATGCAAGCTGCTATTCACTTTGTGAGGACTTGCTTGGATGTCAATTAAGCGATGCCTTTCAGAGCATAAATCATCAGTACGAAAGATTCATGCGTTCTTGGCCCTCCACTAAATTCCCCCAATCTTCGGTCTGTTCTGCCCGGATCTTCATAAAATTCTTCTTTGCAGCCTTAGACTATTTTATTTGGAACTTTTCAGATAAAAAAATAAAAGAAGATTCATTATTTTGCAAAAACTCAAGGGAGCCTCAGCGATTGACTCTTGAAAAATTTTGTGAAAAAGCTCTTAGAGATCGAGCACGGCCTTAAAGAATGTCTTGATTATTTTCTTTTTCATATCCATGTTTTTCAGTTGATTCATGTCAGCAAGCAGGAAATACTGTAAAATTATGAGCAAATGGACAAATGGGCCTATTGACTTGTAGAATAGAGCAGTCCAAATTGAGACTCTCTTTTAAATTCAGATTATCTAAGGAAATGAAAAAAAGGATGGTGGTTGAATTGACACTTTGTCGCTTGTAAGTTTTGTCTGTACAATGAAATCAACATTTCATCCTAGATTAAGCCTCTCATCCTCTGTGATGTGTTTGAGAGTTCCTACCCAAATTTCTTCCATCCCTATGAAGGCTAATTTCAGAGTGGATGGCAGAATTAGGGAACTTTAGTTTGTGTCTGCTGGTATGCTTTTGGTGATCTTGCTTCGCCTTTTCTTCATCCTTCATTTCCATCTTCTCTTCATCTTCTTCCTTACTTTTGTCCGCCGTCACTGTGTACACAAAGGGGCCAATGGGTATGTCAACCCAATTTAGAAGAGGCTCCAAGTCCCCAACAATGTCCCTCATATGAGGCCTTGATTTTGGACTGTGGCTTAAGCACTGGTAAGCTACTGCTGCTGCCTTCTGAGCACCTTTGGTGGAATATAGGCCTTCAAGGTTGGGGTCCATGAAACGGCATAGCTTGTTGGTATTTTTAAGGAGAGGCCTAGCCCATTCAACAAGGTTCTGTTCTCTGCTCGGCCTGTTTTTGTCTACAGACCTTCTCCCTGTCAATAGCTCCAATAACACGACTCCGAAGCTGTAGACGTCACTCTTTGCTGTGAGATGGCCTGGATGGAAAGATGATTCGTTTGTCAATTAGATGTTCATTCATTTGAATCCATAATACACAAAATAAACCGAATTAAGTACACATCACTTTTAGATTCTTACCGGTCATGACATACTCGGGTGCGGCGTAGCCCTGTGTGCCCATGACACGCGTCGTTACATGAGTATCTTCGCCTTCAGGACCATCTTTTGCCAGCCCAAAATCTGAAAGCTTTGCCGTGTAATCCTGAGATGTGAAGTAGAAAATCATGTCAGGCTCACATTTGAAGTCAATGAGACAGTGAAACTCGCAGATTTGGTATCCAATGTGAATTCTAGCCCATGGAATGCAGTCATTGCGTGCGAGAAGAGTAAAAGAGATGGAGGGAATGGAAGCAATGATGAATTGTAGTGTTGACCGTTCAAAGTAGTATGCAGAATGAGAAAGCAAGCATGGGTTCAACTGGTTTGAAAGGATAACTTGGTGGTCTTTTACCAAAACCCATCTGCTATTGCTTATGGTATTCATGCCTGCAAGGGTGGGATCCAAACAAATGGAACCGTGATGGGATCCAAACTCATTAGATAAAACAAATGTTCGGATGGGTAAAGTTGTCGTGCTCAATTTGGAATCCATCACTCTCATTGGTCTAAGAGGCTTTGTCAAAGAACGTTCCAATAAAAAGTCAGACGAGCCAATGTCAACGAATCATGCCAAACTTGTGAACAAAGACAGCCCTTGGGAGTTTTTTTGCTTAAATTGATTCGGATTAGTTTGGTTATTTCCTGAACAATTGATATAGAAGAAACTTACCGAGTCTAATAATATATTTGACGCTTTGAAGTCGCGATAGATAACGGGCTTCTGAGCTTCATGAAGGAATGCAAGGCCCTTGGCAGCCCCCACAGCTATCTTTATTCTCGTTGACCATGGCAAAGAAGCAAGAATTCCTGCACCCATGAAGGAAATAAAGCTTAATCTTCATCGATCTCTTGTAGGCAGTAGGTATAAGAAATTATAAAATCTATCATTATCATTATTCAAAATGGTTGAGAAACTAATTCAATATCGTAACTTAGCCAGCTTTTCTTCTAAGTTTTTTTTTATTATTATTTTTTTATCGTCTTGCCCTGTTCGAACATAAATAGAGCCCAACTGCCTAAAATTTTTAATCTTTATGATAAGGCATGGGACACCTTCCTTAATAAATAGTAGGTGTTGAACAAATCCATTTGGTATGCCAACAAAAACAAGAATCCACAAGATCCACCACAAGATGGCTGGTAAAACCATCAAAAGCTATATTATTTAAAAGCAAATGGACAATGTCCACAGCCCAAACCACCTCACGAAATGCAGACGACTAATCTCTCTCAGTTCAAGGGTCATCTTCTACGTCATTTTGGCATTCAAAAAATCTCTTAAAAATCTAATTCCAGACTTAAAGATCCCAAGAAGATCAAAGTAAACTTACTCTTAAAGAGATGATTTTCCAGGCTCCCTCTCGCCATATATTCATACACGAGCAGTCTGTGCTCCTCTTCGCAGCAATAACCTATCAACTTCACCAGATGGGGATGCTCCAATTGCCCAAGGAATACAACCTCAGCCTGCAAACAGATCAAATTGAAGTCTTAGTCTCAAGAAACCTACCATATAAAATCTAGTATACGTGAACAAATCTTAATTACCAACAGAACTAATAGTTCTAAGAAGCCTAAATATCACTTTTATGGTACTCACCAGCCATTCTCTGTGGCCCTGCGTCCTTCCAAGTCCAGGGACTTCACGGCTACGGTCTGAGCCTTCAGGCCCGGCCGCAATTTGTCGTCGATGAATCCCTTGAAGACAGGCCCAAATCCACCTGATCCAATGAAATTGCTCATGGAGAAGTTCTTTGTCACGACCTTGAGCTCCGCGAAAGTGAATACATGAAGATTTGATCCACCAAGAGTTAATGATAGATCTTCTGGTGACAGTGGCGAGGTGGAGCTGCTGACATCGGAGTAGGACAACCTCTGTGGGGAGTTTGGGTTGGTGTGGCGCTTCTCACTCTGTTTGCTTGGTGGCCTTTCATCAGTCTTTCCATAGCAACCCATTAGAAAGGATTCAATGAAAACTTAGACATCTTCGAAACTCTAGATCGATGGAAGTCTAGCTTGTTGCTTAATAATCCGTGCAGACAGATCGACCAATCACTGCGGTGTCAAAAAATTTGAGAGGCCTGTCTTCTAACCTGAGGAGAAGGAATCAGTATGGTGGTGTGGTACTAATGCAGGGGGATCTGTGGACCTTTGATCACTCTGGGAGAGATGGAAGTGGCTGTGGAGATGCCTTGGAGGAGGTGATGAAAGACTTGGAGAGGGAAGGAAGAGGAGGCCAGTTCTTCCAGGTTACCAAATACCAACTAGTCCTACAATTTATAAGTGGAATTCTCATCGGTTCGAGAGGAAATACCTATAACGCCCCTTGACTCGCGCTATGACAAAGAAAATCTGTGGGAGAATCCGGGGCCAAAAAAAAGAAGGAATGGATGTATTTTGTCTACCAAACAGGGATTTGAGCCCCTTTTTTATGACTTTTTTAAAGCTCGAGCAATGAGAGAGATGTGTGAAGGATTGAATACAATCACATGTTTATTGTAATACCTCATCATCCTTATGAGAAGCTGACATCTCACCTTCATTAGAAGCTTCCTTTAGTTTGTGGCCCTTTGGTGGAACAAGTGGCCGCCATTATGATTTGATTTATGGATAAAAGACTTGGCAATATGTTACACAAGGTGACCTGACCAGTAATCATGACTGCCCATCTTTTGTCTTGGTGCAAAGAATGTTGATGAAGATGATGATGTTATTTAAATTAAGAAAGATCGATGTTTATCGACCGGTTTATTGCTCTTATAACTCAATTTTGTATTAGGAGTTCCTATATTCTCATGATTAAATACGATCCATTCTTTAATAAAGTGACCATTGTGATATCCCCAGGAATAGATATTCCACCCCAGGTGTGCCTTGTTATTGTTCATGTCGTGAGGCAGATGACACCCAAGCGCAGAAGATGGGAAGAAGGAACAATTTTGTCATGTTGTTCATGAGCAATATGTGGTGCTTTATCCTAATTAATCAGGATGTGAGGGAGGAACATCTTGTCATTCGATGTATGGACAAAGGAGGACAAAGGATAAAGAACCAAACCGTGTCACGCTTCGGCCTAATCTCTAATTACGCCTCTTTAATTATTGTCTCGTGTGTATTAATTGAAAGTCCCTGGGAATTTACAAAGCCGGTTGACTAGGGCGCCAGAGGCCGGCATAAGAAAGGTGGGCTTCTAGAACTTGATCTTCCCAGTCTAGGGACCCTATCCATATGTTGTGGAACTCCAAGGGCAAAATACCTAAAATAAAAATGCCCGCGTGACGAGATTAATTAATGAAAGAAGAAACTTCTGAAAGATTTCAGCTCCTGTAATATTTTCTTCTCTTTTTCCTCTCTCTTCTGAGTTGATGGAGAAAGAGAATATTAAACGAGAATATTACACCATGTAAACTTTCTTGGGACATACGAAAACCCACCGCGTATTTGCTTCGTGTCTTTGTCGAGGGAAATTTCAGGCATGGAAAATGAGAAAACTGAGGCCTCTTAATTTTGGAGAATGATCAGTGTTCTTCTTACGCGGACGTCGCTCTCTTTATTCCGAATTATGCGCTTGCTCCAATCAAAATCCTCCTACAATTATACATAACATTATATCATCTTTGTTGAATGATTTGACGCTATTTCCATGTTTTATGGATACAGAAGTGAATATGATTAAGTAAAACTAGATCTAACTCATATAGTTAAGACTCATACGTCAGATGTAGGACCTAATTTGAGGCCTAATTTCAATTAGCTTATGCATGCATCTCGCATAATTCAAACAATCTGGTCAGGCCCAAAGGAACTGCACAAAGTCAAAATTAAATTACAAGAAAATGATTTTTCATATGCACTCAATGTTATTATTGTAAATTTAATGAGGGATCCATTTTTGTATGCCCACTACTTAATCACGTCAATAGTTTTGGTGTCTCTTCCCAAATAACCCAAAATCCTTAAACCTTAGTAAACACAGGATTCGGTCCTGGCCAATTCGATCCAGCCACTGAGAACTTACCAACTTTATAAGCCAACATCTTTAGAAGAACTGAGACTCTAATCCAAGCACACTGTGATAAATATTTCTTGTTTCTCTTATCAATTTCAAATATGAAATATTCTTTTCGGAATGCATGCTCATTTATGGGATTCTGAATGAACTAACAAGAGCTCTTAAATTTATGAAATTGGAAAATACGTCTGACAACCATTCTGAATTCTGTTCGCTTTTCTCATGCTTTCCTTACCTTAATGCTACCAAACAAACTTGTAGGTGAATCCCAAAAGTTTGTTGACTCTAAAATAGCAGAAGATGCAGTGCATCCATCCTATGCATCATATAAATCCTAGAAACCTTTATATTTGCTGCGTTCTAGAAAAGACAACAATATTTGCTGGAAGGACAGAAGAGTTTCTCCTATCTATTCAAGAAAGAGGAAAGACTGAAGGGTTTAGAGCCAACCAAAAGGCCAAGAGCTTTGAATATGGAATTGCAAATCAAGTAATTCGACTGAGACTAAAAACTCCTGTCATACGTAAGGAACCGAAGACTTTTGTCCAGGAGCCTGGCTAGCTACCTTCAAGGTCGGACAAATGGTCATAAAGAACAATGACAAAGAGCAATAGCTTATTACCAACAAAGAACAAAAGCAATAGATTCCAAAGCTGTGGGTCATTTAAAATCTACCGTTCACATATGGTGCATGCTATGTATAATACACTATTCAGTCACTCAAAATCAAAACCCAAGAGTCCGTTCTTTTGTTGATAAAAATTTATACGAAAATCCATATTTTTCTGGATAAATATTTCTCAGATAATATTTAAATAAAAATAATTAATATATTCTTTACATGTAGAAAATAATTTCAGAATTTGTTACCCATATTCTTTTACATTACTACTTTTTTGGATAAGTTGATAAAATTTATCCATATTTCTCATGATATTTTTTATGCTTTTTAGATTTGATTAAGTTATTAAGCATTGAATGATTGAGACATTGAAAATGAGGATGGATATTTTAGGTACCGCATTAAATACCTACTTTATTGACTGATGAAAAATGATTTAGCCACCTCTTGGATAGATAAAATTTTTTCTCATTTTATAATAATATTATCCATGATAAAATAATTTATCCATCTTAAAAATGTGATAATATGAGTGAGTTGGTTAATAAAAAATTGATCAATTTTTCATGATATTTATCCACAAAAGAACGATAAGTATAATAACTCAAGATCTCATTTAAAAATTAACCATAAGATATTATGTTAGTTCTTTTGACCTATATGAGTAACCATGATGTATTCAATTCATCATCTATTTAGGACTAAACATATATCCATATGAATCCTCGTAATTCAACCTGTTCTCTTTTCTTCTCACCTCCATTGACATTCTACTTTTTTTTTTTTCTTATTATGATGTAATGGGAGGTTTGACCACCCAGTTTTATTGTTTAAAAATACTACGGATAGGTTATAAAAGGAAGAGGAAAAAAGGGTGGAGTCCGGTTTCCCCGACCACCCCAAGAGCATTCCCGGATTTACATTCTCATCAACGGTGTATATAACAAGGAGCATTCCCAGTGTCAGGGCCACCCCCATATCAGGAGCATTCACACTCTCACACGTTTAGCGAGGTCATATAAAACCTTAATCACCATAAATTTGGAGCAAGAAATCTACAATTTTTAAAGCAACTCCACCACGAAAATAGGATGGAGGGAAGCAAATTGAACAGTGTGATCATGAAGAAACCTTTTGACTTCGCCTTTTCGACTCAAAGCCGCCGTATGCAACGATTCCACACGCCTTCTCGTGCAATGGGCGTGTGGACTGTCAGCCTTTACCTACTTCAGTCATCACAACTGTTCCTGGTCAAGCTTTTGTTATGGTATGATACACAAAGCTGGTGATGTGTCCAAATATCCACAAGCGTTAAAGGTGTCACTCTTGACCAATATTGTAACAGTCCCCATCATAGTCTTGCATTCATCCATCGCTGGCGTCGGCTAGATTAGAAGAACTAACAACATCAAAGGAAAGATTGGAAATTAGCAAAGATACAAAAAAGCAAACAAATGGAGATGTACAATGAACATAGGATGAACATATGATATGCCGGTCCTTTCATGCTTCTTATGGCCACCAAGGCCAAAGGGAAGCTCCCAAGGATTTATTGACCAATGATAGTGTAGCCAATTGTTTTGATGTTTGTTTGTGAGCAATAAACAAATCGAATAGTTTAAGGTGTTTGTTTTTGGTTAACAATAGTTCAGGGTCTAAAATGTCAACATAACCTCCCTCTGTTTGCCGCTTTGCCCTCACAACTCCATAACCTCATCTCGGCCGCAAATTTTATCATGTGGTGGGCGAAATTTATTATATCGCCGTTCCCACAAGAAATCCGCAGTCCCGTAAATGGTCAGCACGAGTTCGTTAGGTAACAGATCTTCAGAGATCTTTCCTTTTTTTTAATTTTTTTCCTTTGTCCCCAATAAGATCGAATGAAAGCGATGAGAAAGGTTAGAGAAAGCTATAGATTTCTGCATCTTATATTTGCACGATATGTGCATGCGTGACTTACACGGGCTTATGAAAGTCCATTCCTACTGTAAAGTTGTATAAACGCAGGACTGTAAAGAGAAGAAGATCAAAATAAAAGAAGAAAAAAAGGTTGTGACTTGGAAGGTACAGCACAACCAACGTGAGTTCTTTAGGTATCATACATCAGTAGTTGGTGGCTGCTCACGTCATTCAGATGGTTCCTGAATGCTCCAGAAAGAGAGATGCCGGGGCCTGGATGGTTACATCGTAGGCTACAATAATTGATCAGATCCATCCACATTTTTTACGTAAGTCGTTGCTCTGAACTGTATGTTCAGATTTAGCTATCGTGCCAAGAAAATTTGTATAGATCATTTCGTTAAAGAAAGAAAATGGAGGACCTGCTGGTGTTTGATACGGAGCGCAACCTGCAACGGCTTCTATTCTCAAGCCTGGGGCCATAACCTGCAATCCTTCTGAAAATAACCAATTATCCTGCGCCATCAATATTGATAAGAAAGTTTTTTTAAAAAAAATAATAATAATTTGTTGAAGTAAGCGGAGGCTAAGAGGAGGAATAGCCACCAAATTTATTAAGAAGAGGAGTAGGTAGAGCAGATGTATATGGAACAGCATTGACAAGAAAGTTGCTCATGAAGAGTCCTTTCAACAACCTCATCAAAGAATGCCGAATTCACGTGGATTATTAAAATTGAAATGACATCACAAAATTTGAGAAGATCAAGCGACGTTTGTGAAAACTTGAGGCTGCCTAGGAAGGAAACAGGGGTGGGGTGGGATTGGGGTGGTTTTAAAAAGAAAAAGAAAG
>KE505135.1:474464-485564 GCA_000441515.1 Elaeis oleifera
AAAAGAAAGAGGAGATAAAAGAAAAATGAGACCAATGCTAAAATAGAATGAGACAGTGGGACATCCCATTCTATGAAAAAAATGGGACACCTCCATTTCATGGGATTTAAAATCTTAGTTGGGATAATAATGCATCAAGGATCCTAATAAGCTTCATGATTTCTCATGACCATCTTCCATCTTCTTAAAGCATAAATGTTCTGAAAAGTGAAAGATATGTAGTGCTTTCTGGAGAATTGAATGAATTGAGAAGGTTTTTTTACGAAGATTCTTACACTTTTTTCCTCCAAATCTCCCAACACAGGCCGTGCACAACTGATCTCTTGCCTTTCTCATTAAAAGTTTAAATTTCTATTCCTTTAATCAATCCAAAGGTCATACAAATTTGATGGCCAATTTCTTAAATTCAATTATACTTTGATAGAGTTCTAAGGACTTTGAGCAATAAGGCATTTGATGAGCCAATGATTGATAGATTTTGCTCATACACCCACGTAGGGCACAACCAAAGCTAATTTGCCATCCCTTCTTAGGCAATACCACTGTTGTATGGAGTTTATTACATAGAGTAAACCAAAAAGAAACCTTCACCTCTTTCAAGATGGCAGCTTTCCAAATGATCTTGGATGAATCCAAAAGTAATACAAATTTGATGGCCAATCTCTTAAATTCAATTATATTTTGATAGAGTTCTAAGGACTTTGAGAATTAGGGCATTTGATAAGCAAATGATTGATAAATTCTGCTCATGCACCCACATAGGGCACAACCAAAGCTAATTTGCCATCCGTTCTTAGGCAATACCACTATTGTATGGAGTTTGTTACGTAGAGTAAGCCAAAAAAAAAAAAAACCTTCATCATTTTCAAGATGGCTGCTTTCCAAATGATCTCAGTGTAGGTACAAAATGAGAGCTTCATTTTAAAGAATCTATAATAAGAATCAACAGAGAGTTCTATAAGCTTTCGTGTAGGCACATCTGCTATCCATGATGGTTTGATAGAAGATATAATGTCCTTGAGTGCCTCTAATTGCTCAGCTTGCAGTCTAGTCAAAGGATCTCTAAGTTTAATTTCTAAGTGAGAGATCTCCAAGACCATTGTGAATCATATTTGTAATTTAAGTCTTGAAAGAGATAAGCAAAAGCCATTGATCCAACCTAAATATCCTCCTAAAAATGGATGTTACAACCATTATCGAGCTTAAAGGGAATACAATTCCCAAAGGGCACCCAACTGCTTATTGATATTTTTTCAAACCGAAGAGAATCATTTGATGCTTTTTTGCCTCCCATTCCCAACCTTCTCATGATATGATAAGTGCATCTAACCTGTCTCTACCAAGAATTATTTGAGCTTATGGTATACTTCTAAGCCCATTTAGCTAGCAAAACAAGATTCATTTGATCAATATTTTTATACCTAATGCTCCCTACTCTTTGAACCAACATATATGTTTTTTTGATAAAATGGGAAGCAATGAAGCCACCCAGATATTATTAAGGGCTTATTCTTTTATGAGTAAATATCATGAAAAAGTTGGTTCACTTTTTTATTGACCAACTTATCCATGTTCTTGCATTTTTCAAGATGGATATTTCTATGGATAGCATTTATTTATAAAATGAGAAAAAAATCTTACCCAACTAGGGGATAGCTAAATCATTTTTCTTTCAACCAGTAAAATAGATAATTAATTTTATTCCTAAAATATCTCATCCTCATTTCTAATGCTTGCATCATTCCATACCCAATAACTCATTCATTCACATGCTCCAACCTAAAAAGCATAAAGGGTATTATAGAAAATATAGATAAAATTTAGTAACTTATCCAGAAAATAATAATACAAAAGCAGATAGTAAACAGATTTTGAAACTATTTTTCATGTGTAAAAAATATGCATAAATTATTTCCTATCTAGATGTTGCTTGAAAAATATTTATCTAAGAAAATATAAATTCTTAGATAAATTTTTACCCAAAAAAAATAGACCCTAAAGGAATAAAAGTAACATACTATGTACAGCTGGATTCATGTTCTAGCCCCATAGTCTAGTTTATATGTTCCAAAATTTACAGCATCACACTTCCCAGCAATAGATGAGTAAACAAACCTCATGCTTCCTGCTAAAGAAGCCTTCAAATTTGTTCCTAAACAAAATGCCGAGGTTCAGGCTCTCTGAGTACACAAAGTCATGGAAGCAGAATTCAAAAATTTTCAACATTATAGACATGAGGTTAATTGAGAAATAGAGTAGGGGAGCTGTTCAACCACTGAACCATAATGGAGAAGGGTGACATCGCAGGCTGATGCAGACAAGAAGGCATGGCAAAAATTGTAAATAGGCTTCAATATAGGTATCTTTAACCTCATTTAGACCACAAGCTAGCACAGCAAGGGTAGAAGAGATGTCCATGGTCTTTCATGACCATCTCTACTCTTGGGATTACAGAGATGAACCTAGCTATGATAAGTATCCAAAATTTTCTGCATCATTGCGAATTTAGAATAATTTACTTCTCTAGAGTTCATTTCTCCCAACATAGTGCAGCAATTAACTAGTCAGCGATCCTTCTCATAGAACAAGGAAACTTCTTTCTTCTCCGAACAGTCTAAATAGCATGCAGACTTGGAGGCCAGCTTCTGATGTTCAGGTACACTTTCAAAGCCATCCAATACTATAGACATAGAGGCATTTAATCAAGAGATGGGACATAATCACTTTTTGTGTACCATCCTTTCTTGCCAATACATCTCCGGTGTATAATCACTTTCAAAGTGCCAGCCATATAAACATCTTACCTTCTTAGGTATATCAGATTTCTATATTATTTTGCAGTAGGGACATAGAAGCCCACTGTTCTTAATGAAGCCATAGAAGGAATCAACTGAAAACAAGCCATTAGTGGTGAGTTTCATGTGGGAACATCGGCAATTCTGGAAGATCTTACACTCGTTAGGCAATTCCTGAGTAGATCCAATTGCCTTGTCTGTGATAGCATCAATGGACCTCTGACTTTGATTTCCCAATACAAGGTTCTTTCAACCATGATGAGGCTACAGAGCAGTCGAGCTTGACAGCAAAGCGGATACAATTCCTCAAAGAGATATGCAAAAGCTGTTAAGCCTCACCATTCATCCTCCCAACATCTGATTCTAGAACCTTCACCCAATCTAAAAGAGAGACAGCTCCAAAAAGTATTAAGATGTTAGACCAACATCTGATTCTAGAACCTTCACCCAATCTAAAAGAGAGACAGCTCCAAAAAGTATGAAGGTGTTTCTAACATCCTTTGATATTGGTGACATCTTTTTATAGGATTTTCTCACTCACATGCCAAAATCTCTTTCCACAGTATGCTTGTTTGATTTGTTTCTAGAGCCCAATCCAACCAAGAACTTCCATGCCCACTTTGCCAACAAGATGAGATTCACTTGCTCGAATTTTTTCATCCCCAATCTACCTTGTTCTTTATGTCTACACATATAGTCCCAATTTACCAAGCAATGTAATCCACTTACCTTCTCTTGGCCCTTCCGGAAAAAAGCTCGATGCAACTGAGCAATACTAAGTAGCACCCACTTTGGAAGTTGAAATACTAACATGATGTAAGAAGGTAAGGCAATCAACATAAGAGTTAATAAGAGTAATTTGACCATCCCATGAGAGATGTTTCCCTTTCTACGATGCTAGTCTAGAGTTAATTTTTTTCAACAATGATAGCCAACAATTTTGAGGACTTTCTGATCACAAAATGGCAGACCTAGGTAGGTGAAAAGATGAACTAGGTGAAAAGAAGAACACCCTTCCACAGTTCATCATAGAATCATCAATTATTTCAGTCAATAAGGCAATGAAGCCACTTACAATCTCTCTCCCTTTGCAAAGAAAAGCCCACTGATGTAACTTTAAATTACTTAAACGATTAAAATGCAGAAGACTTACAGGATCCAGATTGAATTACTAGCCCTGATCGAGAATATAATCACTTAGGAAAATATTCTGGATTTTCACCATCTAAGTGTCTTCAAGCAATTTCTGATTGAGAGAGTTTCCCACCCACTGTTAACATACTCACATACAGACTTTTCTTCTCTGTTATTCTCTATTTTCTTCCTTTGTGTTGCTCCTTTTGTAACCGTTAAAACCACCCTATTTAAGGTGATATGGGATAGTTTTTTCACAAGAATAACTACCACAATATAGAGATCTATGTGCATAAACTACTTATTTAAATTTCAAACTGCAACAGGTTGGGTTGACCCATCATGGGTGCCCCCCTATTTTACCAACATCTCCCAATCGCACATGATGGGATCGACGTGGTTAAAAAAAATCTCTCTCTTAAAAGAAATGTATTTATATAAGATAAATAGATCATGTAACCTGCAAGCATACCAGAGTAATAATGTCATGCACCTATTAGGGATACATAACTACTCATAATCCAATCCTCTAAGATTTATTTATATCTTATTGTACCCTAGACTTATTTTGTTACATCGGTTCAAGCATCTCTGATCCCTCATTTTCAAAACGACTTATTCTCATAAAGAGCATACTTGACCATCTTCATTTGATATTCATAATTATGCCCTTATCTCTCATAGACAACATAATTGGTCGACTAGTGAACATATCTCAAGATGTAAAAAAAAATAGTCTTCCTTTTATACTTGAATCTCTTGATTTCAATTCAACTGCTTCTTAGACATGCCCTGCAAAGTCGAATCTCTCGTGACCATTAGCAATATGCTAAAGTAGCCATTATTAATATTAGGATCTCAAGAAACAATCAAAAGTCATAAAGGGTACAATGATTTTATAAACCTCAAGGGTCTCACACAGTGAAGAAGCAGGGATCCATTCTCTCATTTTCCTTGTTGCTTGCTTACGCACCTATGGTATGAAACATATGTTACAGTGTTCTTTCTCTTCTAAAAAGAGCGTATGTCATTAAATTCTTAATAATAACACAATACAGACTTGAGTTCAAATACACCCTGGTGTCTAATCTGAATTCTCCAAATAATTAATCAAAAAGTTGAGAATTCATGTCTAGTAACTAATAAGCTAATATGGACAGTGGGGACATCCATTTCGATCATAAAAATGTACTTGAATGACCTCATCTTGAATCATTATCAAGGCGACTTTACATAATATCGAGGATTGAAGTCTCACCTCTACATATTTTTCATAACATCATAGGCGATTGCCCGTGTGAGAAGATAATCTCATACCTATTAGACATACTTTTCTAACGTGTACTCGATATACAATATGTGTTAAAGTTAAACATTCTCAATCAGATAAATCACAGGCACAAATTGAATAATACATCAACATTCATTCATAAAATGTGATTAATACATAAAGTATCAAATATATATAGTACAACAAGATCATCTTCTATGCAGACCTAAGGATCTCACATGTCTCAGAAATATATCCCTAGCTATAGGTTTTGTCAGGGGTCAGCTATCATATCATGCATTGAAATATATTGCACATTCACTTTTTTTTGTGCAATGATGTCCCTTACAAAGTTATATTTGGTATCAATATATTTGATATGACTATGATATTTAAGATTTTTAGTGAAAGCAATGGCCGCTTGACTATCACAGTTTATAGTCACAGGTCCTTCACTATCATTTCTCATTCCTAAATTCTTAAGGAATTGTCACAACCAAATCACTTCTTGTACCCCAGCAAAACATGCAATAAATTTTGCTTCCACTATGGACAAAGCTGTACAAATTTGTTTCTTACTATTTCAAGATATGGCGTCATTGTTTAGTAAGAATACATAACCTGATGTCAATTGCATTCATCTAGGTCTCCCCCATAATCAGCATCAGTATAACCTTTTAATCGCAAATCAGATCATTGATAATAGAGGCAATAATCCGCGATGTTTTTCAGGTATCTCAGTATTCTCTTGACAGCTTTCTAGTGTTTAAGTCCTAGGTTCGATTGATACTGACTTATAAGATCAACGGCATAATAAATGTCTGATCGTGTATACATTATTGCATACATCAAGCTTCCCACTGCATTAGAATATGGTACTTTGGACATGACTTCTATCTCTTGTGAAATCTTTAGACACATAGTAAGATTTAAAGTTTGGCCCTTTTCGACCGGAGTGTCTATGGGGTTACAATTCAATATATTAAATCGTTCAAAAATCTTTTCAATATATGGCTCTTGTGAGAGAGCTATAAGCTTCCTTGAACGATCTCTATAGATTTTAACATCAAGTATAAATCTATTTTTTCATATCTATCATCTCAAATTTAGTGATAACCAATTTTTCACATAGTGGAGTAACTCTTTGTCATTTTCGGCCAATATAATATCATCTACATAGAGTGATAAAATTATGAATTTGCCCTTGGATCATTTTACATAAACACGATGGTCTTCTTCAATCATTTTGAAGTCGTAAGAGATCATTTTGAAGTCATAAGAGATTATAACCTTGTGAAATCTCAAATACCACTGTCTAAATGACTGTTTAAAGTCATATATAGATCTTTGTAATTTACAGACCTTGCGCTCTTGACCTTTAATACTGAAACCTACAGGTTGTTCTATGTAGATCTCTTCATCTAGTTCATCATTTAGGAATGCAGTCTTAACGTCCATTTGGTGTAAGTCTAAGTCTAGTTAGGATGCTATGGCTAGAATAAGACAAATCGATGTAAACCTTACTACTGGCGAGAAAATTTCTTTAAAGTCTATATCTTTCTATTGGATATAGCCTTTTGCTACTAATCGAGCCTTATATCTCTCTATGGATCTATCAGCCTTTCTTTTAATTTTGAGAACCTACTTGTTCCCAATCACCTTGTGGTCAGGCGGAAGGTCAATAAATTTTTCAACTTAACCTTCATGGAATCTATTTCCTCTTCCATTGCTTTCTTCTATTTTTCTTTACAAGACATGAAAGAGCCTCATGTACAGTTCGACGTTCCTCATCATCCCGAGGCATCACAATCAAACCTTCTCCTTCGATCTCGAAACGTCAGTGGAGAATGATTTTCTTTTACCTCTCCCACTTAGCTCAGGAGGTTGAGGCATGTCTTTCATGGCCTGGAGAGGTTCTCTCCCACTCGATTCGGGAGATAAAGGCAGCTCTCTTACTACCTCAAGAGGTTCTTTACTCCCACTCGATTCAAGAGGTTGAGATAAATCAATTTGTGCCTCAAAGATCGTATAGAAGTGAAGTCAAGATCCTTTAACTCATAAAGTATATCCATCTTTCATACTTCACCTCTATTAGAAAAATATCTTCTAAAAATGTGGCATCACGTGCCTCAAATTCTGTCACACATCCGTCTGTTTGTTCACCGAAGAAAACATACCCTTTCGAGTATTTTGAGCATCTTATGAAGATACTTTCTTTCCTCTTGAATCCAATTTTCCATACTTACTGAAAGGGTTGTGAACATAAGCAGCACACCCCCAAGGTTTTAAAGAACTTAAGTTTCTATCCGTCCATAGTTCATAAGGTGTGGTGGGGATGGATTTAGAGGGTACACGATTAAGTATATAGACAGTCATAAGTAAAGCATTTCCTTAATACGAAATCAAAAGATTTGCTTATGCCATCATGGACCAAACTATTTTAAAAAATTTTATTCTTTCGTTCAGCAACTCTATTTTATTGTGAAGTACCAAAAATGGTTAACTGTCTAGTTATCCCTTTATCATTATATTATTTCTTAAACTATTCAGATAGATATTCTCTTCCCTGATCAGTTCTTAAAGTTTTGATTTTCTTATCTAATTGATTTTCAACCTCATTTAGATAAAGTCTAAAGCACTCTAGCATCTCGGACTTATAATAAATCAAATAAATATGATCATAACGGATAAAATCATATATAAATATAATGAAATATGAGGCACCATGCCTTGTCCTCACATTCATTAGCCCACATATATCAAAATGGATTAATTGCAAAGGGCTTTCAGCTCTTGTACCCTTTCAAAAAGTTTTCTAATTATTTTCCAACTAAACAAGGTTCACACATGGGCAAATCTACTGTAGTAAGAGAACTCAATAAGTCCTCTCTAGCTAATCTTTTCATTCGATCTTGCCCAATATATTCTAGTCTAGCATGCCAAATATTTACAACTTCACGAACAGAAGTAGAAGATGAAATTAAAGAAAATAATCACAGTTATGATTTACAATATTCAAAATTAAAAACCATCAGAAAGGCATCCAGCACCATAAAAAGTAATACCATAATATATTACAAGACCAGTGTTTGAAAAATTTAATTCGTAACTAAGAACAACTAGAGAAACAATAGAGATCAAATTTCGTCGAATCTTGAGGGCATATAAGATATCATGTAGGAATAAGGTACGACCACCATACAAATCCAATTTGCATGTGCCTATACCCTTGACTTCAACTCTGGAGTTGTCTCCTACATATATCCACTTCGTATCAGTAGAGATTTGATGGTATTCAATAAATACTCCTCAATCTCTCGCTACATGATCTGTGGCTTTTGAATCTACAATCTATAAAGGATAAGATTCAGTGAGTAATATAGTACTAGAAACATAAACCATGTTGGAAGAGGTGTGTATTACTGTTATCTTTTTAGGCTTAGAGCACTCATGAGCAAAGTGGCCCAAGTTGCCACAGTTGTAACACTTCAACTTACTTTTGTCCCTCTTCTTTCTGACTCGCTTTCCTTTGTTGTGATTTGGCTTGTTTCTCTTTGGTCCTAGACCAGCATTCTTTTCTTTTCTTTTTGTTCCAAAATTTTTTGTGCTTGTTTCCAGAAGCCTTATAGGAGCTTGACTCAGCTACAAAGACTTATCTAGAAATTTTGCAGCACCAAGCCACTCTTCTTCTAGCTCTATATGTCGAGCAGCATCATTGAAAGTCTTAATACTTTCTTTGTGAGTCAGATTGACTTTCATGTGCTCCCATGATTTCGGAAGGGAACGAATTATAGCTTGTACGTGCTGCTTGTCTATGAGGATATGTCCAGCTGCTTTAGCTCCTTTATCATTTTCAACATCTCTCTCAAATACTGTTTGATAGTATGATTGGAGCACATCTTATAGGTGTCAATTTTATAGCCAGCTATCTCAGCTTGGTCATAGTGGTGCCTCCAAATTTCTTCTTTAGAGCTATCTACAATTTATGTGTCGTGCCAAAGTCCTTATATTCGTATACAAGGTCATCATTCATAGAACATATCAGTATGCCATGTGTAGTAGCATTAGCCTTCTTCCAGGCTCGATTAGTCTCCATAGCACACCTATGTTGAGTTGACGTACCCTCACCAGAATCAACCAGAGATTGATTAATGGCCTCTAGAATCTCTTGTTCCTCGAGAACGTAAGCTATTTTGAAGCTCCAAATGTTGTAGTTCTCGCCATTAAGCTTCTCACATTTGTTAAGGTCAGCAATAATGTTTTCGTAGCCATTTATTGCAAGTGTTAGTACTACAAAAGACATTGTACTATATTAATGCCCAATTTAACACACATTTATTTTGCCAAAATACAAACAAAAATAATGATAATTCAATAAAAGGTATGAAGTTGAAAATTCACTAAGTTTTCGATCATCATTCGTGATCCTAATATCTAATTATCATTAAAATAATTTCATAATGCAAAAGTTTCCATTCTTGTTTTAAGTATACCAAATACTATCAACAACACAAGCACTCCCATTAAATATAACAATTCTAACAACAATAATCAAATGAATAAGCTATTATTAACATTGTCAGAAAAAGTTACAAAATAAAGTACATTGATTAAATAGCATTAAATTGCACAAATACTAAGAAAACATATAGAGTTTCTAAAACAAAACTATCTAAACTATTAGAAATAAGAAATCTAAAATAATCAACAGTCTAGCCACCTCAGGATCCTTATCCTCCTAGGAATGGTCTCCTCCATGTCTTTAAGAACTTTCGTAACTGCACCTTGGATCCACAGCATCTCAAGGTCAATACCGTCACTCGTTCGGTAGGTGAGGCTCAACTCATAAACAGTGGTCCCCGTAGATTTAGTGGTCATATATTCTTTAAAACACCTACACAACTTGGGCATATGTAATGATCCCATTCATCAAATATATATCAACTAGGCACGAAAACCATGGTTCATCTATAGTGGTGCACAAAGCTACTACCTTTAGGGCCTCATCCATGATATATCCGGCATGAATGAGCTCCTCAATCTTTTTATTTATTATTTTGATGTGAGAGACCACATCGTGTCCGGGACACATACGATAATTGTATAGCTGAGAAGCCATCTCCCTGACGCTTTGTTTCTGACCCACAGTCTTAATAGCTCTCGGCACCTGAAATAAAGCGGTCACCTCAGCATTTTCCTACAACGAATGAGCGAAAAATGTCAGAAATTAACATACATCTCATGAACAAAATATTGAACCACTGCAATAAAGCCACATTATAAACCACTAGAATAAAAAAAATTCCTTTTAGAGGCTTGGCTTAACTCCTTGTCTGCTCCAAAGCAGTCCCGAGAGAGTGAGAGCCCTCTCCTTCTCCGTCGCTCGACGCCGGCAAGATTGATCCAACGAGGCCCAACATCGATGATCTTTGAGGCAACGAATGAACTACTCTAGGAATGAGTGACAGTGAACAACATTTCAAAACATCCAAGAAAAAGAAGAGTTTCTTCTTCCTTCCATGGCCGACTTCGACACCATGGTTGAAGTGCTGAAGTCCAGATTGATGGTGATCGGACCAAGTATGGCGATCACAACCCCAAAACATTTCTCTCTCTATTTGTAGATTTTAAAGTTAAAACAAGTTTTTCATTTTCTCCCAAACACCAAACCCTCGTTTCAAAATAGAAAAGAAATCATGGATGATTTCGATTCTATGGGGTTAATCGAAAAACAAACCAAGATTTTCCAACTCAAAAATTTTCAATTTTCTAAAAAAATAAAGAAGAAACAAGAGTGAATGTTCTTTCTGAAAGAAGATGCAGAGAAAAACGAAGTAAAGAAAAATTCGGAAAAACATGAGGCGAGGTACGTCCAAGAGAGCTTTACTGTAATTTCAGAAT
>KE505135.1:488446-498479 GCA_000441515.1 Elaeis oleifera
GTATCTCCTCCATTCGAGCTCCGTTTCAGGTGATCTTGGTCTCGTTGGACTCCGTTTTCGCCGCGAACCTCGCTGTAGGCTCAATGTGGGCTGAATCTCGAGGCATCAAATCCTAACAATATCCATATTCACAACAGGGTCTCAGCATGGGCACCAAGACTCCTTTTTATTATGCGATGTCTCTTTTTATGTTTATTGACAATTTAACTTTTACATAAATATAATATAATTCAAGCATAAGCCCCATTCATTCAATTATCTTTTCAGGATTTGCGCCACGAATATTTTTCTTGGCTTTCAAATTAAACTATTAATTTAAATGGAATATATTATTTGATGTCTATTATTTTACGATAAATAGTTTTATATGTGATTAAATTTTCTAACTAATCGTTCACTTCCCATGCCATGCTCTCTTGCAATCAGCTACAGATTTATGATAATATGCTAAAAACATATCTAAATTGAATCTCAAATAAAACTTAAATCTAAAACTCGAATTCAATTACTAATTGAATTTGAAACTCACTTATTTTAATAGATCCAAACTCTTTTTTTTTTTTCTACCACGTTTGGATGCGGATGCAGCATGAAGTTGATCCAAATCCAATGCATTTAAAGCCCGATACATATATCAATGAAAAAAAAATTAGAGAAATTTTTTGTGCACCATGGGGGGTGTAGAAAATCCAATATGGAGCGCACTACTTTATGTGATTGATCTATATAGCCATCACTTTTCAATGCGTATTGAATGTCTGTAATTCTATTTTTTATTAAAATTTATATGACGAAAATATTCTCGTTCTTTGAAAAAATTATTACATCCTATAACATATTATGATTTTCTACACACAGGATATCATAATATGGTCCAAAAAATTGTGACATTCTATGGCATATTATAACATTCTGTGTCAAATTATGACTTCTTGTATGTAGGATGTCATGATATGACTCAGAATGTCATAATATGGGCCAAGATATCATGATATAAAGAATATTTTGTCCAACCATTTTTTAACACATATTTAATGCTTGTAATTTTATTTTTGTTTAAAATTTTAAATGATGAAATATCCTTATTCTTTAGAAAAATTATGATATCATGTGGCATATTATGATATTTTACATTAAAATAATTACTTTCCACACGTAGGATATCATAACATGGATATAAGATGTTAATTTTTTTCAAAGAGAAGGGATATTTCATCATTCAAAATTTTCAAAAAAAATAAAATTAGAAGAAAATTTTCAAAAAAAATAGAAAAATTTTTGTGCATCATGCGCGGTGCACGAACGTGCGCATCATATGTGGTGATTTACTCATATGGGGAGCTCATAAAAAAAAAAAATTCTATGTGCGTTCCTGCTGCATGTAGTGCACAAAGAATTTCTCAAAAAACTATAGATTGAAAAAAAAAAAAGGCGTGGCCTTGCCTTACAAAAGGCTGGCCATAATGTTTATGGATCGGCCCAACTATATGTCCTATTAGAAAAGCCCGTGTTCTAATAAGGTTCCAACCCGAGCAACGGTCCACATCCTTAAAAGAAGGCTGTCCGTATCCTCTGCATAAAAGGCCCTCGCACTAGGGTTTTCGAGGTTCTCTGCCTCATTCCGCCCCATTTTCAAAACCCTAACCTTAGGAGGAAGAGAGCGGGACAGAGCCCGAGGAGCGGTGGCGGCGGCGATGACGACCCGCTTCAAGAAGAATCGGAAGAAGCGTGGCCATGTGAGCGCCGGGCACGGTCGCATCGGCAAGCATCGGAAGCACCCCGGTGGCCGCGGTAACGCCGGAGGCATGCACCACCACCGCATTCTCTTCGACAAGTACCATCCCGGGTACTTCGGCAAGATCGGCATGCGCTACTTCCACCGCCTCCGCAACAAATTCTATCGTCCCACCGTCAACGTCGACCGCCTCTGGTCTCTCGTCCCCGACGACGTCAAGGAGTCTGCCGTTGCTTGCGACGGCAACTCGGCCCCCTTGATTGATGTCATCCAGTTCGGCTACTTCAAGGTCCTCAGCAAGGGCATGCTTCCCCCCTCCCGCCCCGTCGTCGTCAAGGCCAAGCTCGTATCCAAGATCGCCGAGAAGAAGATCAAGGCCGCCGGCGGCGCCGTACTCCTTACCACTTGATCCGATTTGATATACTCTTGTTCGGAGATCTAGGGTTATATTGCTTAATCTTTTGGTTAGTTTCGGCTTTAAAGTTTAGATTTTGAGACTTCCATTTGAGTATGTGTTGGAGACTTGATTCAGATTTCTTATTTTGGATTGCTGATATATGTTTAATTGCTGTCATGAGTCTATTAAAATAGATTTTGATGAAGTTGATACTTTTAACGGCCCAACATTTGTCCTTTTTGGGAAAGTAGTAGGTTATATTATGATTAATCCCGTCGTTTTGCTGTTTAAATCTGTTTAACCTGGAATAATGTGGTTGCGAATGCTATGGTACTACATCATTATATGTGTTTCAAGGTGCTTTGCATTTTACAACGATAAGAATCACTTTTTGGTTACTTTCAGCTCGACTATTTGTAACCAATTGCTTTCAATATGAATGTTAGTACTCATACCGATATCAGTGATCAATTCATCTCTTCTCCACGCTTTTCATCATACCGTGTAGGATGTTATTCTGCTTTTTGTTCTCAGATTTCAATTTACTCTGCATCCTGTTCAATCTTATGATCTGAGGTAAATATTCATTATATTGGCTCTAGCTCTTATTTTCTCAACTGGTCTTGATCCAGGAACGAGATTCAAATGTTGTAGGGCCATTTTGATCCGTAACATAAGACCAGATCATGAACCCTAAAATTCTAACATTAGGGAGTTAGACACATGGGCCATTCTTGTTGCCACGTTGGAAGTGGCATGATTATTTGTAATCAAATATTTGAATATATTTTATTGTCATTGGTAGAATAGGATCTAAACTCTAGGAGAGGGACATGTTTTTGAGGAGGTTTAGGGTTTACTTTCTTCCATTTCTTCTCCTTTCATCCAAATTCATCTCCTTTGTTTGCTGCTCCATCCTATGGCCATGGTCACTTCTCTATCTCTGCCACTGAAACTATCTGTGTTACTGTGAAGCCACCTTGTTTGATGAGGTCATTCTTACATTTGCTTTAAGCTTTCATCTTGGCCTAGAAGCTCACTGTTGGTCGTCCATTCATGGGAGATATCTAAACTTTTGGTCCTATTGTCTGGGCCTATATAAATATATCTTAGAATATTGGCTGACACAACATAAATAAACTAGTAGAGATTTCTAAATATTTATTCTATTTTTAATATGTTTTTTGTAACTATCAAAATCAAATTCTAGAAATAGTGGCAATTCAGTTTTATTATTTCTGCCAAAATATTGTATATTTGTTTCGTTGTATTGGCTGAAACATTGATATATGTTGGTTCTTTTAAAATTTTGTACCTTGCATTATAGTCAAGATCAACCAACATCCTAAGGTGCACCTCATCATCTATCTTATCTTGCAACCCTGAATCCATTACCATTAGTCTACCCTTTTGTGCTTCACATCTTATATAAGAACCCATGATGTAGACTTGGTTTGTAACGGTAAAGCAGATCAGATATGTATAATCTTATATAACTGAACACCATGAAAGGATATTTGTTCCAACCACATTGATATAACTGCACAAACTGTGTTATATTTTTCTAGGGCATATATGCAATATTAAAGAATCAAAAAATTTATTTGCAAGTTATGAATATGTATCAGTGGTGTCTTTCAAGATGATTGCTATTTATTTCTGATCATATGTTTGCAAATTCATCATGAAAAACATCTTATTATTGGATTGACAAATAACGGTAGCCAAGTAAGTGGATCAAAGTTGCCATGACTGCTCATATATTGCCATCATCTTTTAAAACACTAAGGAGGAGCCCTTTATAGCTTGCCACATGTGCAGTTCACATCTTAAAAGCAACAAACATAAACGAGATTTTATAGAGAAAAATGGAGTTTGCCTGCTTTCCTCTCTTCCCCATGACTCCCCTTGTCTCCCGTGAAAGGTGACATCATGCATTAGACACGAACCCTGCTCCTCTTCTTGTTAATCTCCCATTTTTTCCTTGACACCAATACTACCTTACCAAAATAGGATATGTAGTTTCCTTTTTGTTCAGTCTCCCTCATAGCCTCCTCCTCCTTGCTGATGCTGGCATCACCTGGCTGACCACAGTCCTTGATTCTCCCCTCTTAATTCCTTCTATCCTGTCGCCAGCATCAAGACAGAATGAGTTTGCCGGTTCTCAACTTCTCATTCAGTTTACTTACCTGAGGAAAATAGGGACCAAGTCCAAGGATTTAATATAAGCAACCTAGTCAAAAGGATGCTCCTTCTCACCGTTTTAAAGCTTCACTTTTGATCATCGTGTTTTAAAGCTTCTCCTTGCAATAGATCGTTTTCCTTCGTATCCATGATAAGTGTTCAGGATTCGAAAAAGGTTTGAGGATTTGAGATTGGACCACACATATGCATTTAAGATGCTTAATTTAGAGTCAAAGCAAGAATTTTATGACTTTGATGAGTATGTAAATTTCTCAAAGTGCTACTCTGTATCTGTGTGCTCCAGTTATTACCTTAATAACCCTTTTCCTTGAATTCTGGAACGTCTTTCACGTACCAAACACATCCAATTTAAACCTTTCTTGATGGGCAAAGGACATATGGTTAATAGGTGAGTGTTGCTGTTGGCGAAGAAAGGCTGACAGAGGATCATCCCTTAATAAGGAATATAGGCTCACTTTTCTTAGATGCAAATATAGAAAGTAGAAATTTTAGGTTATTTGAAATTAGGAAATTTTATTTTAGTTGGATTCTAGAATTTCATTTGGACTCTAGTATTTATTTCATGTGGATTTTATGAGGGTTTTGGGTTGTCTATAGACCCACTGTTATGTAATTGAGACATACAATTTGCATTATTAAGAATGTTGTGTTGCTCTTCTGTTGATGTTAGAGAAAGGGCACAGTCGCAGGTCTGATGCTCAGTGACAATTTAGCAAGGTTGAGTTATGGAATTCAGCAAAAATCTAGCAAATTTTGATAAGGTTGGAAGAAATTTGGGATCGGTTCTTGGGAGGTGTGGCCATATGGAGGGTGATACTGGATGGCTGGAGAGCTAGACACTAAAACTCTTGATATCAATACTCTCTGGTCGAATGGGAGAGAACAAGATGTGAAGAAAGAAAACCCAGATTTTAGGACTCTTTTCTTGCTTCTCTGTTTAACATCTGGTTAGAAAGAAATTCCAAATTCATCAGAGATGAGTAGATCAGCTTAGTGGTGGAACCATGCTGTAGTTGCTGGCTCTGTGGAGATTGTCTGACACACGTAAGGCCACTGACTTTCTTCAGGGTTTCTAGCTGGCTTTCTTCTCCATTTCGTCCCACCTGGCTTCTCTTCCCAGCCTCTAACCTTCCTTTCCTCACCTTCTTCGTATCTTTCTGTTCTCTCTCTGTCTCTAAATCCTGTTTTCTTCTTGGTTCTTTGCCTGTTAGCTTAGATGGGTTCTTTCCTATCCTTTCACCTTTTCTTTGATTCCTCCTCAATAGAGTACTTTTTGATGGAACTGTCTATTCATTTAATGAAACTTGATGGCTTGCCATCATTTATACTAAAAAAATGAAAAAAGTGGAGAAGCAAATGGATATGAGATATTTGAAATGATAAAAAAAATCATCAAGAGACCATGACTTCAGTTTTCTTTTTAGCAAAAAGATATTTTCCTAGACCACGACTTCAGTTTTCTTGTCAGTAAAAGATATTTTCTTATTTCTCACTAGATCAAAACTCAAACATCAAAATCATGCAACTGATTGCCCACTGCATGTATTAGTTAGTTCCTTGAACTAACTGAGCAAGCAAAAAATACTTTTAATATCTTCACTCCCAGCAAATTAGTCAAAATGATCCTCTTTTTGTTCCAGCAAATTATTCAGTGAGTTCTACAGATTACTTGTGAACATTTTGAATCTTTGGCTTCATGTGATAAATTCATGAACAAATTTTATTTGCAATACAATTTGACTAGGTTTCTACTAGTTGGTCATGAAGGTCTTGACATAGACTAGACTGCTCTATGTCGAAGCTGTTCAATCAGCTGGAGAAATTATTAAATTGAAGAGATTATTTTGGATTCCTGATGTATGTTTAACTACTGCTATGAGATTATTAAAACTTGATTTTGGTAATGGTGAAACTTTTCTTCTTTTCAGAAATAATAGGCTATACTGTGATTAATCCCACAGTCTGTTGGTTTAAACTGGAAGAATGTGATTGGGGATGCTATGATGATGTCACCTTGTCAGTTGCTTTGGATTAGTAAGGGTAGGGAGCATGGGCTGCACTCTTCCTTTGTGCCATTGTTTGTTCTTAAATTTTACAGAATTTATGTTGCTTTGTTTTTGTAGATTGCAATTTACCTTTGACAACTAGTTTAATGTCATGAATTCCATTTGTTACACTGATTTCATATGTTGCCCATGATATTGTGGTATCATTAAATTTTCTTTGTTTGTTTTCATGCATGTACATTTGCAAGTATAATAGCATGTTGCATGCTTATCCCTCAAGATTACTGTTCACATGCATAGCCTTTGTTCTCCACTTTCACAACTTTACCCATCTTGTTACATTTTCTGCTGTGGACTTCAGTAAATAGCAATAGCAAGTTGAAATGCAAAGCTAGCCCATTCCCCTAAAAGGTACTCGTGCAAAAATGCAACTTTGTGCAGTAAAAACTGAAGGCTGAAAATTTTTAGGAATATTATCAGAAGAATGGGAATAGAATTATTCTATCTTTATAATATATGTTTACTGATGATGATGTTCGGAAATTTAATCAGTTGTGTAGCGCTGGAAAAAGAGATAAAATGAGTTGTTTGTATGGAAGTAATGATTTTTGTAGGGAATATGTGCACTAATCCCTGGTCTCCAAAGTTTTCTTGTTTGATTGCTCCTGCCTGAATTTGTTTTAGCATTAGTGAAGTTCACTTAGATTATTGTGATGGTGATGGTGGTTAATTATGTGTATTTTCTTTATAAATCTCATGCTGCATTAGATTCAGGATCCGATTGGAAGCATGTTTAACAGGTCATTGCTTTCTTTTCTTTCTTTTTTTCTTTTGCTAACATGAATAACTGATTTATATTGCGAATTACTTTAAGGAAACATGAATTTATTTTATGAGATTTTTATTATCATAATAGGGTAGAGCTGTATTATACCTATGGGGACACATTATTATCATCAAATGTTGAAAAAGGATTGCGAATTCTATTCGCTATAACTGTCTTGTTAGCTGACAGTTGATTGGGGAAGCTCAATCATGCGTTTTTTCAGATTTGGCACGAGATATCGGTTGATATCTGTTTTCCTATTAGTTTCAAAAGTTTATTTTGGTTGTATTTGCAAGTAGTGAAGTTAATTTGATGACACGGACAAAAGCAGGACGTGCTTTTTCAAAATCGCTGGAGAAAATTTGGCAGGATTTTTCTGCATTCTTTTTTTACCCACCAACCTTGCATCTGGATCTTAGTCTTGCCCGGACGAAGTCTTGGCGTGAGATGAATTTGGTATTATAGTATGATGATGTTGGTCGCATGTTTTTGTGTTTCTTAAATAATCTGAACTAAAATTCGAAAATTCTCAAGTAGTTAATTTTTTGAGCATATGTTATCTTTCTTTCATGCTAGTGCATATATATGTTTACAACAAATCAACATATTTGTAAAGTAGTCTATGAGATTCCAAGTTTGAAAATCACTAATATGTCTATTACTAGTTTTCAAGATATTTGTCATACATGATATTATTGCACTATTATCATGTAGTTATTTAGTTATTAGCAACACCGAACTCGAAACTTGTAATAAAGTCATATGCATTTAAACATTAATGATGCATCTGAGGTGTTTTAATTTATATTCTTATATAGTTTCTTCAGTTATATTATTTAAATATAATGGCAAATAATATATTTCTCATAGCAGCCAAACTTTGAATATATCACTTCTATATTGTCATTCTAAGTCTCGGAAATTTTGATTCTTCCCAATTATTCGCAACTTTCAGAGTAAGATCACATCTCATCTTGTTCTTGTTTTTTATTATCCAAGAAGATGAATCTCGACGTGTATGAGTGGATGTTGCAGCGCCTGATTTATATTAGTGTCCAGATTTTGGCAAAGATCTCAAATCAAGTATTGAGCCTGTACGATAATCTGCAATAGTATTGCTCCATCGCTTGTTCAACCCTTGGTTTTCAATTCTGTAAATCTCGGCATTATTGATGTGTTGTTTATACTTGAGATGGTTTGAGATCTTGACTAATCTCAACCAAGATGAAAGCTTGGAGAAAAGGGGAATGAGCAATGTAATTTTGGATTTCAGAATCTTGGCAACTATAGTAGTTTAAAGGTTAAAGTTAAGCAAACTTAAAACTACTACCGTCCCTCCGGCTACACTCCCTTGCTTGGGATTTACATCCAAGGGTGGTTGGTGTCAAAGTGAAAAATGAATGCAGGCTGTTTGGGGATTGCTGGGGCACATGATTAGAGTCAGAATGAATGGAATAAAAATCGGAAATCGGAATGGCTATACCTCCGATGTATTTGACCAATGGAATTTGAATATTAAGAAAAAGTAGAGAATGAGTTTCGAGAGATTCATTTCCATTTTCTTTGGAATTGGAATGGGCATAGGACTTTCCTCCTCCCATCCTCATTTCAAGCCCTAGCTTTTTCCCAACCAAATATATGGCTAGCAACTTAGGTATCAAGTGGTGGATGCGGTTGGGGCAAGAGTGCAATTGGGGCATATTCCTCAAGCACAATGTCAACACGAGATTGTGGATGGATTGGGAAGATTTGTCCCTAAATTTAGCAATTAATTATTAAGAAATTATATGAAGTAGTAAAAAAGATTGATTAGGAAATTTGAGTAGTTTTTACCATCTTCTTTCTAATACACTAGAAAATATATCTTTATACCACTTAATGTAAAAAAAGGTTAAATATCGCTAATATCATATTCATGAGTTTCAGATGGATGAGTGCTTTCTTTAATCACTTTCAGTTTTGGATAGTGCATAATTAAGGAGAATTCAAATGCTAGTTGATCCAATTGACCTCAAAAGTTTAAGTTGATCAAGAAAAGGGTCAATAATATATATCGTGCCTTAACACCTCCTCATTTGCGGTCTAGACTATGCATGTGAAGACATGGATGCTTTTCGTGTAACTCAACAGGGAACGAATCAATGAAAGAAAAGACTAAAAAAAAAAAGAAAAAGTGGCATAAATGAGGATTTGAACCTATAAATCTTTAATTTAGTACACCATGTTACGTAATGAATTGACCTTAATACATCAACTGGTTGGCCTTATACGGACCTACATATTCGCAATACTCACCTGTCTCTAGAAACTTTTGTGCATTTGTCTGTGGTAGTTTCGTAATTGCAGAGATCCAATATAGGAATTTTTGGTGAAGGAAGCCCCGTAGAAATTGAGTTAGTTCGTATGGTTACGCATTAGCTAGCTTAGTCAAATTCAGTAGTGCTCTAATTAATAAGCAAAATACCTGTTGGTATACACCGACGGACCCCGACACCGATTGGCCATAATGCCGACTCACCGACGACTCCTTGACGCCGACTTACTGGCGCCGACTCTCCGACGCCGACAAAGCGGCGCCGACTCCTCTGCGAACCGGATACGGGCCCATCCCCGAGATGGGCCGACTGACTGACTCCGTCCGACTGATAGCGGACAGCAATGGCCGGCCAGGGCGTATCGGCCCAACTGGCCGACACCGACTCCGACCGCCCAAAAAGTCGACTCCGCACCGGGTGAGATAACGCCGACTCACCGTCGGGGCGAGCGGCTGGCACCCGACTCCTACAGACCCTCCGGACGCCAGCCCCACTCTGAAGTCACTACCTTACGGTCAGATCCTGACACATAGTCGGACAGCCCCGCAC
>KE505135.1:505050-559184 GCA_000441515.1 Elaeis oleifera
ATTAATATATAGTATTATTATATTTTTATAATTAAAATCTATTTATATAGATAGTTGAGAAATAGAATGATATTAAAATTAATAAATATTATTTATTATTTATATATTTTTTTCAATATGATCAAATTTAGAATCCGTATGTAATGCACGGATTCAAAACTAGTGTGTGTATATATAGTGTGTGCCAAAAGTGCTCAATATTTGGTGTTGTGGTGTAGAGAGGGTTTCTTTAGTCCCACATCGGTTATGAATTAAGAGAGAATATGATTTATATGAATTGGAACCTTTTCTCTCAATGTGAGGATAAAACTGTGAGGCTCTAAATGACCAAGGCCCATTGAAGTCAAGGTCCACTGAAGCTTAAAGATGATCATGAGTCAAAGCGAACAATACCTCATGTAGGTGGAGATCACAATATTGATGTCGTTTATGAAAATATCTCCTATCCATACATATTCTTTTAATTGGAGGCTGTATTTTATGTATACGAAGAGAGGCATAAATCAATCATCTGGATCATTTGACCTTTTGATCCACGACCACTGCATAGGGTAAATAACGCATCATAATTTTCGTTCAGATTGCCTGCTAGCCTTCTAAAAATATTGTCAAGACAGCGCAAGCAGCATGTTGATGGATTTGTCCCATCTCTTTAAATGCTTCTTGCGATCTTTTATTGTGGGCCCTGTAGAATCCATCATTTATCGAACGTTGGTGAGCTTGGACGCAGACCTGTAGAATCTAATCTCCAGCTTCTCCCTCACTCGAGGCACGTGGCCACTGAAAGTCGGGAATTGAGCAGGGCCCACTGCCGAAACGCTGGAGTCGGAATCTTTCCTCCTCATGCACAAATATTTAGGCGAGACTAAATTACCTGTCCACCTCTGAACTTCGACCCTATGTTTAATTCAGACCAGGAAAGGAAGGATGGATAAGATCAGAAACAAAGACCTATGTTTAATTTAGATCATTAAAAAAAATAAATAAATAAATAATGGTTTCATCTAAAAGTTTATTAAAAAATTTTAAAAGATGGATAAAAAAAAAAGTAACATCCATCCACTCTAACCTATCAATCTATATCCTTTCAAATTAGAATAATGTATGAAAAGATGGATAGAGCATACGTGAGGAGAGAATTTTTATATTGATAAATTATCATTTATTAATTTTTAATAAATTATAATATTTATTTATTTTTCACTCATTTTATATGTATGATTTTACATATACTATTAAATTTGTATTATTAAATTTCATCACTAATTATTTTAATTTTAATACATAATTTTCATAATTATAAATAAATAATTACATTTTTTTATTTTCTATTATAACTAATTACTATATAAATAAATTAATTTATAAATTTATCTATTAAATTAAATTAAATTAAATATTTATATAATATATCATATAATTATAAATTTATATAATACTGTATTTCTTTAATATAAATAAAATTATAAATTGATGATGGTGAGACTAAGGCACAAAGAATTACTCCTCCAACCATTTCTTCAATGCGACCACATGTCGGGATCCCGTCACATTTCTGTCGTGATCTTCTAATCTTGACATCTTAGACTAACAACGTTCATACAAATTCTATTCTTTTTTTTTTTTTGGTTCTTTAAAATATCAACATGAGAAATAACCTAAAACCTCACCTGCCAATTTTGTGAACATCTGAACAGTCGGGAATCATGAGCATTTTGGTCAATTTATATACAATAGAATATTTTACACATCATCACTTACGTCATCTGTTTAAAATATGGTTATTAAAAAAATTATCGGTTAAAATCATTCTACTACATATATTTGAAACCATTCAATAAAAAATTATCATATTATTTGAAAAAATATTTAAATCAATAAAAATGGCCAGCTAGTTATTAAATAAATATTTTCATTCAAAATTTCAACCAAATTTGAATAACAATATCTATTTTCAATAATAAATGATATGATAATTATTTAGTAGATGATCCTGGATATATATGATAGAATTATTTTAATCAATAATTTTTGCTATTATGTATATGAGAAATTACCAAGTGCATCAATTGGCTGCACCTTTGGCTATATTCATTATAAATCTAGGATAAGGTCATTCTAATTGAATTCATTTTATTAGACAAATTTATTCCTTTTAGATCTACGGTAGGTCCACCTAATAATTTATCTATTTACCGGGGTATGGTCTGATGTCTCTCCACTATCTTGGGAGCAGCAACCACATGGCGTGCCTCCTCGCCGTCCCACCGGTACTCGCACACGCTAACCACGCCTTCCGCGAGGCACCTTGTTTGTGTTTGGTCCCTTTTTTTTTTTCGGTAAAACACCTTGTTTGGTCCTTGACAACGTGATGCATCCTCTTAAAATAGACAACGAGGACAGCATGATAGTGATATACTTTAGCTTATTTAAAATCCCTTCTTTATTTATTATTTTGATTGAGTAGCATGCGTCATGTGCTAAAATGGCCTCGGTAGCAACATCCGGAGCACTTTGACGTCCAGAAAGTGGATATGGTCGATAGAGAAGAAATTTTTTATATTTGATTAGAGTTTAAAAAAATTATTTTAAATATATAATTTTATATTCTATGAGAAAAAAATTATGTCCTACATGAATTTTAAAAATTCTTAAGAAACAAGGGTTGAAAGTTTTTTTATAGAAACATTCCGTAAAATCATAAAAAAAAAGCCTATGATTGAAATTAATTTTTATATCACAACATCACTAACCTTTTTTTTATCATTATCCATATTCAGAAATATTTTTAATCATCACTTTTTTTTGTTTTACAAACTATGGTAATATACGGAGTATGATCAGATTTTTTTATATTAAAAATATAATATATATTTTATATATTTTTTTATAAAAATAGTTGTTCAATCAAATATAAATTATTTTAGAATAAATTATTTTTATGATCAATTAAATATATTAAATAAAATTTAAATATTATATTTTATAAATTATTTTTAAAATAATATTAAAAAATCCGTAAATCAAATGAGTCTCGTGGGTTACCACGGAGATACGTACCGTCCTCCAAACATGGAAATTCTTCTCGTGCGAGTTGGCAATTACCATTCGTACCATTCATATAGAGTCAAACCGTTCACCCCATAAAAGGCATCGGAAGGGAAAAGCACCACCTTATGCAGGGATATAACGAGTGATAAGCACTCATTTAGCTAAAAAAGAAAAAAGGCCGAGTGATCGGCACTTGCGTAATCCCAGCGCAGACCATGAGTAGCACATAAACCGTTTGCTTTTTAAAAAAATAAATAAATATAACAGTAGATTTTTAGATTCCATATCTCATGTTTAGGGATGGTAATTTTTTTTGATTCGATAGATATCCGATTCGATCCGATCCGATCTGAATAGAATAGATTTTATCTGATCTGATTAAAAGATGGGGTGAATATAATTTTTTTTAAAAAATATTCAAAACGAATTTGAATTGCATACAGATAATGATATGCCTTATTTCAAACTCGATTCGATACTATAAAAGGCTAAAGTCTGCTGTCTTCGTCATCACTTAGGAGTAATCAATCTCCAAAAAAAAGATGGCTTTGGTATCAACATCACAGACAAATAATAATTATGTACCGACTGGTAACAAACCTCTTAGTGAGATTATTGATATTGATGAAAGTGAAAAAGAAAAGTTGATCTTCGATTTGTGAATAAGTATATAATTTTTTATTTAATAGAAGGATCATTCCATTCAACTCAACAAATATAAGCACAATTTATTCCGATCCAACCAAATCCGATCTGATTCAACCAAAAAAAACGGATATATGCGATTCGATTCGATTTAATCTGAGTCTTTTATTTTATCTGATCCGATCCAATCCGATCCGACCCGAGACGTATATGGAGCGGATATGGATATAAATTTTTTAATGACAAGATGGATATAGATATTAATTGATCCAATCCATATCCGATCCATTGTCATTCCTACTCGTGCTAGCCTATCAACGCACTCCTTCAAAGAGGTCGGACTAAAAATTTTCAACCAAAACCTCATTAATTAATTAAGTTCAATTTTTTTATTTTTAACAAATCCATCGGCCCATATAATTTATTTATTTTATAAATCGAATTAAATTAAATAACTTAACTAATTTAAATAAAGTTTTAATGAATTAAAAAGATTTAAATAGACTAAATAATTAGGTTAAATAGCTTATATAGATTTTAAACGTATCAAATGGATTGGCGGGTCATGAGCTGTCACTCTATCCGCTTTACCGAATACTTCTGCCGTTTCTCACCAATTGCCGCACTTACTCCCATTATGTGGTCCTCTAGAATCTAAGTATTTGTGTGGTAAAGCATGTGCATTGGATAAATGACTCGACTCGAAGGGTATCTTTGCCGGTAGCCAGAAATACGTGGATCCCACTGGAAAGAATCAGGAAAATTATTCGGGGCGCTGTTAAATGCACGCACAAACATGATCATTGCGGACCTGATGTGGAGTCCCACCAATCCTTTTGCGCCATGTAGCATTGGTCACACTTGGTGCTTAAGAATTTGGGCTTCATTTATAGTCACTGGATCCTTTATTCGTTCCACATGCAGCGTTGATTGGATGTCGACCCAGACCACCATCTTACGAATTACCCTCCGCTATAGCGAAACCCAACCATTTCTTGATGGCATTCATGTACTTGTGGTGAAAGTTCAGGACCAATGTCAGATGTTCCAAAAAGAAATTATCACCGGCACCGGTGGCGTGCAGCGGACGGACCTCCCAAAGTCCCCATCCTGAGCCCTGACGTCCTCGCTAACGCCGTCTTCAAAATATCGGGTCACGAAATTACTAAAAAACCAAACTGTTCTGAATAAGATCAACATCCAACCGTCCAAATTATGGGCAATTTAGTCATCTTGTATAATTCTTTACACGTCAGCAGCGACATCATCATCTTGTTTGGCCCAATAAAGGCAAGCGGCCTAGCCTTTCTCTTCCACTTTCCTCCACCTCCGGAACCAGCGATCGCCGGCCACATGGCGCGCCTCCTCGCCTTCCTCGCCCTCGTCTTCCTCTCCTCGGCGATCCTGGCACGTGCGAACCATGCCTTCGACGAGGCCAACCTCATCCAGTCCGTCACCGACCGGATCGACTCACTCGAGACCTCCCTCCTCGGCGTCCTCGGCCAGACCCGCAACGCCCTCCACTTCGCCCGCTTCGCCCACAGGTGATCCTGCGATGATCAACCAACTTCCTCCGTTCAATCACCATCAGACGGCCAAATTTTTCTGATCGGTGGTTCCTTTCTTGGTTCCAGGTATGGGAAGAGGTACCAGAGCGTGGAGGAGATCAAACTAAGATTTGCGATTTTTATGGAGAATCTGGAGCTGATTCGCTCTACCAATCGAAGGGGTCTTCCGTATAAGCTGGGGATCAACCGTAAGTTTGCCTTATCGATTGATCTGTACCGTTGATTGACTGGTTTAGTCCTGACTGTCTGATTTGGGTACAGGGTACGCGGATATGAGCTGGGAGGAGTTCCGGGCGAGCCGGCTCGGCGCGGCGCAGAACTGCTCGGCCACGCTGAAGGGGAATCACAAGATGACCGATGAGCAACTCCCGAAAACGGTATGTGCTTTTAGATTGTTCGGATGATCTTGTTTTCGCTCGATTTTGGCCGTCTGATCTGGGTACAGCTGGGCCTCCGTGACTTTCTGGACGGTGGTGATCGAGCCATGGCTGGCTGCTTCTTTAATTTTAATTTTAGTTGTCTATTGATCCATATTGTTTTTTTTTTAAATTTTTTTTTTTATTTTAAATTTTGACTATTAATTTTTGCAGAAAGACTGGAGGGAGGATGGGATAGTGAGCCCGGTGAAGGATCAAGGGAGCTGCGGTTCTTGCTGGACCTTCAGGTGGGATGGCTGACATACCTTTGATATCTTAAATTAGTTGATGTTTCTTGTGCGCTTAGCTAGAAAATTGAGTTAAAAAAAATTAGCAAACAGGCATGGGAAACACATGTTTTAGAAGAACTAATAAACAAAATTACAAGGCCTCCAGCAATCTCTCTTTGTTTATTGCCTAAGTTTGGTTTATTAAACTGTGAATGACATGGTCGAAAGAAGATCTACATGCACACATGTAGGAAAAGGACTACTTCTATGGTAGGTGTGATGGTGAGGGGGTTGGGCCAACCATGCCTCCATGGGGTGCCACAAGTGGTGGAGGACATGTTTGGCATCTTTTTTGGTCCTTGCAGTTTTCTCCAAGCGTAAAGCAGCACATATTCCTCCTTTAAGGTGATAAAAGAGAACTGTTTTCGTTTTCCTTTTCTTTTTTAAATTTTGGTAAGGCTGAGAAATCACACTAGTCTAGAGTGAATAAACGTTACAGATGGCAAGTTCGAGTCGACAGAACTCCTCCAGAATACTCCACCACATATGAAGAGTATTGATATCATTCATGAGAGGCAGGTGTAATTGATAGGGGTTTGGACCATCTATGGCTTGCCATATTTGTTGATGTCATGTTTGGTAACTGTTTGGATCTTGTAGTTTTCTTAGAGATGACAATTTTAGCCGATTCATCGGATATCCGACCCAATCCAAATAGGGTGGGTTTTATCCGACCCGATTAAAACCCGAGGCGGGTATTGGTTTTGGATAAATACTTGAAGTAGGTTCAAATCGGGTATGGATAATGTTATGCTTCGTTCCAAATCCAATCCATTTAATTTTAATCTAAATCTCTCTTTTCAAAATTATAATTATTTTATAATATTTATATGATGAATTCCTTATCCGATCCGATTCAACCACTCATCTTTTTGACCCACACCACTACCTTATCCGATCCGAGGTAGGTAGGGGCCGGGATCAATATGGGGTTTTTCATTGCGAGGTGGATATAGATATTGGCCAATCCAACTCGAAGTGAAAACAGCATGCATGCCTCTCTCTTAAGTTGGGCCAATCTAATTCACATGCATTTTAAGTGGGGAAAGGTGAGGTTCACATCACAATATGGATTGTTCACCTACATGAACTAGTTGGTCCTGCAAGGTCCTATTTGAAATTTTTTTTTCTTGTATAGAGTCAACACAAGCCGTAGAAGTCATCTTGAAATCAGATGAAAAGCTGCCAACTATTGGTTATGATGTTGGGGTTTAAAATAAGGCTAATTGGTTATGATCATCTTGATTGCAATTAAAAAAAAAAAAGACAATTGGAGATCAACAATATGTAGCATGATGCATGGGGGGATTTGCTTGATAAATAAAAATAGTTCATAGTTAAGGTTAATATAGAAGAAAATGGTGATGCCCACTTGGCAATCTTTGGACATACATGTGACAGCTTCCGCTTGGTCATAAGGGATGTCTGAACTACACTATTGATGATGCATGTCATCTTGAAATCAAGTGAGCAAGCCTTTGAGATAAATAGGTGATCAACTAATTCTTACAAGAACAAAAACAAAGAAGGTAGGAACCTTAAGGACAGCCACAGGAGTTTCTTTGAGTAAATGATCAACATCAAACTCCTCTACAGTAGAAAATTTCAGTCAGTTGCTCTGTCAGATCGTAAAAAGGTTCGATCTCCATTCAGATTCTGTTGTTTAAAAGCCCCTAAAATAATGCTGATGATGAAATGAGTGCAAAACTAAAGGCCAAGATCTTACCTACTCTAGTAACTAATTTCTCTTATGATCATTAGTCATTATAAGGCTTACTCAAATTAATGATTATATAATTCTCACATTTTTTTTCAGATGGAACAGATCCGTAATTTTATTTCTTTCTATGGAAGCCAATTAGATCTAAGTAACCAGTTGGGAAGAGCTAACAGTGTTACTTCACAAACTTGGCAGCACGACAGGGGCACTGGAGGCAGCCTACACACAGGCGACTGGGAAAGGCATCTCTCTTTCAGAGCAGCAGCTGGTGGACTGTGCTTATGCATTCAATAACTTTGGATGCAATGGAGGGTTACCATCTCAAGCCTTTGAGTACATAAAATATAATGGAGGCCTCGATACCGAAGAATCATACCCTTATGCTGGAGTTAATGGCTTCTGTCACTTCAAACCAGAGAATGTGGGTGTTAAGGTTGTCGAGTCGGTTAATATCACCCAGGTGAGTAATCTATGCCATATTCTTCTTCACTTCTAATTTTCTTGGAAATGGATACCATAAACTACTATATATGGTCACAATTGCACCGAAATATACATAAAGTGATCACAATATAGAACTGGAGCTACTCGGGCTAAAGTGCAGTTTCTCTCAGCAGTATGTATCTTTATCCTGAACTGAAATGTTATTAAAATGGAATTCCGTTCTTTGATTACTATATGTATAGGGTGCAGAGGATGAGCTGTTGCATGCAGTTGGACTCGTACGTCCGGTGAGCATCGCCTTTGAGGTGGTGAGTGGTTTCAAGTTCTACAAGGGAGGAGTATATACCAGTGATACCTGTGGAAGGACTCAGAATGTAAGCTGGATAACATCTCCTTTTCTTTTCCCTTTTTTTTTTTCCTTATTCCTTATATTGAGAGTTGAATTAGAGCTAGTATAAAAGGAGAGTGCTCAATGCTTGTTTGTAGCCACCCACCACCTGTTCTTTTTAGTAGAATTCAAAACAATACCTGATAGAATCCAGGATACTACAACTCATTCATTACTTAATACTAATAATTATGGATTATTAACTATCATGCCGGTCTTAATGATGGATAATATACCATGCTGTTATGATTTATATATGGATAGTGTTCAAATCTAAGATATATTCATCTTTCTGAATTTTCACTAAAGTATCTTGGATTCCACTTTTAGGATGTAAACCATGCTGTTCTAGCTGTTGGTTACGGGTGGAGAATGGCGTTCCATATTGGCTCATCAAGAACTCATGGGGAGAAGAGTGGGTGTTGATGGCTACTTCAAGATGGAGCTGGGGAAGAACATGTGTGGTGAGTATTCTAACTGGTACCAATTTAGATTCAGACCAAATTCATGCATTTTTTTAATGAATATTAAGCAATACCATATACTTGTCCATTTCTATTCAAGGCAAAATTATAAGTTTATGTCCCTCATTCTATTGGGTAGGCCATTGGGTGGTTAAAAGCTAATTTGGTGATGCTGATGCAGGTATTGCTACTTGTGCATCCTATCCTATCGTTGCTGCATAGAGCTGCTATTCATGGAGATGGCTTCTATTGCTGATCCGTGTGATAAAAGTTTCAGGAACTTTGCTCTTAATCATGAGAAGTGAATGTGAAAAACGAAGACAGTGAATTGGGTCTGTATAAAATAGGAGCCATGAACTTCTATGAGAATGCATGAATACAGTTGAGATCAATCCTTGTAAATTGTACTCTTAGTCTATTGGCAGCATGTCAAATATGCCAGTATTGATAAAGGCCTATAAGCTAATTATCACTAGTCCGAATGGCCATTGCTTGTATTAATCCTTGAAATTGTACTCAGTCTATTTCTAGTATGTTCAATATCAAGTATTTGTACGGGCCTCTGAGCTTACTACTAGTCTGGAATTGGCATCACTTGTGTCGGTCAGCACAAACAAATGGGAATCTAGCTTAAATATGCTTTGCATTTTATTTGGGGGAAAAATATGCTAACCTGATTCTAGTTTTGCTTGAAGCAACATAACTTGATATTGGTTGCAACAAAAACTTAAGGCCAACTGGGCATCATTTTTTTTTTTTTTTCCTTACTTTAAAAAAATAAACTATATAATTATTTTTATTTTATTTTAAAAATATTTTTATAATTTTAAAAAATAAAATAAAAATTTCATACTCTCACTATTTTCAAAATAAAAAATTTATATCTTCTACGCCACCACTAGCACCATATCCATCACCACCACTAATGCCACTGCCATTATCTTCATTATCGCTACTACTTCTATTGTTATGTTTATTATAACAATTACTATTGTCATTATTATTTTTTTTACTATCATCATTATCACTAGCATCTCCATAAGCGCTGTTGCTACCACTCTTATCATCTCCACTATAATTAAAGCTGCACATGGATCGGGTTGATCCGCGATCCGATCCGACTTGATCCATAGAGATCTGATCCAAACCATTTAAAAGGATCTATAGATCTGTATCGGATTTAAATTAGATTCATTCTATTTTTGGATCGAATATAATTTATTAAATTTTTATCCGACGTAACCCATTTGAATTTTTGGATTTATATAGATTTTATGCTCAATGATCCGATTTGACCCGAACCCATTATATGATCCAAATCTAGCATGTGTTAGGCACAAATTGCAGCGGGCTGTCCATCTATACAATATTATCTTCTTCTCTTTCCACCCTTATAATTGAGTGGCACTCATTGCTTCAAGCTCATGGAGTCTCTAACAAATATTATCTTCTTCTTTTTTTATCTCCACAAGAAATCCTTCTCATTAAACCTACGCAACTTTTCCAACTCAAGAAATTTAGAGAATTAGTAGAAACAGATATTTTACTTCCAGTTATACCTCACGATCAGTTTTCATATATATATATGAGGTACATCTTGACAGCTTTTTAGGATATAATTATCACATATTGATGATCATTCCAAAATTATTTTATTGCAAGTATCATTGGATAGTAAATTTATAAGATCAACTTCAACTCTACTCATAAAAATCAAATAAATAGCTATAGCTGATGCCTATTGGCTACTTTGAACCATGATCCAACCCAGACCCTATCTAGATCTAAACCAGATCCATATTCTATGGATTAGTTCCAGTTTATACATGGACTCGATTCGACCCAAATGATCTGTTGGGTCAAAAAATTTGATCATGGATCCAATCCGAGCTAATCTTCTATTGGATTGGATCTGGATTCAATATGAAGCTCCGATCAAAAAATCGAATCGAATCGGAATAACTCATGATCCGATCTGATCCAACCCATTTGCATCAATAATTATAATAGTGCTGCCACTATGGCCTTTATCATTATCACCACCACCATCATTATCACCACCACCGCATCATCAATGCGCTTGCTATCATCATTATTATTGGTACATTGATAGCATTCCCTCTCGTTGCTATGACGTCCACAGCTACAACTTTCTTTATCTTCATCACTATCATCATTATCTCACTATCATTATTATGTTTATACTTGTGATAATAATCGATTATACTTAGCATATTTATAGTTTACAAATTTAAAATGAATAAAATAATTATTTATTTTTATTTCTAAAAGTAAAAATAGAGGTGATGCCAAACACCATCTTAAGTTTCAATATTTTTTTATCCTTTAATCCAATCCAATGCAAAAACAATATAAATTCCATATGATGCTCACTTGCTTCATGATCTAATTTTAGTCTTGCTTGGTTTAGTATAACTCAATCTAACCTAATTTAATTACCAAACTTGGACTTAAAATTCGAAATAAGGTAGTTAAGTTAATTCTTAAGTCAATGGTTTGATAAGCATATTTTGTTGGTCAGACTAGGCTTAAACTAATTTGAGATTGTGCTTAATTGGTCCTAACTTGAACTAATTTCAAATTATACGGAAAGATTTAGATATATGTAGAAGGGAAGATAGATCTAAGAACAGGCATTATTTTGGAAAGCCCAGAAAAGATGTAGATTCACGTTAGAGTAATAACAGTATTTTCTCTTATTCCCACTGACTTTTCTTTGAATTTTGAAATAGAAGATTTTCTCTCTCCTTCTTTTTTCTTCTTTTTTTTGGATAAAGATCTCTCCTATTTTAAATAGGTACAGAGATGGATACAGCCGTCCATTAAAAGGGAACTTACATCCCTTCTCTTCCGTCTAATCTGATCAGGATCGCCCCTAAACCATCTTTGCAACGTGGCAGTTGTATTGCATGGGCCAAGCTTCAGTCCGTAGAGTTTGCGTGAAGAATTCAACGGCAAACCGCGTCCGCTTTATATCCTCCAACAGGAATCCCCCCTGCGGCCCGAGAAAATAACGGTCGGCGGGATATGGTCTCTTACCTCTCTCCGTCCCCGTCCCCACACCCCGCCCGCCCCAACGCCAAATCACCACCTTTCTCCCGCGCCCAGCGCTTCCTTCGAGTTCCCTCCTGGCGATCGGGATTAGAATCAAAGCCATAAGGTGTGAACCTTGAAGTCATCCAATAATCCGTAATATTGGTATAAGTTTTCCAATCTGTTCTACTTGTCTGTTTGGATTTGTTTGCTTGACCCGTTTATTTTGTGATTTTTGGGCTATGAGGTTGAATGCACTTATTGTTTGATGAATTATTTTTCTAGTTTCTTGAAATGAGGATAAGGCTGGAGTATGGGATTGGATGCGCCGAAATATCTTATTTAATATGCAAGTTTCTCTTTTTTAACTAATTATTCAGGGGAAAAATATATAACTAATGGTAGGGGATTGACTACAGAGATATTAATTCTTCGCGTGTTGATTAATTGTGTGATATTTCTTTTATTAGGTATCGAGCTTTTAGTGCTGCGTTGAGAATAATGTTTTAAGAAGAGCTTAATCATGATGCATTGCTGTTGCATCCTTGAATGGTTGAGTTTGATTATCTTGGGGCATACAGCTTTCTTATTAATTTTATTCTGCTAAAAGTTTTGATATAAAACAGAAATTGTATCCCTTAAACTTTGGTGTTTTCTATGATTACCATACTTGAATGGGCATTGGCAAATCTATTTGTGGCATTTCTTGTCCATCTATTTATTTCATTACATGTTGAAGCAATGGCATTGGTCGATTCCTCATATTTTTTCTCCATTTTGCATCGAGTAAACAAAGAGTTTAGGCCGAGAATGAGTAGAAAAGTAGTTTGAATTTACATCTTAGCATAAATTCTAGCAAACCGGTGTTTCTCCATTTTGCATAGGGTAAATAAATAGTTTAGGCTGAGAACGAGTACTAGAAAATTAGTTCAAACTTAGATCTTAATATAAATTCTGGCAAACCATTCTTCATTTCCAACCAACCACAGGCTGTTCCATCTTAAAGATCCCACACACCTTCCACTGCACAGTTTCCTGGCAAACTCATTACTTACATGGGCTAAGATTGTCTATGTTTACATTTATGATCTGATGGATGAATGCATCCGATATCTTAGTTTATGGCTTTATGTGATTACGTTTTGGATGACCACTCCATAGAGGAAATTGGAGGTTGGAAAAGATGTTACACTCAAGTAGATAACTTTGTTCCATACTGATGCAATGTGTTTTAAACTAGTACTTGCATAATTTTGTGTTCAAAATGTGCACTGCGGCAGTAAGAAAGTGGTGGAGAAACCACATGTTAACCAGGGATTCCATTGGAGAGGGAAATAAATAGGAAGTCTGTAAGTATCTTTTGCAGTCCTGTGTTGAAGTGATGTTTAGTATTGGATGAAAACGATTCACCAGCCCAATACAGGTTATGGTAGCTTCTACTAAACAGCTTCTCAGTATAACTAACTTTCAACCCTTCTCTTTATGTTAGCTTTTGATGAACCAATTTTTCATCTCTAAGATTGCCTCCTGGCATTGAATAGCAAGGCTAACATGCTTCAAGTGGTCAACATGACAATGCCAAAGGCTGAATGCACCTCAACATTTGATAGGGCTCTTTAGGGTAATTTTTTAAATGGAAATTTACCTGGTGATGGTTAAACCCATTTATTTATAAGTTGTTATTGGTCAGATGACTTATGAAGTCTCTTTCGAGTGTCTAATTTCACCTAGGTTACATCTGGGTCAACCAGTACAATTTATTAACTGAAAATTAACCTGTATTTTGTTATAGTTCAGAAATTATATGTACTTATTACCTTCAACCACCATGCATTAATCCTTCTATCAAGACATCATCATGGATCAAAGAACGATCCTTCTAATCTATGGATCATTTTCAAATTGTCTCCTAACTTGACTTCAATCATAAGTGAATTGGCCCTAAATTCCTAGCTAGGTTAATATTAGCCAATAACAAAATCTACAAAGCCAATTGACATATTGGTGATCCAATATATGTGGTTTAAGTGGACTTACGAAGGAAAAAGTTCTCCAAAGTTCTTCTATACCATAAAAGAGTCTGGATCAAGGAGGAAGAAAGCTTGTAAAATTTTTTGAGGTATAAACTATACTCTATAAGCAAAAGTGCTATATCAAGAATCAGTTCATAGAGGATGTTTATATATTGGGTAGTTCTTTGCTTTAAGTTTGATGTACATTTATTCATTTGCCATATCTACTGTTACTGCTCAAATAAGCTGGCATATTCTGATTTAAGTTGTTTTATATTCCACGAATCAATTATGTTGATATAGCTTTTGTCTTCTCAAAAGAAGTTTAAATAGTTTTGTATTGGTTTCATGATTTTGATGGTCAGACTTATTCCATTTACAATGAGTGTTTTTATTAGTCAGATACATTATCATAGTTTAAGTTTAATCTTTTGCGATCTTATGAATCAGTTACACGCTTTTGCAGATAATAAACAAATGTGCTGCTGTCTAGGTGCCATCACGCTTAGAATAGGAACGACTTAGGGTTCTGGTGTATTTCCAGAGAGATGAAAGTGGGGAGTTTGCATGGATTGAGAGGGAAACGACTTTTACTCATTCTCGTAGTCATCTGCACATTGTTTCTTATTTGGGAATGGGAGAAAACACCGCATCCAGTTAATTTCATCCCGTCACCAGACACAACATATCTGCCTCCTCCAGGTTTTTTTTTAAAAAAACTTTTCTGAAAAGATTTCACCATATGTTCCATCCCTCCATTAGTTTCAGTCTCAAATGACCATTCCTTTTTGCCTCTATGCACTCTATCCTGCAACTCCCTGGTCCTTCAGTGGCTCAGAAAACACACACATGTGAGCATGCGACCACAGAGGAAGACTTTCCGGTTGCAGACGACTTTTGGCATGCAATGAGCGAAAAAGAAAGCAACCATTTGGCGTTCCATCAAAAGGTCATAAAACAACAAGCTCATTAAAGGTGACAGAAGTGAAAAAGGATATGATAGTAGTGGCACCTCTGGGGAAGAAAGGTAGCCTTTCTAATGCTTTACTATTCTTTTCTATTGTATCTAACTAGGATGGTTAAATCTAGAATTGAATATTTTTATGTAATTATTTCCTCTTCACATCCATCATAAATAATCTTTTAGTATTGAATTTCACAACCTTATGATACATAGGTTGGAAGACTTAAGTTGGGTGTGGATCTAGCTTGATCTAGATCTGACTTAAATTTGTTGGTTCTACATTATAGCAACTATACTTACAGACTTTAACAACTTTTGTTTATTTTGTTCCAGTCCAATCATGTTCAATCCCATTTTATGAGATTCATGTCTTACCCGATCATAAATTTGTGGAACTTATTTTGGGACCAACACACATTCAATGTTTCTAGATTCTTGTTATTAACTCAGGTTGGTTATGAAGGCAGGGGGAGGGAGGGGGCAGATGAGGTTTCCCTTCTGTTCTGGTGGCAGTTTCCTGTACAGAACAATATCACAAGCAAAAAAATACACACAACAAGCCTACTGGCCATACACTGATATATTGATATCTTAAGTTGGGCATAAGCTATAAATTAAATATATATTGCAAATGTTATTGTTAAGGGTCTATCGAAATATGGCAGGTCAGGAAGGGGGAGTATCTTGATGGATTCCTGTGATATCATTTTGGTATGTTGCAGCAGCGCCATTCAGATTTTCAGCCACATGAATAGGTGGCCTCTTCGCTCCACCAATAAATTCCATTGGAGATTTTAACAATATCAGCCTACAATTCCTCAATGTAGGGAACCTTAATTTGGTATATAACGTGTATGTGAGTAATCCTATGTGGTGCAACTCTATTCTCTGCTCAGTTCACTGTGTGATATGGAAGCAGGGGTTTGCCCTGTTTATGGGGATTGATGAACATATGTGGTAACATTTATATGGTTCACATAGAAATTCTTTCCTTTGTATTTTGTCTTTGACAATTTATTTTTGTTAATTCCTTTGTATCAAGTAATCATAAACAAACTGTGATGCCTAGTTTGCAAGTGGGTCTAGTCGGGCATAGCTCTAGCTTGACTAGAAAATAATCGGGCATAGCTCTAGCTTGACTAGATAGTAATTCTAATTGGCTTCATGTCTAAGAAATACAGCTTATTAACTTCTTGGGCTGGATCATATTGGTTTTCATTTTCAGTTGAATCTAAATTATAGTAGTTAAATCAGAATGCTTAAGTTATTTGTTTTGTTTACTCCAATCTAGTCTATTTAACCAAATTGGGTCAGATTCAATTTTGCAAGATCAACACCTAGACTAATTGGGGCTTTACTCTTGATTTGAGAGCAGTACCTGATAAGTGTGTGCCATTTTAAATTGGGTTGATTACTGATTGACCCACATACACCCCTTGTAAGGTCTAGGCATGAAAAAGGCCTTGAATGCATGCTCTTTCTTCTTTCTCAGAGATATAATGACACATGCACATAATAATGAAAGAGAGAAGTAGCAGGAGAGGGGAATGCACATGTTCTTGAGAACTAGGATAGCAGAAATCCTGGCCACAATTTGCATGATGGCAGGACTCAAATCAAAGTCCAAGGTACCAACCCGCAAAGACTACCAATTACACAAGGAGGAATGTATATTATCCCTCAAATAAAGAACTGGACCAGATACGAGCAGTGTGTTTTCGAAGTTAAATAAATATTGAATATTCATTATGCTAGATGAAGATCATATAACCATTCATGCTTCCTCTCAAACATGCTGCACATGTGACCGTGTACATATATAAAAAAGAGCATGTGATGAGTTAATGCAAGATTCTCATAGGTGATTGTTCTATATCTACATGCATACAATCAAGTTGGTTACATGGGTTTTTCCCACCAGATGAAGATTTTCCAGTTGCAGGCCCATCTAGGTATTCAATGACTGAAAAGGCTGAGCAGGTTCTCAATGTTCCACCAAAAGATTCTGCAGCAACAAGCCCAGTCAACACGACAGAAGTGGATAAGAATTTAAAAGCAACATCTCTGGAGAAGAAAGGTGACTTTTGCTTCTGAAACCTCATATTTGGCATTTCTGTAGGCTATTTTGCTTTTATTCTTTGAAAGTAGAATAAGAATTATATATATATATATATGATGAATTAATTCAGGATATCTCTAGTGATTTTTTGTATTTTTTTGTGTGCATAATTATGTCTCTTATTATTGTCAGTCTGCCAAAGCTCATTAATTTCCATATTGATTCTTCAATATCAATATCTTTATACCTAAAAGTATGAAAAAGTTACAGAGTGATTTACACATCTTTATATTTCCTATATTGCACCATACTTCGTGCCCTTAATAAAATGTTGATGGCCACTGCCTTTCTTACCAAAAAGAGGAAAAACTACATGCAAATGCTCCTGTATTTTTCTGATATCAATCTGTATTGGTTTTTTAGATCGTGCTTTCATCGACAGTCTTGACCCCTAAGGTTGTCATTCTGAGCCTGTTTTTGTGAAGTTAAAAATGTGGAGATTTTCATAGAACATAGTTCTTCAGGATTTTGGATTATGCATGAGATTCTGATATGATCATTTTGCAGAATGTAATTATGGAAAGGGAAAATGGATCGATGATGACAGGCGTCCATTATATTCAGGGTTTGGATGTAAACAGTGGCTCTCTATGATGTGGGCTTGTAGATTGACTACGCGTACAGATTTCTCCTATGAGAAATATAGATGGCAGCCTGAAGGTTGTGAGATACAGGAGTTTGAAGGAACTGAATTCTTAAAAAGGCATGTTGTTCATTAAAAAATGCCTCTAGTTGGATGCATTATTCACAGGTTAAATACTAGCGTGGGGTCTAGTAGATGTTTGTATACACACATGTGCATGCGCATGTGCACACATACATTATATATATATATATATATATATAATGTAGAAAGTTATGTTCTAGGGTTGTGATGGTTTAAATGTGTTTCAGGATGCAGGATAAAACTATTGCTTTTGTAGGCGATTCTCTAGGAAGACAGCAATTCCAATCATTAATGTGTATGGTCACTGGAGGTGAAGAGCACCTACAAGTGGAAGATGTTGGAATAGAGTTCGGTTTCAGCAAAGGTGATAAGCGACCCGGTGGTTGGGCTTATCGATTCCCAAAAACCAGGACTACGATTCTGTATTATTGGTCTTCTACCCTCTGTGAATTGGAGCCTCTTAATTTATCAGATCCTGCTACTGGTTATGCTATGCACCTTGATCGCCCAGCAGCATTTTTGAAGCAGAATCTCCACAGATTTGATGTTCTAGTTCTTAACACTGGACACCATTGGAATAGAGGGAAGCTTATAGCAAACAGGTGGGAATTCTATGTTGGTGGAGTGCCAAACACCAATAGGAGGCTGAGAGAGATGGGTAGAGCCAAAAATCTTACAATTCATACGGTCATCAAATGGTTAGATTCCCAGCTCCCTCAACATCCAAAGCTGAAAGCATTTCTCAGGTCGATATCTCCTAGGCATTTCTTCAATGGAGAATGGAATACTGGTGGTAGTTGTGATAATACCAGGCCCTTGGCTCATGGGTATGAGGTCCTACAGGATGCTTCAGCTGATTTTGTTGCTGCTGCAGCAGTGAGTGGCACAAGGGTTAAACTTTTGGATATCACTGCATTATCACATTTGAGAGACGAGGGACATATATCGAGGTATGGTTTTAAAGCTTCAGAAGGTGTGCATGATTGCTTGCACTGGTGCCTACCAGGAATACCTGATACATGGAATGAGATCCTAGCTGCACAAATTTAGGCCATCAATTGGAGGTGGAAGAGCAAGCAGACATTGTTATACTGGTTTAAGAATTGCATCCCAAATGGCATTACCTTTACATGGAGAAGAACAAATACCTGAGAGAATGCTGTTTAAAGCATACTCTTGAAGCTTTTCTTCCTTTATATAGGGAAGAATAGATACTGGAGAGAATGATGTTTGAAGCATACTATGAAAATGCTGGAGAGAATGCTAATTAAATCACAATGATCGCAACATATAGCTCTTGTTTGATGCAGTCCTTGGAAACAGCTACTAGCTTGAAATATAGCACAATGATTATAATGTTTTTATCACAAAATAAACATGACCGCTCATGCTACTTCGAAGTGTTTGATTTGATCATGATGTAGGTTTATACATTTTATAAAAATACAGACAGCCTAGTTGGGCAAATTTTCTTTATAATGGTTCTCTCTACTGTTACCAAGTTGTGACTTTGCACCTGACTGCTTGTGGCTTTCGTTTTAAAAAATTCACGTTTTTGTAAAGGACTTTTTTGCTTTCTGACACTAAAGTGTTGTAAATTTTTACTTGTATACACAGCCAAAGAGTGTGTTGGTCATCATTTCATCGTTACATGCATACACGTACTGTTGATTTTTTAGGCCGCTTAGTAGAACCCTTTCCGACCAACATATTTATTGTTCCATGATGATGCAAGCAACATAGTAAGGCTAAGAACCTGTTTGGTATTATTATTATTATTTTTTTTTTCCTACAAATTAGTAAAATATCACATGCATGACAAATTAATATTGAAGATAGCATTTACACAAAAAAAAAAAAAAAAAATACTACTTTTCCTTGCTTTATTTTACTCTTTATGAAAGCAATATATTTTATTATCAAAAGCTCTAAAAATTTTACAAACAATCTCAAAAAGCAAATGTCATCGTACAAATTGCTCAGGCCAATTCATCCTTCTTCTTGAACTTCAAAAATAAAAACAAAAAACAAAAGCAACATCAAACAGACCCTTCATACTTTCATTAAAAAATTAATCCAATTTATGATTTCATGTTTATGAAATATACATATGTATAAGCATGTATATGTATGTACGTATGATGTATATAGTTCAGAATATAATATGCATTTAAGAGCTGCAATTTTATTACTTTAAGACCTCTTATCTAGTAATGAAACTTTTTTTTAAAGATATGCAAATGCGTTGGTGAAGTTGAACTACTGGTGGCGAAAATTCAAATTGGTGACACTTTTTTTAGACATGATGTTTGGATGATATTTGACATTCGGCAAACAACACAGATGATTCGATTCTCAAAGGAAAAAAATACAATTAAATTATATGACATTTTCATGCCTTGAAATTAATTGCTGGAGTTGGTATGTTTTGAATTTTGAGTTTTTGTATGACATTGGGGATCGGATCGTTTTTCTTGAGAATTAGAATATTTATTTAAAATAATAATAATAATTATAACAATAACAACAACAGCTACTACTACTGCTATTAAGACTATACCTACTTAATTTTATAACTATGGATTGAAACTCTGATTTCATATGATATCATATTTTTTTGTAAGTTAATCAAAATATTTATATATCAAGGAATTATATCTCATGGCACTAATAATAGAGAGGACTCACCATTCATGCAACGTCGTTTGCATGCGTTATACGACATTCGTTGTACCCCTTTCATGCTATAATAAAGAAGATACGACGCCATGCGTCGTATCCCGTTCATGCAATGCCGTTTGCACCTCCACCTCCGGATTCCCGGCATAACCCTTGAAGGTAAATTTTATTTTGAGTGAAGATGGTTGGGAGTTGGGTTTGGGGTCTTGTGGTCGTTCGAGACACTGTTGCTCCCAACAAGCCCGGTCCGAAATTAGAGAGGCTTCTCCTATGTGAGCGAAAAGAGGCGTCTCTTAGACCCGGGTCCAACCCATTTCCGGTGAGTCCTGAGCGGTTCCTGCGGAGCTTGTGAACCAAACCTCTCATTCCTCCCTTATCCCCAACCCAAAGGCCATAAAGGACCGCCGGAGCTATGGCTGCCAACTCCCGAACCCTCATCGCCGGTGAATGGACGCCGCCGCGTTCCTAACGTCTTCCTTTTTCTCGAGTCTTCTTACCTCCACTGAAGCCAGGATGGCCGCCCGGGCCTCCTCGTGCCTCGTATTCTCTCTCCTTTCTCTTCTTTCCCCTCATCTCATCAATGGAAGCATCTGATTTGTTGGTTTTTTGATGCTAGGGTTTTTCACAAGGTACTCACTTTTCTATCCGAAAGGCGGCCCCTTTTAGGCCGGTTCTCCTCGCCCGCCATTTTTCCACTGATTCCACCGAGGGCTGTCTTGGTTCTGGTTCGAAAAGGAGAGCCAGAGGGCCTGCGATGGCAGCGAAGAAAGCAGCAGAAGGTACTCCTTTCTCTGTTTGGGTAGATGTTGAGTGGAATCGAAGTTTCCCAATTGGAAAAATTCGATTTTGAGTGGTGTTTGGTGTTTTATTATTTGTTTTGGGTCATCATGCCTAGAATCCAGGTTTTCCATTGGTGAGAAGTTTGATTTTGGATTGGGTATTCCGCTTATGCTGTTAGTCTCGAGTAGAATCCGCAAACCTATTTGGGAAATGTCTTATGGAATGATATTTAATATTCTACGCTTGGTTTGTGCCATTTTTGATTTCGAGTGGACTTAGTATTTGATCCTCAGTATTGGTTCTCTTCAGCAGATTCAGGACTATCTATTTGAAAAATGTAATTCTGAGTGAAATTTAGTGTTTAACTGTTGTTTGGGTTCGTCATGTATAGATTTGAAATTGCCTATTTTGGAAAATGTGATAAATGAAATTTCGTGTTCAATTCTTGATACTGGGGTAATCTTGAATAGGACTCAAATTTCTCTTTCATGAAAATTTAATTTGATAGGATTTAGTTTTTATTCATTTGCAATTTATATTTGTTTTGATGGTTTGGAAAGGTGCGAAGCAAGACGAGGGGAGGTATAAGCACACAGTGGATTTGCCCAAGACAACATTTGGCTTGAGGGCCAATGCGGTGGTGAGGGAGCCAGAGATTCAGAAGATGTGGGAGGACAACCACGTGTTCCAGAGGGTGGTGGACGGAAACACTGGGGTGGGTTTTATTGACTTAAGTGGTATGTGGGCTGTATTATTATCGTGTTAAAAGAAATGGCTGATATTTATTGCATGATTTGTTTGTAATGTTTGATTTGGCAGGGTACTTTTGTTCTTCATGATGGTCCCCATATGCTAATGGCAATCTACACATGGGCCATGCGTTGAATAAATTTAAAGGATATTATTAACCGCTACAAGGTACTCTTTGTGTTGCCTTTTCTTTTGTATTTTTAAAATATTTTGTAGTTAAACTTTGGCCTTTGATTGTTCTTGATTAATGAAATGAAATCAAGTGCTTTTACTCGTTCCTGAGAGCATGTGTCAAAGCTGTGGCAGTGTACTCAAAATTTTGGGTATAATTGTTCAAAATAATGTTGCTGAGAATCTGCTTATTCCTACACAAATCTTCATTGAATTGTCCACCCCTTAGTTGTTCATTGTCCAATCATTGCCATCTCTGCTGCATGATTTTTCCGCTGAATATGAGCTTCCACCCTTTGTAGTTCATAAAACCTTCAGACTGAGGCCGATCAGAAATCCTAATGCACTCATGATTTCAATTTTATCTTAATTTCTCCATTAACTCAGAGGACCTATCAACCCATTTGACATGTATTAGAGTACCGTATGCCATTTGGGCCAGTCAACAAAGTGAGAGAATTGATTTGGTTATGCCTTTGGTATGTCATGGTCTGAAAATATGAGCAGGAGAAAAGAGTTTCGTAGGTTACAATGCACTAAAAGGGCAATATGCTGGAGTATCTTTAAGTTCCACATTTATTGTTTCGGAGAAGTTGCATGTGCTGATTTCTGTCATGGGCTGGCTCAGACGTTTGGAAAGTGGAAACCATCAGAATCTACAGTTGCGGTTGTATCTGGGAGATTTTATGGAAGCAATAATTGGCTCATGTTATTTCAGAGCTGTGGTTGAGCATGCCTGCTAAATCTGAAAATGAGAGCATTCTTGCAAAATCCCTTTCATGAACTTCATCTGACTTAGGCATTGGCTTGCTTCATTTTTAGGAAAATTGTGGGAAGAATTCAGATGTCTGCATCTAGTTCTTGCAATTTGTAATTTTAACTTTGCATCATGAAATGTTACATGCAATTGTCCTTCTGCTGATGCATCACCTTCTCATAATCAAGCAGTGCTCTGCCTATTATTGTAAGGAGTTGCAAGATCTCCTTGCAATGCATATATTACACCACATCTTGTCTGGACCTGAGCCACATAATTGTGCTCAGTGAGATCTCATGATCTATAAGGTCCAGATCCTTCAAGTTAGGTGCCTTACCTGATATTTGTGGATACGGGTATTAGGTATAGCACATGCATATTATTCCGTGCTTCTTTTTCAGATATATGGTTTTTATTCAGTACTTTTAGCTCATGTGTGTGCCTTCATGTCGGCTCTGTATGTGGCAATTTATAGATGTCCTTTCAAATCCATATCATTACCCTAATCATCTGGCTCAAAATTTCTTGCTTGCTGCAGCTACTTCAAAACTACAAAGTCCATTTGTTCCTGGCTGGGATTGCCATGGCCTGCCAATAGAATTAAAAGGCAAGTGCCAATTTAAATTATGCAGTTCCATTGGTGCATGCTGTTTATGTTGATTGACCAGGTGGCTTCTTACATTGCTTCTGGTCTGAAACTTCTGCTAATCATCCTGGCATGATCAAGGTTTCCGATATTTTCAAGAATCTAGTTGAATACACAAATATGAGGAAGCTATATTTCTAATCTTTAAGTTCATGCATACAGACAATTTAAATCACTATAATTTTAAATTTAATGCATATTAGGTAAGGTTTTTTCGTTCTCAAAACTATTGGTTATATTGTTCTATGCTTGTTTCAGTATAATCATATTTATACAATGTTGGACAGGTTCAACCTTTTTACAGCATTAAAACTCATTGGCAATTGCACAAACTCCCTCTTGCACAAGTTACATGTATAACTCCGTGAAATCAGTCCTTGACCATGATCCTAATTGCTAGAAACATAGCCAAGCTCCCTGGACATAGGCATCTCAGCCATGTGAGAGAGCCCCAAGAATTACAAGGTAGACCCTAATTAATTTGTGCGCCTAGACTTGAACACCTATAAACAAGGGTGTTCCTTCTTATATAGACCAGCATACTTTAAGGGCCTTTGGATTGTGCGAGGTAGCATTCATCTTTGCTTATGAATAATTCAGAATTCCCTACTCAGTTACATAGTTGACAGAGGATAGATGGCTTGTATTGATATTTATGGAACAAGTCACCATGCTATGTTTGACAAACCTGCTGCTAAATGAAAGCCGGATTTTATTAGTCCAATATCAGTGTTCTTTTTATGGAATGAATGGATGAGTCAGTCCATGCCCAACTTTTTGGATAACAATAACGGAAAATACATATTAATTGACTTCTTTGTTGAAGCCACTAGATCAGCGCTACCTTTCCATCGACACCTTTTCATCAAGCTTGCTGGTTTGCACAGTGCTAACAAATGGCTTAGATTGCTCCATCAACATTGGGATCAATTTGAATAAAAAAAGTCGATCATTTTAATACTTGCATGAGTTACCTTGTGCATAATACATGAGGTTTCATAAAAATAGAGCTTGCTAAATGTGCGTAGTGCTCTTATTACATACTGTTGCATTTTCAAAAACCTGCTCCTTAATTCTTACTAGTTCCAATTAAATCTATCATATTCTTCCTTCCATGCTGATGCAGTTGGTTTCAATATTTTACAAGTACCCTTTATTGCTTAGTTTTGCAGTCAATGGATCAAGATGCCAGAAAGGAGCTAACGCCATTAAAATTGAGAGAAAAAGCTGCCAAATTTGCCAAAGAAACGGTGAACATTCAGATGAAATCCTTCAAGGTGATATTCTGTTCTCATTCTTATGTTCATTTAAAGTTGAAACATATATATTATTAGTTAACTGTAATAAGTGAATTACTATTTCCTATTTTCTCATGCAGGTTATATGGTATTCCTGTTGTTTCTGATAAATATTAAATTGTTTCCTATATTATTTGCATTTATTAAGTAAATGGCTTAACCACATGACATTTTTCTGCTATATTGCTTATAGGGTATTCCTCATTATCTTTTGAGGCTAACATGTACATTGAGGATCTCATACCATCTACATGAATTGTCATTTTGTGTGCTCACAGCGCTATGGAGTATGGGCAGATTGGAGCAATCCTTATCTAACCCTTTCTCCAGAATATGAAGCTGCTCAGGTTGGTCATATGCCTCCCCCCCTCCAAAAAGAAAAACACTTCAAAATCTCTTCCTATCATTCTGCTCTTTTCTGATTCCTGATAATCAAATGGATTTGCCATCAATTTTGGGATGAAGTTGAGAATGAGCTCTTTGATACCATATTTTTTTCTATTAATTGTTGTTGTCATTGTTGATTTATGACCTTTTTATGTGTTACTGTCATTTCATTTGTTATCTGAGAACAACTTTCTTCCCATTATCAAATTATGATATTGGTTAAAAGATTGACATTTTTTATAGCTTCAATAATGTTTAATGCTTAGTTGCATCTGAAAATGTAAGCACTAAGACATTCTTTTCTTCATTTTGCTGTGCCAGATAGAAGTGTTTAGTCAGATGGCCATGCAAGGTTACATCTATAGAGGTCGCAAGCCTGTCCATTGGAGTCCGTCCTCACGAACGGCTCTTGCAGAGGCTGAGTTAGAGGTAGGGTTAAATTCTGAATTGGATGCTTTTGCATGCAGATTTTTCAGTTATGTGCTGGATTGAATTAAAATATAGGACTTTGCAAACGGCAAACTACAGGGGCATCACTCCCAAGTTTTTCTGAAGTTTATTCTGAATTTTCCTGTATATATTTTGATAGTAGTCGTGAAAATAAATGATACAATCTTCACCTTATAACTGGTTTTGGAATTGACACAATTGAACATGCTGAGATACTGACAAAACTGGCAACATAAGCTGTGGTACAATACCTTTATCATGTAGCAGCTTTCAATTTATGTTAGATCTAGGAGTAATATTTTTTTTTTGAGTCGGTGGCAATAACCCACAAAACTTATGGCCTGTTTGGCATCACCAGCGGTTTCTAAAATTGCAAAAACCGAGGCAGAAATGGTGTATGGTTACCCAGTTTTCATTTTCAGTTCTTTGAAGACTCTTTTTAGTTTCTAGAAATTGTGGAAACTAAAATCTGGTTCACTTTTGAAACCAAACCACCCATGGCCGCTACCACTGCCTCTGTCACCAGTGTATTGATACCCGCTGCTGCCTGCAGGCCACCACCACAGTCGACCACTAGTTGCCAATGCCGGTGATCATCATTGGTTGCACCCACTGGCTGTCACGATAACTGTTCGCTCCTGTCACCGGCTGCTGCCAGATATGACCCAAGCGATCACAGAACAATTTTTGGGTTCAGTTTTCAAGAAAAAAGAAAAGAAAAAGAAAAAGAAAATGTTTCCAGTTTTCAACAGAACCTTAGTAATTAGTAAGAAATTGAGCTCTTTCAACGACAATACTGCAACTTATTATTATATGCAAACTTATGTTGAGTAAATAGAGGTTTTAAATTCTAAAGTTTCTCGTAAATATTAATTTATAAAGAGAGAGCAGAAAATGGGATGAATTAGTTGGAGAAGAGTATTCCATCCCATCTATTTCATAATATTATATTTTATATACACTAAAATCAGGCTATAGCTTAGTGGGGTCATCCTCCTACATACAGAAGGAGTTTGTGTTTAAAAACATTGGTGTTATGTTGTTCTGCAACCATTTAACCTTGGTAATTCTAGTTGGTTGTGCTCCAAATTATTCTCTAGAGAAAAAGGCACTCAAAGCACAGGTTTACTATTATTGTTGCCAGTTGGGTTATGTAAGATAATTAGGTATAATAGAAGTGATGTACTACAGGGCAAGATTTTCAAATCTTGGAATGAGGTTTTAATGTTTACTAGAATCCTGGGTTATTCTGCTCATATCTGTACATTATAGTAAAGCTGAACCTTGGTGCTGAAACAAACATGTCCTTAAGAAAATAATAGGGGGATAGAACAAGAGCAAGACAAGAAGGGGAGGAGGAAGGTCTTTTGGAGAAGCCACATTAAAGAGTTAAAACAATGTTGGATATATCATGAAGCAACTGTGATTTTTATTGTCCCTCCAAATTTGCTGCTGACATCTCATAAGCATTCTTTAAGCAAAAAATGAGATACACCTGTTTATATGTACTATCAACTATCCTATAAGGATGTCAATAAAAGATAATATTTGGTGATCATATAGTTAGTATGATCGCCAACCTAAATGTAATCCAACTATGATATTAATAAGATTAAAACAAATTTGGGAAAACTCTTTAATTTCTATGTAAATCAGTGAGATGTACTATTGGTGACTAATAATGAAAATATTTACCAAATCTTTGATGGTCCTACATCCTATGAACAATGTTGTCACTAGATAATTCAGAACTATTTGACGACCTAACATGTTGTGCAGAATTTTTAAAACTACCATTCCCTTGTTTGCCATAAGCATATTTGTTATATGAAAGTCGCATGTATTTGGATTATGGTAGCTCAATTATGCAATGGATTGGATGACAATCAAGGGCAGCAAAGGAACAAAACAGTGCTAAATCAATGAAGTGGAAGATTAAGATTGGATTGCTCTTTTTCAATAAATAACCATGAAAATATAGATTACATGCATAGCAAGATGGAGTAGTATCTGCAAAGCAAATTTGGGACTAACAGATGAAGCAAGAAGATGGATGAAGACTTTCTAGGCACCACATAGAGGACTTGCATATGGTAGGCTCTCTAAGATTTATTTGGAAGACTTCTCATCTCTTTCATATTTCTTTCTTCCTCTCTATCTCTCTCTTGTGGGCGGGACACTAGGAATCTCTTTCTTGAGATCTCTAGGGTACTCTACAAGGAGAGTGCCACACCACGAAACCCTAGTGTATCTAACAGCCACTAGGAAACCCTAGGTATGTAACAGGCCTGCCAAGGTTACCATATGTAGTCGGCCACCTTGGGTTAGTCCTAGAAGACGGTTACACAGGAAACCCTAATCGGGGTTTGGGTCTTGGTCCATAAGACTAAGTTAACTTGGTCTTGTAAGTGCAGACAAACTAATTCCTATACCAAGATCAGGTCCATCTGCTCGATCTGATTGACTCTGAGTTTGCTGTGGACTCAAGAAAGATTTAGAGAAAGGAAGGATGAAGGGCAAGTATAGGATTCTGACATGGAGCTAGGCTTATATTCTATCATGCCCCATCTTACTCAACGAACGTGCCATAATCACCTGAAGTAAGGTGAAGTAGCCTCTCAAGTCCCAATACATAAATATGCATAATTCTGCTAGTTCCTGGTTGATAAAATGGACAGAAAAATCTCTATTCATGCATAACTATTCATGAAATTCTGTTCCTCTACTTCTCTTTATCCTTGATTGATCATTGGAAAATATAGCCAATCAATTTATTGCCCCATCAATACCTTGGATCAAGTGTTAGACAACCGAAACCAATGCATGCACAAAACATTTTGAAATATTTTGATTATATTCAAATAGATATATTTATAATTGGAAAATGATTCAGTTAAACATTGCCTGGTACTAGGACTTGTGTCAGAAGTTTCTCTGTTTTGATGTGAATAAACTGCCATAGGTAAATTCCTTGATGGACAATCCTTACCTTCATTCATGACCAGACAAAATAAGCCGGTGCTTTTTATCAAGGATGGATCCAAATACTATGGTCGGTAGATGAGTTTGGCCTTAAATTTGTTGAACCAAAATCGTAGTGCATAGTCGTGCCTTCAGGCTAAGGGACCACTTGCATGCTCTACATTAGGAGATCGTAATCTCTAACTCTGATAGTAGTTTCCAAGAGATGGTCTCATCTTGTTGATCATTCTGTATCAAACATATCCAATGTGCTAGTGCAAAGTTACTTTGATGAATATGAGAACATAGCGACTCCAATCCATCATTAGATACTGTACCCAATGACAGCTATATTAATGTGATGTGGAACCTCACTCACAGCTATGAACCATTTTCAAGTGTTTATAATGATTCAATTCTCCTCATGGAGTACACAACCAGTCACTTGATCATGCTACCCATAAGCGACACTTATGGACTCTTTTCTGGCTCAAAGGCCTGTGTGTCATTCAACCATCTAAATGTTTATAATTATTGTAGAAAAGACACCTATGAAATATCTAAAAATACTATGTTCATCATGCATAATCGCTTTTAGGGCATACCCTACTTCGAGGCCACTAATCACAGAGATACTACTTTCTTCCAACAAAAAAAGGAATCAAATAAAAAAAGATACCAATAAAACTCAAATAAATGATGGTTTTTTTGGAAAGCATACCCTTCAAAATATTCAAGAGGTCTGGTACATGGGATCACTAATGCTGTAGTTTTGTGACACTCTAATGTTTGGTCACCTAGTAGTTGAGTAATGTTTCTTTTCCAACCTTAAGAACCTTAGAGACATCTTCCTCCCATAATCGGTGCAACTCACACCTTCAGATTCTCAAAATTCTCTTTTGATCTTTCAGTGTTTGTGGTAGTTGAGTAATATTGCTGGTGATTCCAATAACTAGGAAAGTAATTGTACCAATAAACATATCGTAAGATGCAGTAGAGCTCTGGCTGCATGGAGAGTCAGCCAAAGGCTTTCCTGCCCATTTGTTCTTATTCATCTACAGCCTTCAGAAGAGTTCAACATGATTTCTTGTACAGTCATGTTGCTTCTTTAGTATTTCTTAGCATGATTTATCATTTGATCTAGATAATCATAGGCAGAAAATGGGGTTTCTCTATTGGTGCCATATAAAGTATAGGGTCTTGTGGTTTCCTTCTGTCTCTTGTTTGTAATGGCTAATATATTCCTCTTTTTTCACCTTACACATTATATTGTGCAGTATCCTGAAGGGCACATATCTACGAGCATATATGCTATTTTCAAGATTATTAGTGCTCCTCCAACTTCATATGGTTTATTAGAGGAATTTCTTTCAGATTTGTGTCTGGCTATATGGACGACTACTCCTTGGACTATTCCAGCAAATGCTGGTAAGAGTCGCATAGTTTCAATAATTAGTTGTTGAATTATCTGTGACTGGAACAGTTAACATGGTCAATTGCTATTTAAAATGATCCTGTAAGTGAATCAGGGATTTTTTAGATATATTAAATATTTGCAGAAGTTTCTGCTTTGGTTTCACACACACACGTGCGCACACACACATTATATTTATTATCCATGTGTTCAATAACCAATGAAAAGGTAAAGGATGCATGCATGTTAGCTTCACAAAAATTTCTTTTGCATGACAAATTTTGGCAGATCTCTTTAAATCATTTTAAGAATATATTGTACCTGTCTTTGATTAAACATTTCTAATTTATTAGGAAGATATGTGTACTACAATCATGCTGTTTCTGATGGCTATTGGCACATCAAGATGATATTTCTCCACCCTTGTCAAGTAAGGGTGGAGATTCATCCTCTGCATCTCTTAGTATTAAACTCTATCCTGGCTTTTTGTTTCTCAGAAAATAATGCTTAATGGAAATCAAATATCACCTGAGTCATCCTTGGGTAATTCTCCATTGGCCTGTCACGTTGAAGACTAAGCCTTTGAGTTCTTACAGTGTCTGATGAGAATGAGCTTTATTTTTATTTGTTTTAAAACCACCACAGCAATTATGCCTTTTAATTAATCAAGTTCTGCTTTTCCCTCCTGAAGAGCTCACAGGTATTATTGTCACATTGGATGGCAATGTGTCAAGGATGTAGAGAGCAATTAAAGGTGCATCTGCTTGTAAACTGACCAGAAGGTTAGCTTGCACAGTCATGGACCTGTGTCTATTAGTGCAGTTTCCTCTTTCTGCAGAACCATTTTATTTTATGGAATTGCAGGAGTGATCTATTGAGTGTAGATTTCTTTCTTAAATTCTCTAATATCTAACATGGTTAATACAAAACAGTGGAAGAGCCTCAACCTCATCCAAGGCTGATGCTCAACCTCCACTCATTGGACTCTAAGCAATCTGATGCCCTGGTCCTGTGAGGTCAAATAATTGATGATCAACAAGTGTAAGGTCATGATTAAGCACAGCTAAGCCATTCGTTTCAAGTAGCCACAAAGTATTCAGAGTTTGTCGAAATTGATCAAGTGCGAGGTGCCTTAGCTTGGATTGCCCGAAAGGCTTCTAGTAGACCTTCAAGTCACGTAGCATTCACTTGTATGGAGTTCAAATTACCATGTGGGCCCAATATTCGCTGGCTAACTTGCATATTCTTCTTATCTTGCTACCTGGCCTAGTTTCATTTGTATTTTGTGTGATGAAAACATCATGATTATGAATAGTCAATTAGCTTACAATTACTAGGATTAATATCATGAAAATTAACCATCTGAGATGAAGTTTTACATGCTTAATAAAGTTCAATTAGGGTGGATGTCTTCCTGCTGAAATCAAAGTGAAAGTAAGACTAACAAAAGCTCCTCAAAGCAAACCATGCTGAGGTTAGGTGCATGAAGAATGTTATAGAAGGCTTCTACCATTGTGCAAAGTAGACAACTCTCACGGTCTCACCAAGTCTCTAATGATTTGCATCTCGTTATCCTACTTAGTGTAAACCTTGCCTACCTGATTTGTTTAGCTGGAAACTAATTCAATCAACCCAGGCTAGGTTAAACAAATTTCAGTTAATCCGCAACAAACTCATGCAAACCTAAATTTGGTCTTAGAAATAGGGGTGGTAATTTATGACCCAACCCATTAATCCAACCCGCAAATAACTCGCTTTAAGCAGGTAAGGATTTGACATAAATGGGTTTGGGTCATAAACAGGTCAACCCGTCTAGACCTGTTTATTAAATAGGTTGGGTTTAGGTTTAGATCTTTGAGCCGATTAACTTATTTAATAATTAGGTTGTGCCATAACCGATCCATTTAATCTGTTTAAGAACTGTTTCACCTATTTTAAATTTGCTTAATTTAAGTTGGCCCACTTAATATGTTTAACCTGTTTAAATTCATTTAGTCCATTAAAAACCCACTTAATCTATTTAACCTGTGTAATCTGACTTGACTTATTTAATAAAAGTGGGTGATGTGGGTCGGATCGGGTTATTTATTTAATAAATAGGTCGGGTTCAAATCTAAATTTTTGACCTATTTAATAAATAGGTCGGATTTGGGTTGACGAATTTTTGACTCATCATTCAACCCAACATGTATCTGACCCAACCGGACTTGATTGCCAGTGCTACTAAAAACCCCTCCAGTAGTTAGACAATCCTAGACTAGGCCCATTGGACCAATTAGGAGAAGCAAACTCAAAATAATATCAAGACTGATTTTCAAGGGCCTGTTGAATGCAAACTAACCCCACCTTATCCTTCATGTGTAAATGCATATTATAATTTTTCACACCACCAATTCCACACCAGTTTACCATCTGAATGATATACATCCTCCTAAGGTCCTATCTCTCATGTACAGATCTGCATTGCGTCAACTAGCTATTTGCCTTATTCAATCTGATGTGACTTTTTCAAAGGAAAAAGAAAGAGAAATAGGGACCATCCTTGTGAAATAATATATCCTTTTCATCTTCCAGCTGTTGCAGTGAATCCCAAACTTCTATACGTGGTGGCTGAAGTGCATTCCGTCCTAAAAGACACTGCATTATTATCTAAAGAGAAACAAGCAAATCTCAGGAGAGCTTTGGAATCTGGGCAAACAAAGCCCTTTGTAATAGTGGCATCAGAGCTTGTATCAACGCTTGAATCCAAGTGGGGGTGAAACTGGTGGTCAAGAAACTTCCATGGATCAGCCCTGGAGAATTGCAGGTTAAATCTTGACCTGGTAACATATATATGTACTTTTAAAATTGTATGCACACTGTTGTCATATTATGTTTCTCTTCACTATCATATGACTCTGTTAGTAATTATTACCAAAGTTGAAATTTAGATTCACATGACAAATTCTACTCTTCTAAGCATGCATATTTGCAAGGAGATGTTTCTAGATTTGCTTTGGCAATTTATTTCTTGACAAATCTCTGCTAAGTTCTGGTTTTAAACTACGATGCCAGGTATTTGCATCCTGTGAATGGTAAAGAGTGTCCTGTTGTCCTAGGGGAGACTATATTACAACACAGTCAGGGACAGGACTTGTTCATACTGCCCCAGGCCATGGTCAGGAAGACTATGCAACTGGCTTGAAATATGGACTACCTATACTTTCTCCGGTGGATGATGAAGGAAGTTTACAGAAGAAGCCGGACAATTCAGTGGTCTAGATGTCCTTGGGTCTGGTAATGCTGCTGTCGTGAAATATCTGGATGAACGGTTGTCGCTGATTTTAGAAGAACCATATAGTAAGTAGAGATGTCACATGATCAAGATGCCGTTTCATCTCCTAGTCCTCACTAATTTGAGGTTGAAATTGTGTGTTGGACTATTTTCCCTATTTTGAACATTTTCATTCTTTTCTAGAGCATAAGTACCCTTATGATTGGAGAACCAAGAAGCCAACAATATTCAGAGCCACAGAACAGTGGTTTGCTTCTGTAGATGGTTTCCGGCAGACTGCTATGGATGCAATTAATGAAGTGAACTGGATTCCTGCACAGGTATTGCTCAATTATTTTTTTTTTTTGTTTTTGGGTCCATGGTTGCAGACATTGTATAATCATTAAAATACATGAGATTTTGTTGCTTCAGTCTATTTGATGATCATGAACATTGATGGGGTTCTCAGTTATACTGAAGAAAATCATAATTTGAGTGTGCTTTTAAGTGGTTATCAAAGGTGCACAATTATTAAGCAGGCAGTTTACCGGACGTTCTTTCTAGTATGAGCCATGTGGCATATTGCAAGAAGTTTTAACCTACAATGGGGCAAGGTCCAAGGTGTAAGCCACTCATTGTTTCCAAAACTGAAAACAATAAGGAACTGCGGTAAAAAAGATGTAACAATAATATGAAAAATGAAAACTCAGACAACAAATCACACCCTAAGTTCACCTAATTTTAGAAAGATTTAAATGAGACATATAACATATCCCTCACCTCACCAAGTGGAACTTGTACTGCATAAGGCATATGTCTTGACAATGTTGTATTCTTAAAACTAAATTACGGCCAAGAAACTGCCTTAAAAATTACCGGTAAATGTCCTTTCCAAGTACGGTTTCTGAAGTATGATCATAATTATAAAATTACATCAAAATGGACTGTTTTCCCTGGTTTTCCTCAAGTGATGCTTGTAATGTTCCTGTGGATATTTAGTTGCTGATGCTCTGAATTTCTCTAATGCTGTCTCATTAATTTGAAGAGATTGTATTCATCATGATTTGTAAATTATTGTTGATGAATGCTTCTTGACTAGTCCTACAGAATACAGATCTTTAAAGTTCTTTCCCCTTTGTTCATCTCTTTTTTTTTTTTCTCTCATTTCACTTTTTATGAGAAAAATGCCAAACCTTGCCATTTTATGACATGCATATCATGTCTGCAGGCAGTAAATAGAATCATAGCTATGACATCTAGCCGCTCTGATTGGTGCATTTCACGGCAAAGAACTTGGGGTGTTCCCATTCCAGTTTTCTATCATGTGCACTCGAAAGAACCACTGATAACTGAGGAAACTATTGCTCATATCAAGGGTAAGAGACTATCACTAAATATGATATATAATACTTCCAGTTACAAATAAATTGATAATTTTGTTCTCTTATTTTTTTCAGTTTTCAAAACTGTTTCTTTGATTGTAGAATTTTCTAGCTTTAATATGCAAACACAGATTCTATATTTTTACCTGTTTCCCTGTTTCCAGTGCAGTACCTGTCATGAACCATTATCATAAGAATTCTATATATCATCTACTATTACATTGTTTGTATAGGCTATGTAGACTTATGCTGCATATGACTTATTTCTTTTGTTATTTTATATTAACTCAGATCTGCCAAGAGATGTTGCTTTATGTCTTTATATGATATGTAAATATTGAACTTAATTTTTTAATTAGTTCCTCCCTTGGAACAAGTCTAGTTTATTAGTGTTGCATACATACAAATGTGTATCCATGCAAGAAGCATATATTTTTAGGAGGGAAGCTAAGCAGCCAAGCTTGGCTGTCCCACATGGCTTGCCATGCTTGATTAACCGACCCATCTGGAAGCTAATGTTAATTGTCCAAGATATCCCTCTTCCTCTCTGTCATGCCATGCTCCTCTTTCTCTGCACTCTGTCTCCCATACAACAAGAAGACTCCAACCTATCCCATATCTTCACTCCCTCTAGCCCTCTCTTCTCTAGTTCGGCCTCCCAACTCTCTCTCCATTTTCACCTTCTCCCTTCCCTCTCTGTGTCACTTTCTCCAGGTCCCACCTTCATCTCTTAATGTTCCAACACTTTGACCATTTTCACTCGTAGCTTGATCCTACTTCACCTCAATTTTTTTTTGGATCTGAAGACATCTGTAGATGTTCTCTTGGATGAAGGAGATTAAAACTCAAAATGAGGTGAATAACTTCTCAAGCAGAACAGGTTGGAAAAGAGAATCAACGAGTTTGTTTGAAACCCATACTGGACAGTACCCATCACATCACTAGGGCCGCCACCCCTGCCACACCACCAGTGCATCACTGTTACTTCCTCAGCCACACTGCCACTACTGCCATTGCTGCCATCAACACCACGGTTGCCGCCACTATTGCCACTGTTACCAATTTACCATCATTGCCATGTTTATGTTTTCAGAAGTAATTGACCATACCAAAAATGTTTATATTTTAAATTTAGAAAGTATAAATAAAGTTTTATTTTTATTTTTAATTTTGAAAGCACAAAAAATGAAAGTGATGCCAAACAGCGCATTGTTTTTTTTTTTATTCCTTCAAATTCTTCTTGGTTTAGAATGTCGTCATCTAATGATCCAAGGAACTTGCTTAACATTTAACCTTACATAATTAATTTAGAACTCATGCCACTCTATCCATTTCTGAACCGGATCATATTTTCTTGGTCATATCAGAGCTAGCTGTGGAACTATTCTGTTTTCTAATTCAGTTTTCTGGTAAGTTAGATGGCATGCAACTTGTTTCATGCAAGTTTAACCAGTTTTGTGAAAGAATGAACTGGAGTGTGAGTTTAGGAGAGGTTATTTATACAAAAGTGATATAAGCTCTCCTGCTTTCTCATGAGGCCCTCTTCCATTTTGTTTGGTTGTAGCAGCCTCACTTTGCAAACATTGGGTATAAGAAAAAGAAGATGAAGAGGAAAAAAAATTGTGCTCTTCACACAGAGCATTGATTTTCCAATCGAAATGAAAAGAAGAAGGAATATACTCTATGATGCTGTTCATCAACTGCTTGTAATATATGCTGGAATGAATAAACCATAATTTTTTCATTGTAGGCTTTGATAGACTCTTTTTTTGAACCTTTTATCTCTCTATATGTCTTGATTTTATCAAACATGGAGAATAGAATTACACCAGCAAAAAGCCTTGGTTGGATGCTACCTATCCTTTGTGGAGGACTCCCCTCTATTTGATTGATTATCCTTGTCGACATTTCATTGGCCACAGCAGAGAAAATCATTCCTACAAGCAGGGCAGGAATTACTCGTTTTGGGGGATGGGCAATTATCCACAGTTGGCTTTTCAGGTGCAAGTATGGATGCGCTCTGGGATTAGGTGGTTGTAAGGTAACCAGTGCTGGTCTATTGGAAACTGAAGTATGATAATGAAACAACCTGTAAGATATTTATATACAAATTTTGGAGAGATGAACCATACAGGCTGGTGGCTATCAAAAATTAAATGAAGTGCATATGACCCCACTCAGTTTATTATTTCATAATTGGAAAGTAATGTCTTGGAAACAACTTATTGTTAACAAATTGAACTATTGTGTATTAAAAATTATATCAATCAATATAGTTTATATTGATCTCTGAACAGAAATAATTAATCCATAGTACACATGGTGGTTTTTAAGTGCTATCATGGCATGCTATTTATTAGAACCATATAAATATTTGATTTTTTCTTTGAATATATTAATAAACGAAATATATGGTCATGGACGAAAACAATAAGCTCTGAAGATTCTGATTTCTTAGTTCTTCAGAATTGTGGTTAAATCTGGTATAAGAACATCCTTTTGACTTTATGGATGAACTCTTGGTTCATAAGTTGGAACCCATATGGATCGGATCAAAGGATAAATCCTGCTTTTTGATAAACTTTCTGCATGGGAACAAAGAAAATATTTCTAGAATTTGTCTACTAGTTTGCAGCTGTTGTCGATCATCCCTAGACAAGGGACAGTTTCTTGTTGCAGATAAATCCGGGTAAGGTCTTCGATTTTGTATCTGTTAAATTCTCCAAAATGTCAGGGAACTCGATGATTCTTAAAGGAAGCCCTTTAGCTTCCTTTTTTCTTCTTCCCCCCGAGATCCATGGATTTGATGTACACTTAGTGGATCCATTACTTCAAGCGTGATTTTATGAGAAGCAACACACCACTTCTTTGATGATTATAAACAAAGGAATTACCTATTACCATCCCAAAACGAGCATCATTGCTTAAAAACATAATTGCATCCTTGTGTCTGTTATGAATCTATCTGTTTTTGTTGAGTGAAAAACCAATGAGTTATTTGTGTTGACATTGCAAAACAAGCCATCTAGGAGAAAAACCAGAAATAATGCACTAGACTTTATAAATGAACTTCATTTCTTTCTCTAATGTCATTTAATACTGAATTTCCATGTTTATCATTCTCTAATAACCAAAATACTTTCAAAATTGATCGATGCATATTACACGTTCATGTTAAGTATGTTTTGCATCTTCCAGATTGAGGAATTTTGAGAGTTATTGGTTACAAAATATGGTATATATTAGGAAATGCTGGATATGTGGTGACTAGTAGGCCAAAGCCTGTCCAAAGGTCATGAACTGTGGGTTTCTTGATGATAAAAAGAAACTGAGTTTCTCAATTAATTTTTTGAATTAGTATGAAAAGTCAAAAGTTTGGATAATTTGCAAAGTTTAAGAATGGACAGAGTTTTCGGGAAAAGCTTAGCAGATTCTGTTCATAATTATTATCCATAATTTTTTAATTCTTTAATCTTGTATATGCTCTGAATCCTATATTGTTTTCTTATTCTTAGTCAAGTACGGACTTAATTTTACCTTTTCAAATTCTGGTTAGGTTGGATACGTTACCTTTTCTGTTTTCTTAATGCTGTTCTTTTTGAACAAAATGTTTGGTAATGATGCTTATGCATGATTTTATCACATGTCCTGGTCTTTACGTTTGCAGCTATAGTCTCAAATAAGGGTAGTGATGCATGGTGGTACATGTCAACCGAGGAACTTCTTCCTCATAAGTATCATAACAAAGCTTTGGATTACCAGAAGGGAACAGATACAATGGATGTTTGGTTTGATTCTGGTACATTATGATGCTATTTATTATTTCATGCTTTGCCACTGAGCAATAATTTAGCTTATAGAATTTCTATTGTCTAGTATGCTTCATTCCAGGTGAATATGAAAAATATTTATGCATGTATCTATTTGCTTCAAAAGGAATTCTAATCATCTCCTTGGTGCCATCTGTGGTAAAAGGTTATTGGTCAAATCTGTTTCCTACAAGCAATCATACATTGTTAACTTGATGTAATCACAATTCACAACCATTAAGCCTTGTCCCAACTATTCAGGTTGAGCCTTTATGAGTTTACCTTCCAATCGTGGGCAAATATTTAGTATTTATGCATGATCCATCTATCTTGTATACTCTTTAGTACCTATAACATCATGATATCATACTTTCAGATGCCAAATCGTCAGGCCTAATTTTATTAGTTAAATTGTCATTTTAGTTCTAACTGTCATTCACTTGCCAATCATGTAGTTTAGAAATAGATGGGAGCAAGATTCACTGGACTGGTGTGTACCGCCCATACATGGCGTTCCATATTGTACCAGTACCAAACTGATACTTCATATGGGGGACTTACCGAGTATTGGTATGTTGAACTGACTCATATTGGCATTGTACCAACATGGTACCTATATGGTATGAAACCGATGTTATGAACCTTGGTTGGGAGCTTTGAACTTTGTCTTGGTTTCCTACACTCGAAATATTTAGTTTTAGACCTTTAGTTTTACCCCAAAAAAATGTCTTGGTTTTCCTACACTCGAAGTATTTAGTTTTAGTCTTTTAGTTTTACCCTCAAAAAAATGTAGTTTTGGTATAGAATATAATCATGGGTATTGGTCCATCTTGTACGAAAATACTGTTTGGGTACGATGAGAAAATAGAAAGTGGATCTAAATTTGTGGTTACCAAGAAGGAACATTCTTATTGCTTTATCTTCAGGTAAAATGAATACTTCTCAATATACAAATATATAGAGTTAGGCTTGCTGAAGAGGAAGTGAATAGGTCAGTGTGGTGTTGCAAATGATTATGATGCATTAAAATATGAAAGTTGAGGAATAAGAGTCAGGCTTGATCCTTGTCTCTACGTAGGCATCTGTCTCTACAGTACATCGAAGTTAAAGATGCACACTGTGATAAGAGGTCATAAAATGAGGTGCCATGGTGCCTTTTGATATTGTATGTATGGCTGGTATGCAACTTTGCTCTAGTATCCATTCGAGCTAACATTGATGATCAACAAGTCATCATGATGTTGTAATGAACATTTGATCAGTTAATTAGGTCTCCTAAGATGGTAGCATACAGGCCGTGAACTCTAAGAGGTGGTCTAAGTTTAGTTGCCAGAAATTGGAGCAGGTGCCAATTCGGGTTTCTTGGGAGTTCTCGAAGCGGGTGGATTATTATAGGCCAAAGTTTCCTGCTACCAAGGTCTGAGTGCAGACTTTGCTGGATGATATAAGGAGTCACTGAAGGAAACATGACCATAATACGAAATGATGGATGGAAAGCAGCTAGAAAGGAAAAAAAAAACTTTGGATAGTGTCAACGACCGTAAATAACTGCTGAAATAATTATCCATCAATAAGAATCTCCAGCTGAAGATATTGATGGTACTACTACTTTTAAGGTTCATGTGCCAGTCATGTGAGTTTCTTAAGTAGTACGTGAGGTTACTGCTTTAGATGGATGTAGTTACCATCCTCACCATAAAAGAAATTTACCCCTGAAAAGTGAAACATAGATTGATAGAATAAATAAACTACTTCTAAAATCAATTGCATAGAATTATGTCATAATATGTCTTTAGTAATATTTTGGAATACTTAAATAATTGATGATCACAAATATGTCTACTTTGTCTTTGTTTTGGTAGAGTTGTTGGTATCTTACTAATTTCTGTAGTTCTTTCATGGATAATGTTCTTCCAAAGTCCCTAATTTGGCATCAGATATATTTCGAATATTACTGCTCCTGTGACTTTGGACCATATACTTCATGTATTTAGTATCATTTTATTTCATTTTATAAATGTTCCTTTTTCTCATTGTTCCTATAGCATCCTTTTGAGGTGGTATCAGATACTTGCCTGTGATATTTTTCATTGAGATGTTCTTTATAATTTTGAGATCATTGATTTCCGTGTTCTTATCTATTTCTTCATAGGCTCATCCTGGGCTGCAGTCTTGGGAAAAGGGATGGCCTTAGTTTTCCAGCAGACTTGTATCTTGAAGGTACAGATCAGCATAGAGGATGGTTCCAAAGCTCTTTATTGACTAGTATTGCTTCAACAGGTAACTATTTCTGGACTTTTTGTTGGAACCATTCAGAGGACTTTATTTAGAAAGATTTTCCAATATGTAATCAGATGCATATCTATTTTCTGGTGATCACTCTGCATAAGTTTCATTATGATTACTGTTTAGTTGTCTGCACAAATTTGTTGATGGATCTTCAAACAAGCAACCATCAAAAAGTTCTCCTATAAGGAAACTTGAATGTTTTATTTTTCATGATGTCTTGTATAGTGTTAGATATTTTAGTGAGATAACATCAATCTGGTGCTACCCCTTTTCTTTGTTTGACTGCACCAGCTCCTGCTTTTGTAGCTTACAGATGTGACATTTTTAGCCAAAATATTCTGATTGAACCATAATGAGATTGCTCATGCATTTGTAATTATATGATCATATTGGGATTGAGTTGATACGAGAAACAACACTGCATATTGTAAGTTTTAAAGAGATCTTCTGATCAATGTAATATATCTAGTTTGTGAGAAAAAGAGGATGCTGAAGCTAAACAAAAACAAACAAACAAAAAAACAACAGAGAGAGGTCTCATTAGAAATTTTTCAAAACCTTAAGCAAAGACAATATCCATCTATAATTGTCTAGTACTCTGGAATTAATATCCTTAATAAGCCCATTGTTTAGAAGTTAAAACTCTGTTTTCTTTTTTTTGGTTGGAGCAGAAGTAAAACTCTTTACTATGGCATTATATCACTTAAATGTCGATGCTTTTCATCAAGACAATTTCAGCCTAAACTTATCTAATATGGAGTTGCAATCCTCCTTTATCTTTTGCTGCAATGAAATTCAATGTAACCCCCTATGATTGAAATAATTGTTCATCTTTTAAGACTATTTGAATGCCCTTAAACTTGAGGTGCTAAATACATAAAGTGACATCACTTTGCCCTCTAAGACCTTAAAGAAAAGCTCATTTCTCTGCTTTACATATTTTTGACTCCAGTTGACCAGACAAACATCATTTTGGTGCAAAGAGATTTCACAGACAACTGCCGTAGAATAGGTTAAATAACCTCTCATCTTTTAAGACTATTTGAACATCCTTAAAGTTCTAGGTGCTAAATACATAAAGTGAAATCACTTTGCCCTCTAAGACCTTAAAGAAAGGCTCATGCCTCTGCTTTACATGTTTTTGACTCCAATTGAGCAGACAAACATCATGTTGGTGCAAAGAGATTTCACAGACAACTACTGTAGAATAGCTTAAATAACCTTCTGTTATTATCTTTAACTCAAGTAATTCCTGCGTCAGTATGATGGCAATGCATTTATCACATTTCCATCAATTTTTCTCCTAGGTCTCAATCATGAATTTAAAAAAAAAAAAAAAAACTAATTGTTAAAATTTCACTAAAAAACCCAACTATTCTTTTCACTAGAAATTCTGGAAGGTGATGTTTGTCGTATCAGATAAATTTCAATTTATTTTTGGATGTTTTGTGGTTTTATTTTATAACAATTCAGGGTCTTTCATTCTAAATTGATCAAGCAAACACTATGGGACCACTCTATTAAACAAATATTGATGCCTTAGACCCTCAAATAATTTAAACCCTCAAGTGTTCTTATGATTGCTATTGCTTGATGCTTGATTAGCCGTCTTCTCTTATTCCTTCCATCCAAGGTTTGCCATCTCGGTGCCAAACCCCATATAGATACCATTCTATTACAATGTTGTTACATGGTTTGGTATGAGATAGCAAGGCATATTGAGTGTCGGTATGGTATAAGACTGTACCCATAGAATTTTGTACTGGCCCGAATCGGCCGGTACATCCTGTACCGAGCCGGACTGGTGGGGAACCAGGACGGTTCGGTCGAGAAAAATGGTACACCAGAGGAGGGAGGGGAAAGAGAGGAAGAGAAAGGAGGAAAGGGAGAGAGAGCATGACACTGTCGGAGGTTGGCGGTGGCTCACTGTGGCCGTCGGAGGGCCACGGGAGCCTCTGCGGCTTGGTGTCACCTAATAGAGATTTTAAATGAGCGAGAAAAGAGAGAGGGAGAGCGACCATACCGGAGGGAGGAGTGGACGGTGGAGCTATTGAAGGGCATCGAATGGCTATCGTGGCCATCGGATAGCGAAAATCCATGGACGGAGCCGCGGCCGTGGAACGGAGGTGACCGCTCCTGTTCACTTATCGTTTTTTTTTTAAAGATCGATGAACGGTGAAGTCGGTAATCAGTTGGTCGGCTTCACTTTTTAAGAAATTTTTTTAAAAAATTTAAAACAGTGAAGTCGGCAATGGGATTGCCGACTTCACTTAAGTGAATCTAGCAAACTCATTGCTGGTTTCACTATAATCTACATTTTTTAAACAAATCTGTGAAATTAGGGCGATAGCCCTTGTTTCACGCTCGCAGTGCCGCAGGCATCGAGTGCGCCATCCGGTGGCCAGTCGGAGCCCCTCCGGTAGCCTCTCCAACGTCTTCTCCTCCTCCTCTTTTTGTGCCCCCTCTCTATCTATCTTTCTCTCTCTTTTCCTTCTGGTTCGATTCTTTTGCTCTGCATCGTTTTGCGCTGGTCTGGTCCGGTACGGATCCATATCGACTCTTACCGCTTGCCGACCGGCATGGATTCTGATATTGAGTCTGCGAACCTTGACTGTACTGATTCGGTACCAGTCCGATATGGTACGATACCAACCGGCGCATAGACATTGCTTCCATATGTTTTCCCAATTAATTCAGTTTATCTATTCCTCCATGTATGTCCAGTCTTCAGAATTTACTGGTGTGTGGCTCATAATACTGCTGAAATAAAATAATCTGATTTTGTTGCAAACATTCTCCACCTGCGCTTGAATCTTGTTGTCCATCTTCAATTACATCTGTTCTTTGATGCATGCCCTTCAAATTTCATCACCAGACTACCAGTGGGAACCACCTATGTGGCAGATGATTCTAAGGTAATGCTGACAAGTTATCTAGTAACACTTGATGAATTTTAGGTAAGAATCAGCAGATACCATTTCCATCATTTAGGTGATTCATTAGTAAGTGAACAAGGTTAAAGTACTTATGACAAATTCTTATCAATGACAATTGTAGAACTGTTATCTTGAATGTCTGAGAAGACAGTATATGAGACTTCATCATGTAGACTGATAATTCAGTGAAAAATATTTCTGAGGTAGAGAAGAAATTTAATATAAATTTTATTCAAGATTTCCTTCAAAAGCATACCTATACTATGTTGGTATATTTATTCAATTATAAGTAAGCAAATCTTGTTAGTATGTAGCTTCATTTTATTTTTCAGTTTCTTTCATCATGAATGTTCAATTTTCTGAGGCTAGTTGTTATTTTGCAATCTCCGGTGGTATATTTTGCCGAGATTAAATGGATAATATATAAAATGCCCCCATGCTTTTTCAGGAAAGGCTCCTTATTCATGTGTTATAACACATGGTTTTGTACTCGATGAGAAGGGTTTGAAAATGAGCAAATCCCTTGGTAACATTGTGGATCCAGAAATTGTGATTACTGGAGGAAAAAACACAAAGGTTTGTCTTAAATAAAAGAAAGATGCTTTAAGAAATTTCTTGCCCCTTTTATAGTTTGTGATGGTTTGTTCCTTGTGCTGCAGAATGAACCTGCTTATGGAGCTGATGTTCTCCGTCTTTGGGTTTCCAGCGTTGATTATGCTGGAGATGTGATGATTGGCCCTCAAATTCTTCGTCAGATGTCTGATATTTATAGAAAACTGCGAGGAACATTGAGATTTCTTTTGTCAAATCTGCATGATTGGAAAGTATGTTCAGGTGGTCTAATGTATTTATCTCCTGTTTATGAAATCATTGGATTACCTTAATTGTCCATGATCTATTCTTTAATTTGTCTTCTTCACATTGTTTGTACTTGTGTTCTTGTAAATGAGTTTTGTTTTTTCAATCTATCATCTGTTTCTTATTAATGTTCATTCTTTTTATATAGATAGTGAATGCTGTTTCATACAGTGATCTTCCCAAAATTGACAAATATGCATTATTTCAACTTCAAAATATTGTGAATGCCATCAGGGACAGTTATGAAAACTATCAGTTCTACAAGATATTTCAGGTACATCAGTTTCTCTATTTTAAATTACCTATAGTTATGGTGCTGTAGCCCATTCTTGTTATAGTTTATGTACCAAGATCCATACAGTTAGCTGATTTGTTACTACTTTCATTTAATTAGCCGTATCATGTGCTTCATTTAAGCGTTTCTATTTTTATGACATATCAACATTTTAAATATCGGTACCAAGCCTCATAGGCCATAGCATTTTTGACTGTATGATATTGGTACAGTACCGGTACCAACGGTGCATACCCAAATTGACGGCACCAAAAGAATGAAAAACCATCAATACCAGCTGGTATAGTTGGTTCAGCCAGTACAGATGGTTTGGTGTCCCAGCACCTATATTAGTGTCGGCATGGTATAGTGCCGATTCATCAGTTTGTAAATCCTTATGACATTATTTTTGCTCAGTATATGTTTCTATTTCAAATTTGTACTTTGCATATGCACAACCAATTGAGTTTGCTTGGGCTATAGTGAGATATTTCCTTTGATTAGCTGTGATTTTAATATTTAAAAGTTTCAATATATATGATGTTCATTGATGGCTTGATTTAAATTCATTGGGAGAAAGATGAGGAGATTCCAAAACTTAGAGTTTAATTGATGAAACTTCCTCTTAAATTCTTAATTCTCTCATTGTTCCATGTTAGACCAATGGCTCCATCATAAACCATCTCACAATTCATTCTAAGTGAACTGTCTGACAATCTAATTGCATAACTAGTGACCAGCTACTAGAGGATAAATAAATACTATTTATCCTAACATTTATCTTTTTGCATCCTTTCCAAACCGACCTCCTCTTAGTGCTGTGAATTGAATGAAGAGAACCTTGACAACTCCCTGTGTCTCTTCCATAAAAATCTCTAGTAAAATCATTGTTTAACAATTTCTGAAAAGTAGGGCAACTTTTAGGGTTTCTTGTGACAAGAATAAGGCTTGCAAATTGAGAAGTATTCTGTTTAGACAAGGATGTGTGCTTAGACTCGTTGAAACTTTAAGAAGTTTAGGATCATTTTCCAAGTTGGATACCTATGATTTTTTGTCACATCTTCGAGCTTCAAGTCATGATTTTCTGTTTAGTGAGTTTTACATGATGCAGCACCCAAATGTTGGTAGAACTTCTTAGGATAAGATTTGTCTTATCAAATCTTTTAGGATATTCTTTTATAGGTCTCTTCTCTCATTAAAAAGACTGGATTTCATTTCATATGATATTTGAATTTGCACGTAATCATAATAAAGTTCCGAGATGAATGAATTTTGAGAAAAACTCTTATTGGAAAGCTAGCAATGGATTCCACATTGTTATTGACCCATTTTGTGTAAATCTCTGGATCAATCAATAGTGAGGCAATAAAAACAATACCTGCAGTTTTCATTGTGCTACTTAGAAGGTGTATTTTATACTTTAAAATTTGTCTGTTCTAGAGCACCACCGGAATGTCTAAAAGGATTTATTGAACTAGATATAATGTTGCTCTGCCTATATTTGATGTGTATATTGCTGATTATTTGCATGTCCTTGGTTCTGATTCTTTTTTTTTTTACTATTTCAGATCATACAACGTTTTGCGATTGTTGATTTGTCAAACTTTTACTTAGATGTTGCTAAAGATAGACTTTATGTGGGTAAGTCTTTCTTAACTTTTGCATATCCTTTTTACCAGATTTTTTTCCCATCCCAATTTTTTCCTAAGATTGTGTCATGTTATATATTACATTCATCATGCCTTGAGAATCTTACATTTTGGTTCTTTCATGGTCACTTTTGAGTTATATCAGGATAGATTGGTTCAAGGTCTGCCATACTGACCTATACCATCCCATAGTGAACGACTGATCGTATTATACCGCACTGGTACCATACTAAGGCTCACTTTGGTCTGTGTGCTAAACCGGTGCATACTGGTCCATACTGAAGAGAATCACCTTGTACTGCTAGATTTTGGGTGGTACCATGGCCTGTACTGCAAGATATCAGCCCATACCTCACGGTTTTGGATGGTGCCATGGTTGGGAGTGAGAAAATGTGTTGGAAGCTTCCCTTGGTATGGATACATACTGCACTATATTGACAATACCCTAACGAAGTGGTAATGTACCAATATGGTTCTCAGTAATGGTTTTGCAGACCTTGGATTGGTGTGCATATTGTGTACCAACTTGTCTTAATTATCAGTTAGCATCAGAACATTATGCAGCTACTGTTAATTATGTAAAAGTTACAAATATAAGTATAGCAGCAAGCTTATTACTTACAAATCTGTGCTCCTATATGATGCTAGTTTGTGTTAGTTTCCAGTTATAATTATGTAAGTAGCCCGGTGTATGTGCCAAGATTATATTTGTGGACATTTGTTTGTCACTTGACTTAAGATGCTACAAGAAAAAAAGTTGATGTTCATTCCCTCTAGACAGAAATTAAAACCACATAGGATGCCAACAGGATCAGGTTTTCCTTTGTTTTGTTAGCATGCTTTTGTCATTTCATCCAACAATATCATGCATCTTACCACGCATATTTGTGCTGCTTTTAGACACAGTACAATGCAATACAGATACCATATGGGGCCTAACTAACATGAACATTGGCTAACAGGACTTCTTTAAAATTGGCTAACAGGACTTCTTTAACAGGCCTAACTAACATTGATCCATTTTCATGTAAATGTGAAGTCCAAAGTTGTTTGTGTCTATAATGTCATTTAAAAATATTAAAATATTTGGACTGTGTGTAACTATTGTAAAAGAATTTTCAATGCATCTATCTGGGCAAGAATTAAAAAGATCCACATGAATTCATGACAGTCCATCCGCATATTCTTTGTAGTATCTCTAGATATTTCATGTTTGTGAATTTCATTACTCTCTTTTTTCTAATCATCTTGCAACAAAAAGTATGCTGAGAAAGTATGTGGGGATATTGTTATAGTTTACTACATCACTATTATGATCATTTGTTGGGATATGGGCTGGTTCATTTGGTCTCTTAACTCCTGCACCTTTTACTGCGGGATCTTCTCAGGTTTTTCATAAACCATTGTCTGTTGAGGAGCACTGGAGATGTAATATCCTCGTTATTTTACTGTTTTCCAACTATTTCATTATCCCATGGTTTGCATGGGCATCTTAACACTCAACATATCTGCAACTATTCATTGACATCTCTCTCTATGAGTTGCATGATGAAGGTCCACCATTAGCTGATGAAATCACTCTTAAGATCTGATTCCAACCGTTAACATGGAGGTGTGTCCTAAATTTGACACGGATCTGACCCTGCACGAAATGAGAGAGGATGATGGAGTCGTCATCGGTAGAATGATCAAGGAATGAGTACATAGAGGCAATCTGAAGGCATCCTTGACCTTTACTTTCTGATATGTTGGAATAATGGAGATGGCAAAGTTGCTTTCTTGTTATATCAGTGATAAAATTAACTGCTAAAATGATTGGCTGCATGCACCAATTGAGATACTTGGTTGACCGGCCACTGAGAGAACCCTTTGCTTGCTGATAACAATAATCATCTGTTCCCCTATGTGGCTTGCTTTTTGGTGGCCTCTTTCATGTCAATATTGTCAGATCTGTAGGATCTCATCCCCCAGCCTCTTGGAAATCCTGCTAGGTTACTAAATAAGCAATTTTCCAATGTAAGTTGTTTTACTTTCATTTTGTTTTGTGGGATTTAAAATTGTCATTACTTGCTTAAAACACTAAAACTGGTTAAGACAAAGAAATGAAGTAATTAATCAACTACACTAGTGGCATGCTGTAGCCTACCGAGCTTGTCTCCCTAACAGCAAGACCATTCTTCCTGTCTGGTTGCATCGTTGAACCAACAAATGATTTGCTATCAAGTAAGTTCTCTGAGCAAGCTTGTGTTAAGATGTCCTAGTTTAAGAATGTCATGATGCAGCTTAGTTAAATAGGGAAATTTCTTGGCTGAGTATTGCTGATGACCATCAAAGATTTTCTCATTGTTAATTGCTACGGATATCATGCTTGCTTTTTGAAAGCCCATCTGTACTTTAGCTGCTATTTGTTTTATTAAATTCTCAGAAAGGAAACCTGTTATCATCCCTGAGTCTGTTTCTGATATTGGCTACTGAAACATCGTTCCATCATGACCATGGTATTTATTTTGTTGATATGCTTACTGGCATATAATTTGGTGGTGTTGTTTTTGAAATGGGCACCTTTTCAGAGGTACAAGCAGTTACACTAGGAGGAGTTGCCAAACGGTTCTTGCAGCACATCTTCTTTCCATTGTTAGGGTGATTGCTCCAATTTTGCCGCACTTGGCTGAAGATGTTTGGCAAAACCTTCCTTTTGACTATGTGAAAGAGGATGGTTCTGTTTCCAAATTCATTTTCGAGCTAAAATGGCCAGGTGTAGATGAAAATTGGCTTGCAATGCCAGCTGATGATGTTGATTTCTGGAGGATAATTCTTGAGGTATGCGGATATTTGTTTTCATTATACTAGAATGCCTAAGGCCTCTAATACTTCATTTTCATTTTCTTATTCTATTTTATCATGAAGCTTCTGTTTAACTAAAGCCCATAGTCAACAATTTGTTTGTACGGTCATTGCTAGATATTTATATTATAAACTATGCTAGGAATAATTGATCCATATTTTCTATGCCTTCACCAGTGCATAATCTACTTGTCTCTAATCATGTTAGAATATGAATTTTTTTGTTGGTGCAAAGTGCATCGCTGATCATTTCTTCTGGGGATTAATTTCTTGTGCTGTGAAGCTGATCAGAGTTTGCCAATTGTTTATTTAAACCGAAGATTAGAGCATAATTTCCATTATATGGATCCTGGAATATGAATACCTTGTTATAGGAGAGAACTTTCCTTTTATAATATTCTGCTCATAGGATATTTTATATTGCTAAATACTGACTTCCATCAGCTTATGATGCTACGAATAGTGATTTTGAGGTTTAGAACTTTCTTTAAATATTTTCTTATGTAGTAGCCACTTTAACTTGTGAACCAATTTAAAGATGGTTTCTTGCTATTTAGCTACAAGTGCCACAGGGGAAGGCACTATCCAAATAGACTAGTTCCCAAACAGAGAAGAACCATGATACATTAAATTGATGCTGATATGGTGACAGCAAGAAGTGACTTTGATAGACCATAAAGGATAAAGCCTTCCCAATGGATGACAATTCTAGTGTTAGAACCTAGCTTGTAAAACTACAATGGTGTGATGCCTTACTTTTATCAAGGGTCGGCTAGGTCCTAAGATGTCATACTCATATATAGCAACCTGTGTACAATTTATTGTTGAAGTGATCAAGTTACCTTTGTTTCTGGTTCTTTCAATTGTGTAAGATTTGCAGAAAGCTGTCAAGTATGCATTTTAGCAATTGTAATCACAGGATAATAATAAACACCAGGATGCGGTGAATTAGGGTTTTACTATGGAGGAAAAATCTTAAACTCGTAAAAGAAAGAGGACTTTTCATATATGCCCCTGCAAATGTGCAAACTTTTTTTAAAAGGACATAACATTTTGAACTTACTGTCAGAACATGAGATGTCGCACTCAAAATACTTTTAGGATCATTACTACACCATTTTCAAAGCTTTTTCTGATGTTAAACTTATCATTGACCAGTTGAGATCAGAGGTGAATAAAGTTTTAGAGAATGCTCGAACCGGTAAGCTGATTGGTTCCAGTTTAGAAGCAAAAGCGTATCTTCACGCATCAGATGGTGCCACAGCAACCAGACTACAGGAAATGTGTACGGCTATAAATGATGCAGATGCTCTTCATAGGATACTAATAACATCTCAGGTAGGAAGACCTTAACACCATTGGTTTGCTCCCTCACTATGGTTCATCAGTCTCGAAGAACTATAATTATCTGATGGGTGCTTGCAGGCAGAGATTTTGAGCTCATTAGACGACGAAATGGTCACAAGTACACCATATTCTGGTAGGTATACAGATAAGCGGACAGGTGAAATATGGATAGGTGTGACTCAGGCCAGTGGTACGAAGTGCGAGAGATGCTGGAATTACTCACCACAAGTTGGTTCATTTGTTGAGCACCCTACTCTTTGTGCTCGTTGCTTCAGTGTGATTGATGTACAACCACTTCCTGCCGCGGCTGGGGTCAGTTGAGTCTTCACAAAGGTGAAGGGTGAAGGACATCCTACAGTTTCATCACGTATACATTTTGAGTTTATATCTGTGCCCGCGAAGCATCTGATTTGGAAATTATTCATTGTTTAAATCACAATAATTTTTTTAGTGGTATAAGTAGAAAGGAAATTTTTGCATGTTCTTACCATGGTGCTGAATGGAATTAAGGTATATTTTCCCAATAGATGGAAATTCTTGGGATTTATGCATTGATTATTTGCAATATTTATCAAGATTATAAAGGTTCTTTAAATTTGCAACAGAATTGGTTGTATATTTATTATATTATAATGGATTATGTTCTTTTTACGACGAGCTATTTATGTTTTAGTATGTTTCTGTACTTTTTGAAAGTAAAGGTCTTCCCTTAATATGGGATTCAACGCATTTTATAAATAGGCTTGTTAATGGGCCGAGGCCTGGATCTTAATTATGAAGTCCATTCTTGCCATCAGTAGCCTCAGCAACTAATCCAACAAGAAGTCCAGGATTGGTGACCATCCACCCCCGCTCCCTTCTCTCTCCGTGCAGATAATTTTTGTACAAGTCGTCGGTTGTTATTTTTTTAATGAAGAAGACTTAAAATATATCAGAAACAAAAATAATTACATTTGTTGGGTAAGAATGATGAAAATATTAATATGCATAAAATTATTACTATCATCCTAGCAGCAGCTGTCTAACTATTAGCTGTGTCAGAAAGTTGCACTGATGATGTAAAGTTGAATGTAGTCTTTGTTCATTACTATTAGAGATAACTAGTAGCTGCGTTGACGTTTGGAGAGGCTTGCGTTCAGGCAGGGGGTTTATTCCTTTATTTTCCTTGGATTAGGCCGTGGTCATGAAAGATGAGGAAATATCTAGACTTGAGTATGACAAAGGTTTTTTATGTCCCAAGGTGTTTGATTGGAAGGAGTTGGGGTCTAGAATCAGAATGCAAATAAGTGACTCTAATTTCAATCATTTGGTTGGAAAGAATTTTATTTCAATTTCGATTTTGAGACAGAATGAGGATGATCCAATCTAACTAAAATTAAATCTCTGCTCTATCCTAAAGATTCAAATTTTTATTCTGATTTTGATTCTGATCATGAATCAAATACTTCGGAGGATTTGGTCATTTTTATTTCGGCTCCAATCTATTTCGATTTTGATTCTGTTTGTGAACCAAGCACTCCTTTAATTTCTTCATATTTTTTCTGATGTGGTGTTTAGTTGTGAGAAGTTGGAGTCTGGAATCAGAATGGGAATGGATGACTTCCATTCTAACCATATGACTGGAAGGAATTCTATTTCGATTTTAATTTTTGAGTGAAATAGGAATGGTCTAATCTACTTAAAACTCAATTTTCACTCTTTTTTAAGGATTTAAATTTTTATTCTGATTCTAATCATGAATCAAATATTTTGGAGGAATTTGGCTATTTCGATTTCAATTCTAATCCATGTTGATTTTCATTTCGTTTCTGATTTCGTTCGTGAACCAGACACCTCGGAATGTTGAAGGCGGTTTCTATCTTATATATGTTAGATGCACAAGTAAGATATATGTCTAAGAAGAGAGGTGGCTAGGAAAGTAGATTGAGAGGGGAAAGAAAATACTATTAAGCATGGATCGAATTGGATGGGATTGAGAGAAAATTGACCAGATTAAACCCAATCGGATTGAAGAAAATCTAACCACTGTCGACCGTTTTTCATATATAAATTGTTTGAACCAAATTAACGGTTTATAGCAGGTTTAGGTGGGTTGTGTCGGTTTGGACTTCAATGTTGATCCAATATTGATTTTAAACATCACAAATCAATACACCATTCAATTTATATAGAAATTAGGATATAATAATTCTATAATATCCATAAGTTAGTACATAATGTGTCATAATTATCAATTTTCAATTCTCCAAATAACCTAAGTATTGAAAATACTATATCGGTCAATCAGATTCGATTTTATACGGATTAAAAATACAAAAATCGAACCCAACCGTAATTAATCGAATTTTTTACGAATCACAATCTGATTCAAGTTCGGTTTCATGCGGGTTTAGTTTCAAACGTGTCAGATTGGGTTGGTTTTTTCGATTTTCGGTTATTTACGCAGCCCTAGAAACAGTATTGATTCTCTAAAATTTGTTATGGTTCATTTGATAAATTAGGTCTACCCTTAAAGCTGGACCGAATTGCTTCGGGTCCCAAACCTTATAACCAGATAAGGCTCCTGCATTGCGACCACACGAGCTTGAATTAGAACTCTCTCATCAAAGAAGGGATGCGGACCGGCTTCCCAAATAGCTTCGGAGCTGCAATTTGGGTGAAGTATTTTTTAGTTAGGATCAGGTATGGTCAAAGTTTATTACCTTAAATACAGTGGAAATGGGAGCAGAGCTTTGACTAGACTTACATCACGAGGATAGAATACTATTTAGATTGGAACTATATACGTGTGTGTCATGATTTTGAATAATATTTTAACAAATATATTTTAAATCTATTGTTTAAATTATTTCTGAAATTAGCTGATAAGAACTCTCCCTGCCATGTACGCTCCGCGGGCTTTTTCCGAATTCGAACATTGCCCTTCAGGTTTGTTCGATATCACATAACCGGTCCTTTCGTGGGCGAGAGGAATTGAATTAAAAATTAATTATTTGATGTTACATAACCAGGGTTGTATCTTACGCGCGAAAGAGGGATTCACCATCCTTCGCGCGAATCCGCCTTTGGATCTCCCACCACACAGATCGCAAAGCGCTGCGAAATCCAACAGTTGATTCGCGCGAAAGACACAAGCCGTCGCGGACCGCACCGACTAACGCCCGCTCATGAACGCGCCCCTTGGAAGAGATCCCTTCTTACCTATTATAAATACCCTCCATGACCGCCTCTTGGAGCCCCAACAGCACCAGGCTTGCAGCCAACCCAAAGGTCTCTATCTCTCTCCCTCCCTCCCTCCTCTACTCCAGTTTTCTTCTCCTTGTCCATACCTCCGTTAGGCTTCTTTCCAGTGGAACCACCAAAGAACCGCCTCTCTCTCTCTCTCTCTCTTAATTGTG
>KE505136.1:66523-77101 GCA_000441515.1 Elaeis oleifera
AGGTAATTAATTTATAATCCAATAAAATTTGGATTCAAAGTCTAATTGAATTAGGTGGATAAGATTTCAAATTGGATTCAAATCGAATTCGAATTGGATTTGAATTGAACCTAATTAAAATTATTTTTTTAATTAATTTAAATTAGATTTAATTTAAGTAAAGTTATCTTAATTTGAGATTAATTAAATTTTATAATTTAAGTAAGTCTTACATTCGAAGCCTAATTGAATTAGATTTGACAAGATTTCGAATCAGATTCGAATTGGATTCGAATTTGATTCGAATTGAATCTAAATTAAAATTATTTTTAATTAAATTAAATTTAATTTAATTTAATTATACTTAATTTAATTTGAAGATAGTTAAGTTTTACAATCTAATTCAAACTTAGATTCAAAGTCTAATTGAATTAGATTTGACAGAATTTCAAATTGGATTCGAATTAGGTTCGAATTGGATTCAAATTAAATTTAAATTAAAAATTATTTTTTTAATTAATTTAAACTAAATTTAATTTAATTAATTTTAATTAATTTGAGTCTAATTGAGTTTTATAATCTAAGTAGGATTTGGATTCAAAGTCTAATTAAATTAGATTTGATAGGATTTCAAATTAGATTCGAATCGGATTTGAATTAGATTCGAGTTGAATCCAAATCATTTTCTAGATTATTAGTGATAAAAAATATTATCATCGCTAATTTCTTTGCTAATAATTTTTCAAAATAAAATTATTTTTTCAAATTATTGTTCAGATTTTCTAAAAAAATTATAAGCGATGGTAAGATTTCAGTCGCTAATAACCCCAATTCGCCATCGCTACTAGTTAATTTATGTTTAATATTATAAAAAATTAAAATTTTAAGCACTTTTAGCAACAGCTTTTGCCATCGCTAATAATTAAATTGTTATCGCTAATAGCATTATCGATTGTAAGATTTTGATCAATTTTATGGTGGCTAAAAGATATTATTAGCAACAAAATTTTTTTCATCACTAATACCATTATTAATATTTCATATTCTTGTAATGCAATCATAGTAATTAAGTTAAAAATAAAAAATAAGATTTACCTTAAGTAGTAAGTCAAAGAAAGACCCTATGTCAGTTCCCCTCGAGTCTAGATTTCTACCTGCCTATGTAAAATTAAATCAAACCTAATTAGGAAGATAATCTAGGATGCTAGAGAAGATCAAGAATGTTGGTCATGGATCCATGGTGGTGATTCTGGTTCTAAGGGCTAAGGGTTAGGCTAGAGAGAGGATCCAAGGAGTTCGAGAAAGAGAGAGAGGACAAGGGATGTAGGAGAGAGGATGTGTGAGCTAGGTTCGGTCTAACTTAAGAAACAAGAGAAAAGAGGACAAAGAGAACAGAGAGAATGAGAGAAAAATAAGAATGGGCGAAAAGCCACTCGAGCTCATCTACAAGAGAGGGAGAGGGAAGAAAAAGGGGAGAGGAGGAGGGTAGAGAGAGAGAGAAGAGAAGAGGAGAGAGGGCATGGATCAGTGGGTGGTGAAATAGGAGATGACCTTATACTATCCACTGATTGAGTGGTGAGAAAGGAGAGAGAGATAAGGGAGATGTGTTCAAGGCTCACCATTAAGATGGCCATGACCCTTGTTGTCCAACATAGAATGGTGGTCTCAGCTATAGGGCAGGAGGCAAGAGATTAGAAAGATATAGGAGAAGAAGAGAGGAAACTAGATTTGGCTCACCATCGACCACGTGGTCATCTAGTAGCCTTAACAATAGTCAATGCAAAAAGAGAGGTAGGAGAGGGTAGAGAGTGTAGTAGGTGTGTCAGTCAAAAGGAGGAGGAGAAATAGAGGAGGGGCACTGGCCTCACCCTCCTTCAGTCACATCGATACTAGGCAATAGCTGGCTAACGAGTCCTAAGGAGGTAAGGCGATCAAAGTATACCCATTTATGTTGTGCTATAGCAAGGATTATGACACCCCTTATTCTCACTATGCCAAAACATGGGTGACCCTTGTTCACGTGGCACAAAAGGATGACTCCTAATTACTCGATCGAGTTAATCCAACAACACCAATCTCTAGTTGAGACTAGCTTAGGCCGATCCTCACATCCTCACTTCTCAAAACTTTTATTTCAAAATTGACATACCCAGGCCTTCAAACTATTGAAGGCACTCAATGCTTATCTTATCCTCCACCTCCCAGGTAGCATTCCTTTAATGTAATTGCTCCACTGGAACTTGACATGTATGGTGTGAAGCCCCAAGACTTCTTTTCTATCCATAATCTAAAGCAGGTGGTCTTCATGAGTTAGATCCTCATACAACTATCATAGTTCAAACTCCACTACATAGGATTTTGCATATAGTTTCTTAGCATCGATGTGCAGAATACATTATGTATGGCAGAGGGTAGGTGGTTGTGCAACTTTCCTTAATTTGTCTAGAATATCTTAAAGAAATCTACATATTTAAGATCAAACTTGCCTCGCATGCCAAACCTTATATCACCATTAGTAGAAGATGCTTGTAGGAACACATGATTCCCTATGTGAAATGTCATTTCTATTCTTCCACTATCTACATAGCTCTTCTGCCTACTCTAAACTACATGCAGCTGCTGCTACCTGAGTAGTTATACCTTTTCTACTATCTGTTGCACTATCTCGGGCCTAACAGCTGCTTTCATTAATATCATTCCCATAGATAAGCGACCTATACTTTCTATTATACAATGCCATGAAAGAAGTTATCTAAGTGCTGCTATTGTTGTATGCAAACTCTACCAAAGGCAAATTCCTATCCCAAGTAAATCCAGAACACAAGCCCTCAACATGTTCTCTAAAGTCTACCTTTTACACTATCCATTAATCTGTATGTGGAAGGCTATACTAAAATCCAATTTGATCCCTATGGCTTTATGCAAGCTCTTCTAGAACTTGGGACAATACAAACCTATTGTTTATGTTTGATATAATAGAGACTCGAACTCCATACAACCTCATGATCTGCTCTTTATATAAACTTACCAACCTTTCCATCAACAAACTGTCCCTAAAGGGTCAAAAGTATGCCAACTCCATTAAATGATCAACAATTACCTATATAGTATCATTACCTCTAATCATTCGTGGTAGATCTATCATAAAATCTATGATGATATGTTCCTACTTCCACTAGAGAATGATGAGTGATTGTAAAAGTCCCACAAATCTTTGGTGCTCTGCCTTTACCTATCGATATACCAAATACCAATGAACTTGTTGAGTGATGTCTCTCTCTATACCACTCTACCAAAAGCCTGCTTAGATGATGATACATCTTGGTATCTCTAGCATGCATAGTGTAAACAAATTATGGATCTCCTTTTAGAATCTTCATCTCCAAATTCTTAAGGACACAAAGTTTCTATTGAATCTCAAGGAGCATCTTTATAAATTCAAAACTCCATCAAGCAGCAGATTCTATAATCATCATAATCTTCTACAGTTCTAAACCTTTCCCTTGAGATATTTTGGACTTTTCAATTTTGGCAGGCTACACCATAAGAGTAGTGAGTCAGGCGTTGGTATCACACAACAATACTTTAATGCCTAATCTTTTCATATCTATTAAGACATGCCTCAACGAAGTGACAAAATCACTAACCTACCTAAGAAATTTCTATAGACTTCTTGCTTAGAGCATCCGCTACCATATTTCCTTTCTTAGGTGATAATCAGCTTGAACCATCTCACTATCTTAGATTCAACTCTTTCTGGGTGAAGATGTACTTCCTTCTCTTATGATTAATGTAGATCTCATAAGGCTTCCCATACAAATAATGCCCCCATATTTCCAGATAAAACCACAATTGGTTGCTTCAGATCATGATGAGTGGCGTAATTATATTCATCGAGCTTTGGTTGTCTAGAGGTATAAGCTACTACTATTTCATTTTGCATCAAGATGCAGGCCAAACTCTTCCAGGATGCATCATTATAAATTCTAAAACTTCCTGCCCTAGATAAATGATCAACACTAAATCTATTACCAATTACTTTTCAGTTTCTAGAAGTTCTACTGATACTCTTCTATCCATCCAAACTTTATCTGCTTATGAGTCAAGTGGACAATGATATGTTGATGCAAAAGAACCTCTCAACAAATCATTGATAACATCTAGCCAACCTTAGGAAGCTGTGCACCTTAGATACATCAATGGGCCAACTCTACCTGACTATTGCTTCAACCTTTTTCAAGTTGATAAAGATGCCATCCTTAGAGATCACATGCTAGAGGAATGTGATACTATCCAACAAAACTAGCACTTGTGCAATATAGCATAAAGCTTTTTCTCTAAAAGTTTGCAGCATCATCCTTAGATGTTCCTTATGCTTTAGTAGCTCAATAAAAGTCACCAAAAACTAGTTTAAATAGGGTTTGAACACTTGTTCATAAGTTCCATAAAAACTACAAGCATATTTGTTAACCTGAAATGTATGATCAAGAATTCATAGTGCCCATATCTTATTCTAAAAGCTATTTTGGGCACACCTCAACCTTAACCTTTAACTGGTGATAGCCAAAGTAAAGAATAATTTTTGAGAAGACCTATGCTTGCTGCAACTGATAAAATAGATCATTTAGTTACCTTTATTTGCTTGATCATCCTTTTGGCTTTAGTTTCCAAAGTTAATTGGTTCCTTCACTCTTGAGATTAGTTTACTTTTCTAGTTAGCTAGTTTAATCTTCTCTTTTAAACACTGAAACTGGCACTAGTTCTACAAGTTTGCATTAGAAAAATTGGACTCTAGTCCACCTTATACTTGACATATATACATGCATATATAATATATAAACGGATGATTGTTCTCCTCTTGAGATGGGATGGTATCTACTCTCAATATGAAATTAATAATGGAATGTTCAAGTTAAAAATCTATACTGTATATGAATTATTATATGTAGTATTAAAATTTAGATGCCTAAAACTCAAAAATCATATATATTGGCAAATCTTTAATATATGCACCAAGTGGATGCAAAAATAAATGGTTAAAATAATATGAGATCATGCTTTATTATGAAAAGTATTAAAATCTATTGAATTTCAATCTATACATATTTTTACATATGTACATCATGATATAGAAAATATTTTACTAAAAATACTTTACCATGCACTTTAGTATATTACTCAAATAAAAATATCCAATTCTATATACACATGCATATGCTAAATATCAATCAAAATATATAATTTGATATGTAGGTATTTTTAATTGCATAAGTTATGATCAATGGCATGGATCATTAATATGGGTCCTCATAAACTTTGCAATCAAGTAGAAACCCTATTGTCCTGAGAGTAGGTTAGAATTGCTTAAAAAGGGTCATGTCAAGATGGCAAAAGCACCATTGACTACATTATCCTACAAGGTATTTCTACATGTCAAAATATGCGTGCAGAATATTGGCTTTTACTACACACTGCTTCCTAGGGATGTCAATAAGGATGGATATCTGAATATTTTACCCATCCTTAAACTAAATAGAGCAATCTTAGCTAAAATTAAATAGCGATGGTTCCGATGATGAGTTTAAAATTAAAAAATTATCTAGTTTCAATTATAATTTTGATGATTTTCTAAACCGAAACCCAACTCAAAATCAAATCTGACACCAAAGCCATCATCATTCCCGAAACCAAACCAACATACTTGATATTTAATATCCTTTATACTCTTTATATTTTGTATAAATCAAAAATATTATATTATGAATTTGTTTAGATTATAGATTATATTACAAAAAATATATATGATATCTTTAATTTGGTTATTTACATGTGGAAAATTTTTTGAAATGAATAAGAAATAATATTTTTCAATTTTTCAATTTTAATTTTGATTTTATGGCTTTTTTATGATAATTATCATTTTTTCTTTCAAAAATAATTCGATTAAAGAGGTTTTTTGTGTCTTCTAAAGGGAAGGGAAAGCGACTAGGGTTGCACTAGGGCCCTCATCTACAAGACCTGACAATAATCTTAGGGATCGCAATCCACTAGCCTACACTAGCAGTCGATGTTTACTTCCTTAGGAAGATCGATCAGGGCAAATTGGAGGTGCATGGTTTATCTCCACGACAATCTTCAAATAACAATGGCTCAGAACCCTTGGATGCCAATTGTCCCTGGTCTTGAGCCGTTTGGGGAGCTCAATGGTTTTATTAGGAGATGTCGTGCACTTCGGGTGGTGAGGTCGATGCGCTCCACCATTTCACAAAGGTGATGGCATTTTCACCAAATATAATGGAACCAGCTTGATCCAAGTGGAAGGCAACCATACTTAGTAAGGTTCTCAATCATGGACTTTCTATTGATTTTCTTCGGAAGGATTTGAGAGTTAGATGAGGCTTGAAGGTGGATCTCCAAGTCATGCCACTCTTTAGGAGTATCTTGTTGTTTAATATGCCAAATAAGAAAGTTAGAGATTGTGTTCTAGCAAAAGGCACTTATTCCTTAGCCCACTAGTTGCTTGCTTTGGAGCATTGGAGCCCTAACTTCTGATTGGGGCAGGACTCTATCACCTCAACACTTATATGGCTTCGGATGCTAGACCTATCAAATTCTATAGGATAAATTACTATCTTAGCTAGTGAGCTATAGTTTCTTAATGATTGGACAGAAATGACTGCAATGATTGGCTATGCTAGGGTTTGTGTTAAGGTGAATATACATCAACCTATCTATTCAAGAACCACTATCATAGTTCAAGACACCTCCCTCAAGTAGGAATTCATCTATGAAGACCTACCTGAGGTGTGTTATAACTGTGGCATGCTGAGGCATTTGGTTGAAAGCTGTGATATTGAGTATATGAAGGAATCTAGTGAGGATAAGCTTATTCTCAGCCCTTGAACCTATGCAGCAAGGGTTCCAACCTCTCTTGCTTTGATTGGAGCTAGCACATCCTCCATGATGAGGAGGGAGAGGTCTTTAGCCTAGCTGAACAAATGGAACATTCCAAAGAATTGACTTTCCACTCCCTCTTATGGAGCATGCTTTGTGTCATTGTGGGTGGATGATCCTAATGAGGTGGTAGGTCTTCTACCAAGGGAGTTGGATTCTTCTTCATCCCACTCAACTAGGCTTCTATTCATCACTCAACCTTAAGTGCAAGCATTCTCTACCTAAACCTCCACTAGCAACTGAGTTGAAGGGATCAGATTCTTCTTTTTAAATGAAGATTTTATGGCTGTAAACAAACAATCATCCATAATCTTTAAGGGTGTACCTTAGCAGCAACAACTAGATTATTTATTATGGAGCTCAGGTATCAACATTATAAGTATAAAATTTAAATCTATATCACAAGTCTAAAAGAGAAAGGGAGCCTCTATCAATATTATTGAATTTATCTTATCGAATCATTATATTTTAGGGAATTGCCAACCAAGAGTGAAGACTATGGAGAGGGGGTAAGTAGATCTCGTTGAGTTTTTAAGGATAGATGCTAGTAGAATAATAGTATCTGATGGATCTTTGATAGCGGCATCTCTATCATCCAATGTAGCACTACCACCTCTTGAAAAGCCCTCTTCTTTGGATGATTATGATAACCCTTCTGATGCTCACTCTTGTTCTTTGGTTAGTTTCAATGTGTCTTGGGGCATAATCGATCCATATTAATGGGAGGAAGCTAGCTAGGTTTACCTCGGGTTGATAGAGGCCAAGTTGAGGATACAGTGGACCCTAGCCATTCCCACCCTGAGAATTCTTTATATTTGCTTGTACATGAACTTACTCATTCAGCATGAGTCTTGTATCTTAGAATGATAGGGGTGCATGAACAAACCCCTTTCTAAATTATGCTAAGCTACTTATTAGGACATACAATCTTAATGTTTGTTGTTTTTTGGAAATTTGTCTCTCCATAAATGCATTACCTCATTTAGAGGTTGATGGATCCAAAGTGGTAGTCCTTTATTGTCCCACTATTGGGTTATCAAACACTATCCTAATATCTAGAAAACAGGATTAGGTTGGATTACTTTTGCTCTAATTGATAGGCAGGTAGTCTATGGTGTAGTTACTCCCAAAAGTCTGTCTTGAGTTCTCAAGATGTTCTATACCATTACTAATAGACTCACCCGATGCTCATTATGGCAGTCGATGTAATATCTAGCCCTTAAACAAAAGAAGCACACACTACAAGAAAAGGTTTTTTACGATGGAACTATTTGCGATGGCTGATTCACCATCGTAAAAAGTTTATTTGCAATGGCAAGAAACCTTTGCAAATAAATATCAATTTTAATTACTATTTGCAATGACAATCAGATCTCATAGTAAAAAAAGAGTTTTACAACGGCAATGGACTATGGTAAATAATCTATGATTTTACGATGGCAATAGACCATGGTAAATAATTCATGATTTTATGATGGCAACGCATCATAGGTAATATGTTTAATTTTTTTTGTGACGGTATTTTGTCGTGGTAAAAAAATCAGTTAATACATCCCGCTTGAGCTCCCCCCGCCTCTACCCCAAAATCCTACTGCCCCTTCCCTGCCCCCATCTTTCGCTCGATCTCCCCGGCTTGCCCTCCCCCCCTCCGCGTTTGCTCCAAAATCCTACTGCCCTCCAACCCCTCCTCCGCTCCAAAACCCTCCGTCCTCCGCTCCAAAACCCTACCCTAATTCATCTCCCTGGTGTGTCGATCTCCCTGACGTGCCCCTCCCCCTCCTTCACTCCATAACCCCCTCCTCTCCAAAACCCTACCCTGATCGATCTCTCTGACGTGCCCCTCCCCTCCTCCTCCGCTCCAAAACCCAATCGATCTCCCGACGTGCCCTCCCCCTCGATCTCCCGACATCCCCTCCCCATGGCGTGCCCCCCGATCTCCTTGACTCCTAGCCGGCATGCCCCCTGATCTCCCCGGTGTGCCCCTTCCACCTCAATCTCCTCCACTTTAAAACCCCAGCTGGCGTCTAAGCTTACTCCTTAGTGCCCCCACCCTCACCTCCCCTCCACCCTAGCGGTGGCCCGACGGTGGTTTGGCCTCCCTCTTCGATGCAAAGAAATCAGAAATCCCTCCACGTTCGTTGGACTCCTCCATCATCGGTCAGGTACGATCCCTCTAGCTCTTTTCTTCTCGATCTCCAGCCCTCTTCTTCTGGGTTGTTTTAGCAACCAAGGAGTATGTATATTCCTCTGACTTCTAGCATCCTTAAACATGGTTTCCTGGGATTTTAATTGTTTGAAGTGTTGATTGTGGTGATTAGATACCAGGGTGTCCCATATTACATACCATGCCTATATGTCACCGATAAATTCCTGTACCATGATACTCCCCATCTTGCTAGTAACCTAACTGCATTTGAATTGTTACTTCTATATAATTTAGATTTCAAGTTATGCAATGCTATGTGATAAATATGCATGCCAAAACTCACACAAAATCCCATGTGCTCGAGAAAAAACCCAACCGTATCAACTAGCTCGAGAAAAAAACTCTACCTTCACACATGGGTGTCATTATCTTGGAATCACCTAGCTTTTGTTTAGGACAATGAAGACTCAACTAGGATTGGTGCAAGGCCTAAAAGGGTGGTTGGCATATCACATTTGTATGGTACAATATATACTATTGATGTGCACTAGCACAAAAGAAAAAAAAAGGTACAATGACATTGCTAAGAGATGTCATGTGCTTTTGGTGCATAAATTTATGGACATCCATTTTCCTACATTGGGGACCTTTCCAAACTAGACTCGAGCAGGAGAGTGTCTATCTTCCAACCAAAAGCATTTATGATTGGTGGGCATAAATCAATCTCACTACATGAGATGGTAGGTCAGTGGGCTCTGTCCAATCATGATTGTTGTGCAATCATAAGCATACGTGATTTGAAGACAAACCCTCTTCAATCCAAGCGAGGAGTGAAGATGATTTTTAGTAATAGCTTTCAAGTTAAGCAGGGCATGTACTGTCAATATAAAACATAGATATGCATGACTTATAAAGACTTAATATATCCTTAGTAGCACATGTAAAAAATCACATGCACCAAGATTTAATATATCCTACTTAAGGTTTACTTAGTGTTTTACTGTTCTTTTATTTTAGGAGACCATCTTCACATTACTAGAAAGTTTGTATCCCTTTCGATATTTATCCTCATAAATTTTATTCTTTATAAATTTATTTTTTCTGATATTTATAAAGAAATTATTGTATATAATTTTAAAAATATATAATGATAATTATTGGGTATAAAATACCCTCAGCCGAAGTTCTCGACAGGTGGCGCCCATCCAGGCTTTTCAAAGATGGATCCTGCAGGCGCCTGTCAGATCACTCCAAGTGCCCTCTAGGCTCCGTTGTTTGGCCGACCTTCTACAGTGCTCATCGGGCTCCGCTATTGACCGATCTTCAACAGTGATCGGCACCAGGCTGAGTTTCCTTCAAGTTTTGTCGACAGTCGAATTTCACCCACAGCAGGTCTCTACTATTGCCGGACTTTTCCCAGACTCCTACGGGAGCCGGTCCGTCCCAGCTGAGCTCCTACGGGAGCAAACAGATCCACCCGAACTCCTACGGGAGCTGGA
>KE505136.1:89367-118819 GCA_000441515.1 Elaeis oleifera
TTTTTATTTATTTTAGGTTTAGGTACAATTCATGAAGATGAAGCAAGCAAATTTCATGTTCTATTTTTCTTTTTATTGTATTTTCGATAATGGACATGTACTTGAATACTTATGTTATGTTTAAACAAAATCTGGATAATTTTAATATTGGACAATGCATTTCAAGTTATTTTGGTTGAATGAATTTATTTCAATATTTGAGTATTATGCTTTATTTCTCTCTAATTGATAAGCAGGTGTATTAATAATGGTTACAAGTTCACAGACATGATTATATAAAAAATAAAAAATAAATATAATTAATAAAAATATAATTTATATTTTTTATGATGGTATTTACTGTCATAAATAATGTATTAAAAATAAAAAAAAATTTGCTATCACTATTTGCAATGGTAAAATGCTGTAAAGAAAAAAAAATTTTTGCTACCACTATTTGTGATGGCAAAGCACTGTAAGAAAAAAAATTTTTTACTACCACTATTTACGACGGTGGAGTGCTGTAATAAAAAAATTTTTACTACCACTATTTGTGACAGCTATAGTTATCGCAAAAATAAAATATTATTTATGATGGCAAAATACTATAGGAAAAAGTTATTTACAATGGCATCCTTCGTCGTAAATAAATATCACAAATACATCTTATACGATGTCTTTTTGCGATGCAGGCAATTACTGTCATAAAAATTATCGCAAAAACTTTTTGTGGTGGTATTCTTCTATCACAGAGTTTTTACTACGGTCAAAACGATGACGATTAAAATACCATCGCAAATATTCTTTTGCGATGGCAAATGATTATTTGCGACAGCAAAATGCTGTCATAAAAAAACTTTTTTCTTGTAGTGACAACTACAAAAAAAATACTGCACATGCATCACACATCCAAAGGAAGGGACAGATTCCTAATTGGAGTCGTCTTCTTCTTGGTTTTTTTGGGAGGGAGTTTGATTTTCACTTAATCTTTAACATCAAAAGAACCTCTAAGAACCTTGATTTCTTCTCTATTAAAGCAATCAAAGATTACTCTAATCTCCACTGTCGATCCTTAGCCTTCAAGGTTAGTCATCCCAGAATTTTCTTACTTGTTCCACCCAACCTCCGGCTGCCACCATCAATATCATTGCATCAAAACTTGATGAAGAGGAGATATGAAGTTCCTCTACCCTATCTATCTTCTTCTCCAACCTTCCCAATTCTCTATTGAGCTATCATCAGGTGGGATGATCCATGAATCATGGTATTAATCGGATTCCAATTCCCTATTTTCATTTTCACCCTAGTTCTATTTTTTAACCTTGATTTGAATCCATGGACTTTGCTCGATCACTGACTGAGCCCTCTCAATAACTTCTCGAGAGCTAATACAGAATCACAGCCACCATCGAGGATTTGATGCATGATTCATTGATAAGCCATTGTTATCCCCTATTTTTTATGAGTTTTTTTTATAATTTTTAGTGTTGTATGCCACCACCGATCATCGAATCAGAGTTTCTAGATTGTCACCATCATCTGCCCTTCTAGCCATGGATATTACTGGCTGGGAGGGGATCTCACCTACTCGGGGAATAAAGGGATAAAAGGATTCCTTGTTCCGTTAAAGAAGAGAGGAAGAACCAAGAAATAGAAAATAAAGAAGAAGAAGGAAAAAGAAGAAGAAGAAAGAAAAAGAATTTTCTATGTTCCTCTTTCTCTCTTTCCTCTAATTCTTCTCTCTCTACTTTCTCTCTCTAATTTTCTTTCTATAATATTGTCTCTCTAGACCATTCCTCTCTCTTCATATAATTCTCTCTCTATGAGTGATCCAATAAAAAAAATTTGTCAATGATTTTGATCTAATCTTGCAAAAAGAGTCTCAATCCATGATCATCGAACAATATACTGGCACCCATCTTGATTAGATCTGTATACCATTACACTCGATTATCTGTGAATTTTATTGAACAATCTATATACTACTTCAATCCTGATTTGATTAAATCATGTTGATTAAACTGATTGAATTATTAGACAGTATTGCCTAATTAGCTCTATTCCATTTTATTAATTTCACTCTCTTCTAACATTCTCTCTACTTGATCATGTTGATCCCTAATTGCCAATCAGTGTCTTGACCTCCATTTTGATTTTTATTGGACACTAATAGATTTGATCACCATTGATCTCCATTGAACCATTCATATCTTATTCTAATCATAATCAGATAAAATTATCTTGATTTGATTGATCAAGATGTTGAATGCTACCCCTTTTATCGGTCTTGTGAGGATGTCATAACTTAGGATTTTTATTAGTTGGGGCATAAGATTGATAGAAAAATGTATTTTGAATAATAAGTTCTGAAGGATGCTTTCGAGATTGATTGAATCTCTTCATTCAATATTCTATAGAGGTAAGTAACAAACCATCTTTTCAAGATATTTTATAATTATTTTAAAAATAGATAATTAGTCTCTGAAACTATGCATGATTTATGAAACTATATTTTGAACGAACAATGATTTGCAAATTTAAGATTTCTAAAATATTATATTTTATTGATTTATTATGAAATATGCATGTATTAAATGAAATTATGATATCTATATATTATGTTGCAAAAGTACTTTGATATGGATAAGATTTGTGCTATCAGCCTAACTATATTTCAGTTGATCTTACTAATAGAGGTTATATGTTGGAACTCAGTGGATCCTATCAATGGAGGTTATACATTGGTACTGAGTGGATCTTGCCAATGGGATTTTATGTTAGTATATAGTGGACCTACTAATGGAGGTTATACATTGATATTCAATGGACCCTATCAGTAGGGGTTGTATGCTGATATTCAATGGATCATGCCAATGGAGATTATATGCTGGTATTCAGTGAATCCTACCAATGGAGGTTAAACATTGGTCATAGTCAAATATTGTTAAGTTATATGTATTTTGTTTCGAATTGAATTTATGATTATGTACGTATATGAATATTTGAAAAGCTTTAATTTGCATAAATTAGTAAAGAATATGTTTTATGTTATTCTTGGCATTTATCTTCTAACATCATTTTTATGATAATATCTGAAATGTCAAGCTAAGATATTTATTACTTAATTATGGATATGGGTTACTGTTTTGGGAGTTAAAAGTGAGAATCGATAACATAGATTTACTATTATATTGTTACAAGATGTTTATTTGAGCTATAATTGATGTAAGATCTTTTGAATATTGTTGAAATATTATGAGAGATTAAAGTTAATTTTAGTTAATTAAATTTTGAACTTTATTTATTATGAATTTTATTATGATGCATTGATATCATTTTTAGAATGTCTTGCATGCTCATGGTGAGAGTTCTCCATGAGTAGGTGGTGACCCCTAAACTCATAATTTCTGGTGAGGGCATGATAATCGACTATAGCAATACTTTCTTTGGACCTTCCAATCTTATTTATTAAATCCAAGAATTAATTTTGATGATTACAAAATATTTAAAAGGGATACTAATGGCTACATATCTTTGGAGTAGTTTAAAGTTTATTTTAGGAAAGTCTAAGAAATCTGAGCAAATAATGATGCATGGAGAAGGCTAAAGATCCAAGTTTTTCAAGTTGAACACAATGGTGATGGTTTTCGAGAGCCTTAAAAGTATTCAAAGATGACTTCAGAAGGATATGAGGTAATTTTGTGATGTTCGAAGGTGAAAGATGTGAAAAATTAGCATTCTGTGCATCAAGGGCTAATCTCTGAAGTTTAGGAGGTGACTCATGAGTCATCCCCTTTATTTTAAGAAGTTGGCATGCTTGGATGACATAAGGGGTGATGCTAGTATCGACCCCTATTGTGCCACAGGGTTAAATAGAGAGCTAGCTCTCTATTTTTTCATAGGAGATAACCCCTCAGTTGACCCCTGTGCCAAAGGGCGACACTAATGTCGACCCCTAAGTTCTAACAAGCTATAGTGACTAGTTTTTTAGCCTAAAAAGGTACATTTAATATCATTCAATCACTGTCCAATGGCTTAAAATATCTAGTAATTGTTCTCTAGCATTCATTGAGGCTGTAAAAGCTTTTAGAAGGAGAAAAATATATCAAGAATTAAGAAAGAACATCTTCCTAAGAGATTGAAGCATTTAGTACAAGAAGCTTTTACCTCAACTCTAACCACCTCTCCCATGTGCATTCACTACTCTTTTCAGCTGAAGAATGCATTCAAAGGCTTCTTCATTCATTTGTAAAGTAGTCTTATTGCTTATACTATGCACATTAAGGAGCTTTAATTATTTCTCATTGTATCTCTCTTATACTTGTGAGAACAATTTTTGGGTGTACTAAGACTTGAAAAAGGTTAATCCATACGAATAAAGTGTATTGAATTTGCTCACGCCCAGAAGATGAGTGACTAGCTTAGGGAAAGCTAAGATGTTAAGTTGGTGGGATCAAATATTGTAATCATTTGAGAATGATTAATAAATTAGAAATTTCCAAATAGAAGCTTGGGGAATATATATAGATGCTGAGTTTGACACCGAACCATCATAAATCCTTTGTGATATTTGTGATACTTTGATCTCTTGACTTATTCTCTTCTCTTGTATACTTGCTTTCCTATCTTGCATGCTTTCTACATACCACTATACATCACTTATATTTGGAAAATAAAGTTATTATGGCACAAAGTTTTTAAATATTTGAAGAGCCCCCAATTCACACCTCCGCTTTGCTGGGCAATAAATGGTATCAAAGCTTGATGCTCAAGCACCTTCTTGATCTTACCATCAAGAATAAGATTCATGGCAATCTAAATCATTAGCTCACTTGTCAAAGGGCAATCCATAAATAAACCTCTACTTTTCAATGACATAAACTATGTCTACTAGAAATTACGAATGAAGATCTTTATCCATGCACTTGACTATGATATATGAAATTTTATAATCAATGAATACCACATACCCACCAAATTACTTGATAGTGTGTACTCTCCCAAGCCCGAAAGTGCATAGGATGAACTTGAAAAGAAATAGCTTAGCATTATTTTGAAGCCATGAATGTCTTGCATTATTCTTTGGATGCAGATGAGCTTAATCATATTTCAACTTATAATTCTATAAAAAAATCTAGAATAGACTAGAAGTGACTCATGAAGGCACAAATCAAGTTAAAGAATCAAAAATAATATGCTTATACATAGCTATGAACTTTTTAAATGGAGCCAAATAAGTCAATCATCGAGATGTTACCTATTTTACTGATATTATTAATAGTCTCAAAAATCTTATAAATTCTTATTTTAATAGTGATCTTATGAGAAAGATTCTTAGATCATTATCAAGGTCATTGAAAGAAATGCCGTGGCGATTCTAGAGGCAAACTACCCTTGGAGGAGCACCTCGAATCACTCATGACACACGAATTGGCAATGAGGTAATATAATGAAGAAGAGACCAAGAAAAGAAATCATGGCTCTCAAATCCACCACACAAGAAGAAATGAGTTTGAGCAAGACCAAGAAAAGAAATAATGGCTTCCAAGTCCACCACACAAGAAGAAAAGATGGTGACAAAGATGAAGAGATGGATCACATCACTTGAAATTTGGAAGATTTATAAAGCAAATAAGATAAGGGATGAGAAGGAGACCGCTAGCCAAAGGGGAGCCTAGCCAGTAAGGAAAAGATAAGAACAATTGTTTATATGCTACAAATACAAAAAAGTAGTCCATTTTAAAGTGAACTACCCCAGCTCAAGAAAGCCCCTAGGAAGCCAAAGAAAAAGGTGATAATGGTTACATAGAGTGATAGTGATGAATCGAACTTAGATGAAGATACTCATGAAGTTGCCAACTTTGTCTCATGACATATGAAAATGAGGTAACCTCTGAATTTTCAAATAAATTTACTTTTAATGAGCTGCAAGAGGTCTTTTATGATTTATTAGATGATCTAAAGAAACTAGGATTAAAGAATAAAGAGCTAATAATGAAAAATTAATGTTTGATGAAGGAAAAGGAAGAGATCTCAAAAGAAAAGATGATCCTAATACAAAAAAAAACAAAACTTAAAGAAGAAAGTAGATAGATTAAAACCAATTATGGATAAGTTTACTTTAAGTTCAGAAAAATTTGAAGTGGTTCTTGATTGTCAAAAGATGATGTATAACCAAATCGATCCTGGTTATAACTCACTGAAAAAGTAAAAATTTCTAAAAAATATTTTTATCAATACCTCTCATGCAAAATTTATCAAATATTTCATGTTTCAATTATGACAAAGTAGAACATAAATTATATGCATGCTATTTTAATAGATTTAGTAACTTTAATGTAAGGAAGTATGGGTTTCAAAAGAAACCATATTAATTAATCTAAAAGGATCTAAAAAGGTTTGGATACTAAAAATTACAACTTAAATTTCTATTGTAGGTATGTCTTGTAGCTGGTGGATTAAAAAAAATAGTATCTTGATAGTAGGTGCTCAAGATACATGATGGATGATGAATCTTAATTCATCATTCTTAAGATAAAAAATGGAGGGATGATTATCTTTGGAGACAATGGGAAAGAGAAAATCATCAGCTTAGATAACATTTTATCACTTCCTCTAAATTCATTGAAAATGTCTTATTGATTGATGGTCTTAAGCATAATCTTCTTAGCATCAACCAACTTTTTGAAAGAGATTTTAAAGTTATCTTTGAATCTTTTATGTGCATTGTGACTAGTCCCAATGATGATCGTATAAGATTTATTGGATATAGGCATGATAATATTTATATGGTATATTTGGATGATCTATCCATGCAATACATTCAACATCTAGTTGCAATAAATACCAAAATCAATGAGACTAGATAGTTATGGCATCGTAGATTTATACAAGCATGGATTTACTTTCAAAACTTATGAAAAAAGATCTAGTTGTTGGTATACCAAAATTAAATTATGAAATGGATAGGATTTGTGATGCATGTCAACTAAAAAAATAAACAAGAGTATGTTTCAAATCTTAAAATATTATTTCAACTTCTATGCCCTTAGAGCTATCATATAGATTTGTTTGGACCCTCTAGGACTATTAGCCTAGGAGGTAAATCATATAATTTTATGATTCTCGATGATCTCTCTCATTTTACTTAAATTCTATTTTAGTACATAAAAATGAAGCATTTTCATCATTTTCTAAATTTTATCGAAAGATTTCAAATAAAAAAGACTATTAATTCTAAATATTTATAGTGATTATGGAACCAAATTTGAAATTAGAATTTTGAAAAGTTTTGCAATAAGAAAAGGTATTAAATATAATTTTCTATACCTACAATACCCCAACAAAATGAGATAGTAGAGAGAAGAATAGGATATTAGAAGAAATGGCCCATACTATACTATGTGTGTTAGCTCTAGAATTGATTTTGATTATGTCAAAAGGTATTTGAGTATAAATTATGTTTACTAATGAAGTGCTTGAGAATGAATATAGACTTCCTCAAGGAAATTCAAAGGCAATATCCTCAAGAAAATTTAGATTTTCAGACTTAAGATCCTCAAAATTAGAAGCAAAAAATGTCTAAAATTTGAAGAGATAAATTTAGTCTAAATGCATCTCTTAATGAGTATAAATTATGTTTAAGAAGACAAATCTAGTCTAAAAATAAGTTCGAGCAAGAAAAGCTATCTAAAACTTTCTATGGCATGCTTGGCATGCATTTGGGTTAATCCAGTCTGAAACTGAGCCGATCAAGTATTAGAAGATTGGAAAGATATAAACCTTCAAAATATAGAACAAACACCAGAGTCGACCTAGTGATCAACTTAGCCAATCCAGTCAGGAGCTTAGCTAACTTAGTGAAGAGGACAGCCGACTCAGTCTTAGAGGAAGATGAACATAAAAAGTAATAAAATTCAACGAATCTTCTGAGCCAACCCAAAATTCGATGAGCCGACTCAATTCTCAAGAGAGCCGACCAAGAGAAAATCTGAGCCAATCTAATCTTAGATGAGTAGAATAAGATAGAATGCTGGATCTTTGGCATCTGTTATAGAGCTGACTCAGAATTTCTTTAGCTGACTCAGTACTATGATGAGCTGACTCAGAGTTTGGATGAGCCGACTCAAAGAATATAGACAAAATAATAGCTAGTTCTCAAAAATTTAGAAATACAACTAAATAATTACAAATGACTATTTTCTTATTTCAAAAGGCTAGAGTATTAAATGAAGGTATTTTTTAACTAATAAATATGAGGAATTCATGGAAGAAACTAACTTTGAAGAACTTTTGAAAGAAAAAGAGCTCATTGAGTAAATATTCAAGAGCATAGTGTGAGGAACCAAAAAGATAAAAAGAAAAAATTTAAGAGTTCTTTAATTTTAGTCCTTCCTATAATAAATTAGTATGAAAGGGAGTAAGAATAATTGAATTGTAGCCAGCTATCATTGTCAAGAAGTATTAAAGACTGCCTCAACCTCTCAAGCATTCAAGGAAGAAGTTCAACCATTGAATTCTTAATTACCTCGACTTCTTCTATTCCACAAAGAGTTTTTACTATTCTTAACTCTATTCTTGTATTTTTTTACTATTTATTTGTAATAAGTTTCTGGGGTTCAGAAACTTGAGCTTGGTCCAAGCTTAGAAAATTGGATGCTGTGTTGATTTTAATTGGTATCTCCAAAAAAATCAATTCTAGGATAACCATTATTAGCTCTAGAATTGGTTTCAATGATGTTAAAAGGTATTTGAGTATAAATTATATTCACTAATGAAGTACTTGAGAATGGTTGTAGGCTTCCTCAAGAAAATTCAAAAGTAATATCCTGAAAAAATTCAAAAGTAATATCCTCAAGAAAATTTAGATTTTCAGACTTAAAATTCTCAAATTGGAAGCAAAGATGCCTAAGATTTGAAGAGATAAATCTAGTCTAGATGCACCTCTTAATGAGTATAAATTATATTTAAGAGGATAAGTCTAGCCTAGAATAAGTTGGAGCAAAAAAGCTGTCTAAATTTCTATGGCATGCTTGGCTCTTATCTGAGCCGATCTAGTCTGAAGCTGAGCCAACCCAAAATTAGAAGATAGAAAGGATATAAATCTTCAAAATATAGAAGAAACACTTGAGCTGACCCAGTCTGGAGATTAGCTGACTCAATGAAGAGGAGAGTTGACTTAGGCTCAGAGAAAGATAAACATAAAAAGCAATAAAATTCAATAAATCTTCTGAGCCGATCCAGTTCTCGAGAGAGACGTTGATCAAGGCACAATCTGAGTCGACTCAATCTCAAGCAAGCAAAGTGAGATAGAATGCTGGATTTTGACATCTGCTGTAAAGCTGATTCAGAATTTTCTTAGCCAACTCAGTACTATGATGAGTCAACTTAATGTCTAGATGAGCCAACTTAGAGCATGCAAACAAAACAATGGCTAATTTTTAGAAATTCAAAATATAGTGAAATCATTCTAAAAGGCTATTTTTTATTCCAAATAGCTAGAACATTAGATGAAGGTGTTTTCAGTCAATAAATATGAGAAATTTATGGAGGAAACCAACTTTGAAGAACTTTTGAAAGAAAATGAGCTCATTGAGTAAATATTCAAGAGTATAGTGTGAGAAACCAAAAGAGAAAAGGAAGCAAATGAAGAGTGCTTTAATTCTAGTCCTTCCTATATTGTGAAAGAGAGGAAGAGTGCTTGAATTTCAACTAGCTACCATTATCAAGAAGCAATAAAGGCTATCTCAACCTCTCAAGCACTCAAGGAAGAAGTTCAAGTATTGAATTCTCAACTATCTCAACTTCTTCTATTCCACAAAGAGTTTTTATTGTTCTTAACTCTATTCTTGTATTCTTTTACTATTTATTTATAATAAGTTTATGACGTTCGAAAACTTGAGATTGATTGGTATCTCTAGAAAAACCAATCAGGATTAATTATGAGTCTGATCAGTTGTAAGGTTTAGATTGGTGAGACAGTGAAAACCAACTGGGTAAGATTGTGATCCCATGAAAATAATTGAACTATAATTTTGAAGAGATTATAGTTAAAATTCTCAAATAAATTTGCTTAGAGAGTGGATGTAGGTGCTGGTTTAGCATCAAATCACTATAAATCTTTATATTTATGATTGTGATTATTTTTATTTTGTTTATTATTTTATCTTAAGTTTGTTTTCACTACATCTTTATAATTTCTGCTTATCACTTCACATACACAATCTAAATTGATTTTGGGTATACAAATTATTTCTAACTCAAGTCTTAAATTTATAAAATTCAATTCACCACCCTTCTTGGATTGTTGTCTCTGAAAATTAGTGTGACAGCAACCCTCCGAAATATTTTAGGAGGAAGCAATTAAAACAGCATATTACATCTTAAACCATGCTTGGATTAGATCCATTTTTAAAGAAACATCCTATGAGCTTTGAAAAGGTAGAAAACCAAACATCGGATATTTTTATATTTTTGGTCATCAGTATTTATTTGAATAGTGATGAAGATAAATTAAAAAAATTTAATACAAAATCGAATGAAGATATTTTTCTTGGTTATTCATCTTCTAGCAATGCATATAGAGTTTTTAATAAGAGGATCTTAGTAGTAGAAATATTGATATATATTACTTTTGATGAGACTAATGATCTTCCATCAAAGAAGAGAGAGATTATTGATGATGTCATAGATCCAATTGAAGGTGGAATGAAGGAACTCATCCTAAAGGACTCTATGATATATGGTGAGAAGCATGAAGACAAGGAGAAATATAAAGGTGAGGAGCAACAAAATCAACAAGAACAACCTTAAGGTCTACATGATCTATCAAGGGAATGGAGGTATATTCATAAACATCCTAAGAAATTCATTATTGGTGATCCTACACATGGGGTAAGAACTCATTTTTGACTTAGAGATGTATGTAATCATCTTGCTTTTATTCCTCATATTGAACAAAAATTATAGATGAAGTCGAAAAAGATCATAATTGAATTAATACCATACATGAAGAATTTAACCAATTTTAAAAAAATAATATGTGGACTCTAGCAAGTAGACCTAACGATCATCCCATAATTGGAATAAAATAAATATTTAAAAATAAGTTAGATGAAATAAAACTATAATTAGAAATAAAGTATGATTAGTAGCTAAAGGATATAACCTAGAAGAGAAAATTGATTTGATAAGACTTTTGCATCAGTAGCTAGATTAGAGGCCATTAGACTCTTGCTTGCTTTTGTATATTATATAGATTTTAAATTATTCTAAATAAATATTAAAAGTATTTTCTAAATAGTTATATTACTGAAAAAATTTATATAGAGTAACCACATGATTTTCAAAATCATGCTTTCACAAACCATATTTTTAAATTAATAAAGTTTTGTATGGTTTAAAACAAGCTCCTAGAGCATAGTATGAAAAACTTAGTAATTTTTTGCTAAAAATAGTTTTACAACAGGAAATGTCGATATTATTCTTTTGTAGAATAAAATCATAATGATATCTTGATTATTCAAATATAGATAGATGACATTGTATTTAATGCTACTAATGAAGCTCTATATCATGATTTTGTCAAGCTCATACATGAAGAGTTCGAGATGAATATGATAGGAGAGCTTACATTCTTTTCAAACTCTAGATCAAATAAATGAAAAAATAAATCTCCATCAATCACAGCAAATACACAAGGAAATACTTAAAAAAATTAGGATGGAGAAACACCAAGCACATTGGCACCCCATGAGCACTTCATGCAAACTAAATAAGGACGAGAATAGTAAAAGCATAGTTTTTACAGCTTTATAGATGCATGATTGATTCATTGTTATATCTTACTGCCAGTAGACCTGATATAATATTTACTATTTGTATGTGTGCTAGATTTCAAGCAAACCCTAAGAAATCACACTTAATTGATGTTAAAAGATTTTAAGATGCTTAAAAGATACTTAATATTTAGGACTATGGTTTTTAAATAATTTTAATCAACTTAATAGGTTATTCTAATGCAAACTTTTCTGGATGTAAGATAAATAGAAAAAGTACTAATGGAACTTCTCAATTCTTAAGAGTTAACTTAATTTCTTAAGTAGCAAAAGTAAAATTCAGTAGCATTGTCCATGATTGAGGTTGAATATATTATAACTGAAAGTTGATGTACACAAATCTTATGGATTAAGCAATAACTCGGAGACTATGGCATCAAACTCGATAAAATTTTTATAAGATGTGATAATACTAGTACAATTAACTTAACTAAAAATTTAATCCAACATTTAAAAACTAAATATATTGAGATAAGATACCATTTCATAAGAGATCGTATGAAAACAATGATGTAATGCTTGATTTTATATGTACTAATAGACAACTAGCATATATTTTTATTAAGCCCCTAAGTGAAGATAGGTTTTATTAGATTAGAAGAAAGCAGGGGATCCTTGATCCTTTTGTCTATTTTTCATAAGACCTTAATTAGAGTATATTCCTATGCCGGTTTGATCAACTCCTTGAGTCACTTTTCCCTTGATTTGAACCTTATTCTTGACACCCTTCCTTACCCTCTTCAACTCTATTTTTGACTGATTTGATCTCTTTATAAAGGGTCAAAATCCAATATTTTTGATATTTTTGAGCCGACATAGGTGTTGCCTTAAGAGGCGACACTAGTATCATCCTAGGAGTGCAAGGGGTGACATTGATGCAATTTTTTTTAGGTGGCACATAAAAAAGGCTGAAGCCCCTTTCCTATGCCAAACCTTCTTCTATGGTATTTTTCCTCCCAAACCCTCTCTTCTCCACTCCATTCCTCCGAAAACCCTCCTTCCCACACAAAACCTCTAGATCTAAGACTCCTTTCTCCCACAACTCTCATTCTTACATCAAATCCACTAGATTTAGCACTCCACATCTTCTTCCCACCTCAAACCATCATGATTTAGATCCCTATTTGTCCCAAATCTTCTTCCCACTTAAAACTCTCAAGATATAGACCCTATCTTGCTTCAAAATCCGATCTCCCACTTCTATACCTCAAGATCTAGGACCCCATTATATTCTTTTGGGTGAATCTTGCTCCCCATCTTCTCCATGGCTCCCTAGATGAGGTTTTCTTAAAGAAGAAAGTTGGCCCGAGTTCAAGAAGAAGAAGAAAGGAGGAAGAAGGCACCTCAAGCTCAAGCCCCATCTTCTCCCCAAAAGACTCCAAGCAAGATACCTTTCTCCACTAGAAATGTTTCGTTAGAATAGAATATAGATTTGAATTTCTAGAGCAAGAGGTCCCTATCATTGGAGACAAGAATAAGGAACAAGGATGAGATTTTTATCCATGATCAACATCCCCATTTATATTGATTTAGTCTATACCAAAATTTTTAGTATAATAATGATAGAGTAGCTTCCTTAGTGAAGGGTGTTAAGATTCACATAAACACATGCACATTTGATCACATTCTACACATGCCTTGAGAGGGGACTAAGACTGATAAGCTAGAACAAAAGGAGTATTGTTTACAATGCATCATTGGTGGAGAGAATGTGGGAAGTTGGATGAGATTGAAGCAAAGCATCTTAGTGTAGAGATAAGACTCCACCACCATGTTGTTGGTAGGATTTTCTTTTTTAGGATGGAAAGATATGATTTATTTATAATCAGGATATTTGCATTATGTATCACATTGTTTATGAGATTCCTCTAAATCTCTTCGCTCTCGTAATTGAGGCTGTGAGTGAGGCCGTGAGTCGGTCCAAGGCCCTTTACCTTATGGGATGGCACTTACATGTTCAAGACGTTTGGAGTTAGTGTTAAGGAAAAGCCACCGTTGCTTGGCACATACTGATACATACAATGATCATTCTTTATGATGGATGGGTTTACTAAAGCAAGTGGTTGTTGGGTGAAGAACAAAGGAGTAGATAGAGCTAGTGAGGATGAGGATGATAATGATAGAGCTAAGAGAGAGGGACCCTCTTTCCCTCCTTGAGAGTCTGGATTGAGCCAAGAGGTTCATTTTTCTACTGAGCATGAAGCAAATTTCTTTCTGATATAGTTGATAGAGACTCATTGAGTCTATTCAACTTGAGCCCCAGCCACCTCAGCTTATGAGCAGTTCTTGATATTTATCTTTCAGGTTGGAGGATGACCAAGTCTGGGTGATCTTAAAGGAAGTTGCCGGTATTCTTCTGGTAGTCTGGAGCACTACTTAGGAGAGAGTCATTACATGAATCCTTTAGTTGATATGTCCATGATACCCCACATCTTCATGATTACTCAGATAATTTTTGATCAGAGCTTGAGAGTTGAGCAACTTGAGTATATATTGCCAGGCTCAATAGCAGAGTTTTTGATCTACAGAGGGAGATAAGAAAACTATCATGATATGCTAGATCAAGCATTCATAATACTACTCATTTATCTGAGTTGATAGTTAAAGCAAGAGGGCTGCAAGGGATGATAGAGTCAGTGACTTGGCAGCTAAGGGAGGAGATGAGAGGCTCTAGCGACAATGTCACTATAAGGAACACCTCTCTTCTGCAGTCCATGGGAAGCTGATATCTCAACCTTATTTACTCAAAACCCACATAGTTTCTAGAGTTCTTGCTCCTACTTATAGCCCCCTAGTCAGCCCATGCTGACTATCTATAGGCCCTTCCAACCCTCTTCTTCTTCTGGACATTCTTATCCCTTCACTGGTGTCGGACCTTCTAATAGGACTAGAAACCGATGTGGTGGTCCTTGTTCAGAGCTCATGTCCATCAAGAGATATCTTCTTCATCTGACGATGATTAAGACTTTTGTGGTTGTTATTACTAGCTTGCATCTTATTTTGTGGCCCATATGTATGCTATTATGTACTATGAGTAGTGTGACTTTTGATATATTTTGCTTGATATAACATGATGTGCATATGACTTATTTTACTTTAGACATATCTATTTTGCTTATGGATGCCTCTTTATCTTTGATATCCTTTGTGCATGGCTTATCCAATTTATTGGACTTATGTTATGTGATGATGCCAAAAAGGGGAGTAGATAACCATAGATATGTCGTATGTGGTGTAAGCAGAAATACTTAATGAGATTAATATTTTAATGCATTTAATGAGCTTAGTGGTTTGGGATTTGCTCGATTCCCTATTTTGCTCTGATGCCAATTTCAGATTGAGCCCTTTACCACTATATCAAAACCATTTGCTTGAATTCTTGCTCTGATACTTAATTATCATGCTAGACTCTTTGATTCTTTACTCTAATACTTGATTATTTACAATGTTCTTTGACGTATGCTATGATACTTGAGTTGATACAGTGCTCTAATGCAATGAGCCTTGATACGATGTGCATGCACATATACATCATCTTAAAGTTCTAAATGCTCTGATACAATTGTTAAAGTTCATGCTCTAATACAATACTTTAATCTGATATATTTGTATATGCCTTGATGTCGAATGCTTATATACTTTAAATAACATTACTTTACTCCTATGCTTTACTCACTTTATTCTACTTATACTCAATATTTTGTTATCATCAAAAAGAGAGAGATTGTTAATCCACAAATTGATTTTGATGATTACAAAATACTTAAAAGTGATACTAATAGCTACATATCTTTAGAATAGTTTAAAAGTTTGTTTCAAGAAAGTGCAAGAAATTTGATCAAATAAGGATGCATGGAGAAGGCTAAACATACAAATTTTTAAGTTAGAAATAAGGATAATAGTTATCGAGAGCCTCAAAAGCATTCAAAGATGACTTCAAAAGAATACGAAGCAATTTCATGATGTTTGGAGGCCAAAAATATAAAAATTAGCATTTTAGGCATCAAGCGACCCTAGGATTATCCCCTTTATTTTGGGAAGCTAGTATGCTTGGCATACCACAAGAGGTGACACTAGTGTCGACCCTTGTTATGCCACAAGATGAAACAGATAACTATCTCTCTATTTTTTCATACAGTATGACCCCTATGCCATGGGGTGACTAGTGTCAACCCCTAAAATGTTCTATAATTTTATCATGACTTGCTTTTTTGTACTAGTTTGGTTGGATTCATAAATAGTAAAGATACAAAAGATCTTCTCCTTCTACTTTACCTACACTTTTGTCTTTTTGCTAGTGCCTTGGACTCCTCCAACCCTTGGCATATGTTGGCCCTTTATCAGCTACTATAGATTATGTCATAAGGGACTCTTTTGGGAGACTAGTTAAAGCAACAAGGATTCTGCTTAGTTTCTGTAATGTTCCATTTATCAGGTTGGTCTGAGCATGGGCTTCTTTATAAGATACTATTTGCTGCCCAGTCTAGCAACCTAAGAAGAAGGGTGGATTGGATTCTTAAAAGAGTTTCTTAAAATTTCAAAAAATATGTGCACCAATTTCAAGTATTTTTTGAATGTGAAGGTGGATGTGAACAGCAACTCAAACAAGTATGCAATGGAATAAAAAAAAAAATATAAATAAGCACAACCACTACAAATAAAAGATTTATAGTAGTTCGGTGCCAAATCCTGCACCTACATCCACTTCCCAAGCTCTTTACTTAGATATTCCACTATAATCTCAAAAGATTATAGTCGGTATGTTTTCAAGCTCATAATCCACAATCTAGTTGATTTTTCCAAAGCTCACCAACCAAAACCTTACAAGATTATTTTTCTTGGGCTCACAATCAATTCACACCAATCTATTTTTAGGTATGGATCAAATCTTTCCCTAGTTTTGGGCCTCACCCCCAAAACTAGACAAAGAACAAAAGCAATAGAGAATGAAAGCAAAAGGAAATACAAAGTTCGCAAATGGAACAAGATATTCAATAGAAACAAGAACTAGAGAAAAAGTCACTTGGAAAAGGCTCTTCAATCCGATATAGGATAGCTTCAAAGCTTGAAGGGGAGCTTGAAGATGAATAGCACTGCTTCTCACTAATTGCTCTGAAGAAATCTGAGTGGAAAATGGCTCAAGAATTACTTCTCTTCAATTTTCTGTAATTTTCTATTATTTTCTACTTTTTGGAGTCTTTCCACCTTTTTTTAAAAAGTTTCCTCTTTGGAAACAATTCAAATGTTCAAAAAATATTTGCTGACATGTACTAGCCATTTTGAAACATTGGAGCATGAAAAAGTGACAGAAAATTGTTAGAAAAATAGTTAAAAAATCAGAAAAAATGGACTCCCAGTAGAAGGAAAGATAGAGGGGGCGTCCCATTTTTGTTTTGCACAAAAGGGGCATCCTTTTCACCTAGACACAAAACGGGGCTTCCCAAGGGGCGTCCCTTTTGTCTAGAGTGAAAAATCACTCTTTGTTTGGTGCAAACTATCCACAGGGGGCATCCTTTTTAGGCCAGCACAAAAAGGGGCGTCCAAAGGGGCATCCCTTTTTGGCGTGCCAAATATTTTAGTTCCCTTTCACAAAAGGGACATCTCAAGGGCCTTCCCTTTGTTCCAAGAGTTGAAACATGAGTCCGGAGCCTCGAGTTTTCACTATTTCTCATTTCAAACTTGCTGAGGGATCCTCTAAGATATCGATCATTCTTTTTCTTGAATTGAGGACTTTGATACACATCCAAACACACTTTAACTTGGGACTCTTTCTTAAAGATTTTTGAAATTCCAGCTTAGATCACTTTGATTCTTCCTAAAACACACTTTAAACTCAAAGTAATCATTAGTAACCCTCTCAAATAGCTGTTATCATCAAAATCAAATCTTGGATCAACAATCTCCTCCTTTTTGATGATGACAAAATATTTGAGTTTAAATAAAATGATATCTAAAGTGATTGTGAAATATGGCATATGATGCACATAAATATTAAGAAGTATGCCAATTCAACCTTTTAGAGCAAAAACACTAGACGTAAGATAATCTATCAGAAATATAAATTTCATCAAAAAGCATAAGCTCCCCCTCAATACATGAAACTATAACAACATAAGCTTGCATAACTTCAAAAATAGTGTCATTTTGCACAACTCCCCCATATCAAAAATATATGCAATCTCAAAAACATAACAAACATAAACATTATTACCTCCATTACATTAATTCTCCTTCTATCTCTCCATTTAAAATAATATAAACATATAACAATCTTCTCCTTTTTGATAACATATATAAGCATATACACTCTCCCTCTTTCTGATATCATCAAAAAGAAGGACAACAAGGGATACCACTGCAACAAGAATATCACAAGATATATCTAGAGAGAAACATGATATCCATTTAGCTCAATAAAATCATAAATACATCTAAAGTCATAATACATCACAGGACACATAGAGTCAGAGATACATCTATGATCAAGTACCATACATCTGACATCAAAGCCTACACAAGGATACATCAAGATAAATCAAAATCATAAGCTAGAGTATGAAACACACAAAGACCAACATAACACTAATCTTCTTCTAAAGAGGAAGAAGATGTTATTTCGAGTAGAATAACACCAAAGGAATGAAAAGAAACGCCAAGGGGGACATCCCTTTTCAGAAGAATTTCAAAAATAGATTTTAAAAATTAGAAAAAGATAAATTTGGTCATAAAAAATTTGGGAATTCAGGATTAATTGATTTTGGACAAAATTATGATAATTTTGATCAAAAAAATTAATGGATTTCAAAGAGATTAAATCAAATCAAGCACAAAGGTCAATGATTCCTAACTCACTTCTAATCTCACAAAATCTATTTTCAATCAAAGGTTTAGTAAATATATCAGAAAGTTATTTCTCAGTACAAATAAATTCAAGCATTATATTTTATTTTGAACTTGATCTCTTATGAAATGATGCCTTATTTCAATGTGTTTACTTCTTAAATGTTGCACAGGATTTCTTGTTAAATTAATTGTACTAGTGTTAAGACATCTTATGGAGATGTCATTAAGTTTAATACTAAAATTCTCAAGTTGTTACTTAATCCATAATATTTGTGCACAGCAACTTTCAACTGTAATATATTCAGCCTCGATCGTAAATAATGCTACTGAATTTTGCTTCTTGCTAAATCAAGAGATTAAGTTAACTTCAAAAAATTGATAGATTTCACTAGTACTTTTTCTATCTATTTTACATCTTGCAAAATCAGAGTATGTATATCCTATAAGATCAATTGTTGATTATTTTGAATATCATAAATCTAAATTTTATGTTCTATTTAAATATTTAAAATTATTTTAATAGCAAGTAAATTTAATTCTTTTGGATTAGATTGAAATCTAGCACACATACAAACACTGAACATGATATCCAGTCTATTTATAGTTAAATATAATAAAAATTAATTATGTCTCTATAAAGTTTTGGATCAATATTTTATCATTTTCGTCCTTATCTAATTTGCATGAAGGGCTCATTAGGATTCTAATATGTTTCAATGTTTCCATCCCAAACTTCTCTAAGTTCTCTCTTGTGTATTTGCTTTGATAGATTGAGATCCCTTCTTCAGTTTGCTTTATCTAGAGTCCAAGGAAGAATGTAAATTCTTTCATCATACTCATCTCGAACTCTCACTGTATTAACTTGATAAATTCTTGACATAATAATTCATTAGTAGATCCAAATATGATATCATCCACATATATTTGCACAATCAAAATATCATTAGGTTTCTTTTAGTAAAAAAAGTTTTATCTACATTTCCTTTTGAAAAATTATTTTTCAATAAAAATTTACTAAGTCTATCATAACATACTCTAGGTGCTTGTTTCAAACCATATAATACTTTATTTAATTTAAAAATATGATTTGAGAATGCATAATTTCAAAATCGGATAGTTGTTCAAAAAACTTCATCAGCTATATATCTATTTAAAAAAATACTTTTAACATTCATTTGAAATAATTTAAAGTTTATATAACAAGCATAAGCAAGTAAAATTTTTATAGCCTCTAATCTAGCTACAAGTGCAAAGATTTCATCAAAATCAATATCTTCTTCTTGATTATAACCTTTAGCCACTAATCTTGCTTTATTTCTTATTACATTGCTATTTTCATCTAACTTATTTCTATACACCCATTTAGTTTCAATTATTAAATAATTTTTAGGTCCTTCTACTAAAGTCCAAATATTATTCATTCCAATTGGTTAAGTTCTTCTTGCATAGCATTAATCCAATTATAATCTTTTTCAACTTTTTCCAATAATTAGGTTCAATTTGAGACACAAATACAATATGATTAATAGTATCTCTAAGAGATGAATGAGTTTTTACCCCATGAGAAGGATCACCAATAATAAGCTCTTTACGGTAGTTTTGAGCATACCTCTAATCCTTAGATAAATCAGTTGTACCTTGAGGTTGTTCTAGCTGATCCTCCCCATCATCTAAGTCCATATCTTCTTATTCTTGCTCTTCAATGTTGGTTGAATCTTGTAGGAAAAGTTTCTTCACTTCTCCTTCTATTTGATCAGCATCATCATCAGTCTTTCTCTTTCTTGAGGGAAGATCATTAGTCTCATCAAAATAATATAAATAGATTCTTCTACAACTAATATTCTTTTATTAAAAACTCTATAAGCTCTACTAGTAGAAGAGTATCCAAGAAAATATATTATTAGATTTTACATCAAATTTTTCTAATCTATCTTTACCATTATTCAAGATAAAATATCAGCATCCTAAAATATGAAAATATCCAATATTCGATTTTCTTCCTTTCCAAAGCTCATAAGAGATTTTCTTTAAAATCGATCTAATCAAAGCTCAATTCAAAATGTAACATGGGTATTAATTACTTCCATCCAAAAATATCTAGGGAGGTTGCTTTCACACAATATGGTAGTGCCATTTCTTATAAAGTATAATTTTTTCTTTCTACTATACTATTTTGTTGAGATATCCTAAGTGCAGAAAAATTATGTTCAATATCATTTTTATTATAAACCTTTAAATTTGATTTTCAAATTCGGTTCATGATCACTTCGAATGAATAAAATCAATAAACCTTTTTCATTTGAGACTTTTTGAATAAAATCTGATAAAAATAGAAAATACTTCATCTTTATGTGCAACAAATAAAATCCAAATAAATCGAGAGAAATCATCAATAATCACAAAATCATAACGTTTACCTCCTAGGCTTGTAGTCTTAGTAGGTCCAACAATTATATGCAAGAGTTCTAAAGATTTTGATGTAGAAACTATATTTTTTGATTTGAAAGAAACTCTAATTTGCTTATCAAATTGACATATATCATAAATTTTATCTTTTTCAAACTTTAAATCCAACAAACTAACAACGAAATCCTTCTTTAATTTTGAAAGTAAATCCATACTAACATATGCTAATCTTCTATGCCATAACCAGCTAGTCTCGTTGATTCTGGTATTCATTGCAACAAAGCATGACATGTTTTTCAATGAAAGATCATCCAAATCAACAATATAAACATTTTCATGCCTATATCCAATGAATTTTATACCATCATCATTGGGGCTAGTTACTATACACATAGAAGATTCAAAAACAACTTTAAAATTTTTATCACATAATTAACTAATACCAAGTAAATTATGCTTAAGACCATCAACACATAAAATATTTTCAATATAAGTAGATGGAGTGATACCGATATTACCTACGTCAATGATTTTGCCTTTGCCATTATCACCAAAGGTAACTAACCCTTCATCTTTAGCCTTAAGAGTGATGAATTGAGACTCATCACCCATCATGTATCTTAAGCATCCACTATCAAGATACCATCTTCTTTCAATCTTTAGGGCAAGACACACCTACATCAAAGTACTATACTTTAACTTTAGGCACCCAAGCTTTTTTGGATCTTTTTGGGTTAGTCACAATGGTTCTTTAGAAATCCATACTTTCTTAATATTTTCAGATTCAGAAGATAAGCATGCATATGCTTTATATCCTAATTTATCACATTTAAAATATGTAACTTTAGAAACATGCATACGAGAACTTGGATCAAAATATTCTTGAAAAACTTTTACTGTTTGAGTGGATTATAACCAAGTCCCAACTTGTTATAAACCACTCTTTGATTGCCTAACAAAACATTTAACTTTTCAAAACTCAAAGTGAACTTGTCTACAATAGGTTTAACCTTTCGATCTCTTTGTTCAAGTTCCGATTTTCCTATTGCAAAACAGATTTTCTTTTAGAAGCTCTTCTTTCTCATTTGTTAAAATCTGATTTTCTGTTTAAGCTCTTTGTTTTCAAACTAAGCTTTTCAAATCATCAATCAATTCATAAAAGCTTTTGGAGTTTTCAAAAGTAAATCACTATAAGTTTCACTATGTACCTCATTCTCATGTGCCATGAGACATACATTTGCAACTTCTTTGGATTCTTCTTCATCGGAACTCGACTCTTCACTATCACTCCATGTTGCAACCATGGTTTTCTTCTTAAACTTTTTGGGGGCCTTCTTGAGTAGTGGACATTCAGATTTGTAATGGCCAGGCTTCTTACATTCATAGCATGTGACATTTTGGTCCTATGCTTTCTCCTTGCTTGCCTCTTTCCTTTCTCCTTGATAGATTCTCTTTTCCTTGGATTTCCTGCTAGCTCCTTGCCTTTTCTTCTTCATAAATCTTCTGAATTTTGGATGATAAGGGCCAACTCCTCATCTTCATCATTGTCTACACTTTGGTTTGATTCATCCTCATCTTGAGCAATGGATTTGAGGGCTATTGTTTCTTTTCTTGCTATCTTCCTCACCATGCTACTTCATTGAGAGTTCATACATCATCAACAATCCTAGAAGCTCCTCTAATGGTAGAACATTCAAGTCTTTGGCTTCTTGGATAGCAGTGACCTTCACTTCCCATGATTTTGGCAAAAATCTAAAAATTTTCTTACAAGGTCACTATTAGTATAAGATTTATCAAGACTTTTTAAACCATTAATAATATTAGTAAATCTAGTGAATATTTCAGAAATAGATTCATTAGATTTCATTTTAAATAATTCATATTTATGGACAAGCATGCTAATTTTAGATTCTTTTACTTGGTTAGTTCCTTCATAAGTAACTTCTAACCCATCCCATATTTTTTTGCAGAAATATAAATAGAAATTCTATTAAACTCATTAGTATCTAAGGAGTAATATAAAATATTTATAGCTTTTGCATTTAATTGAGCCTTCTTTTTATCTAAATCATCCCATTCATTTTAGGTTTTGGAATAAGCACACCATCAATAGTTTTTGTGGGTGTGTGTGGTCCATTCACTATGATACCCCATATATCATAGTCTAGTGCTTGAATAAAAATCTTCATACATACTTTTCAATAAATGTAATTAGTGTGATTAAAATGTGAAGGTCTATTGATAGATTGACCTTCAACTAAAGAGGTGCTATAGGGGGTTGCCATGACCTTTAGCTCTTGACGATGAAGTCAAAATGGGGAATAGAGCAACCCGCTCTGATACCAATTATTGCCTAGTCTAACAATCCAAGAGGGGGGCTGAATTGGATTCTTAAAAGAATATCTTAAAATTTTAGAGAATATGTGCACCAATTTCAGATATTTTTAATGTGAAGGTGGATGTGAACAACAACTCAAACAAGTATGCAGCGGAATAAAGTAAAAAAGCAAGAACAAGCATGATCACCACAAATACAAAGATATATAGTGGTTCAGTGCCAAATCCTGCACCTACGTCTACTCTTCAAGCTTCCTACTTGGGTATTCCATTATAGTCTCAAAAGATTATAATCAGATTATTTTCAAGCTCACAATCTACAATCTAGTTAGTTTTTCAAGGCTCACCAACCAAATTTTATAAGATTATTTCTCTTGAGCTCACAATCAACCCACACCAATCTGTTTTCGAATACAAATCAAACTTTTCTCTAGTTTTGGGCCTCACTCTCAAAACTAGACAAAGAACAAAGTAATAGAGAATGAAAGCAATAGAGAATACAAAACTCACAAATGGAACAAGATATTCAATAGAAACAAGAACTAGAGAAGAAGTTGCTTAGAAAAGGATCTTCAATCCGATGTAAGATAGTTTCAAAGCTTGAAGAAGAGCTTGGAGATGAATAGCACTGCTTCTCACTGATTGCTCTGGAGAAATCTGAGTGAAAAATAGCTCAAGAATGGCTTTTCTTCAATTTTTTGCTATTTTTCTGCTATTTTTTGCTATTTTGAGTCTTCCCACCTTTTCTTAAAAAGTTTTTCTCTTTGGAAATAATTAAAATGTTCAAAAAATATTTGCTAATGTATACTAACTATTTTGAAATGTTGGAGCAAGAAAAAGTGGCAAAAGATTGTCAGAAAGTAGTTAAAAAATTAGGAGAACCAGACTTCCAGCATAAGGGAAGATAGAGGGGGCATCCCTTTTCTATTTTGCACAAAAGGGACGTCCCTTTTCGCCCGGGCACAAAATAGGGCTTCCCAAGGGGCATTCCTTTGTTCAAAGCAAAAAATCACTCTCTTTAGCACAAAATGCCCATAGGGGGCATCTCTTTTGGGCCAGCATAGAAAGGGGCGTCCCTTTTTGGCATACCAAATGTTTCAGTTCTTTTTCACAAAGGGAGGTCCCAAGAGGCTTCCTTTTGTTCCAAGAGCTGAAACATGAGTCCAGAGCCTCAATTTTTTATGCCTTCTTATTCCAAACTTGCTGAGGGATCCTCCAAGAGATTGATCATCTTTTTCTTGAATTGAGGATTTTGATTCACATCCAAACATGCTTCAACTTGAGATTTTTCTTAAGGGTTTTTGACATTCAAGTTTAGATCACTTTGATTCTTCCTGAACACACTTTAAACTCAAAGTAATCATTAGTAACCCTCTCCAATAGTTTGTTATCATCAAAATCAAATCTTGGGTCAATACTATTATCATGCTCCAGCCCGAGATCTGAGCTGGACACGTGACAAATGACCGCACATCTGTAGAGTTTTATCCCATAAGATGTGAAAGGCTTGCTCTTTCCTTCAAATATTCACATCATTTTAACCTCAAATAATGGTAGAAAATCTTAATGCATTAATTTAAGAATAATCCATAATGATTTAATAAAAATGAGAAACTTTAATCAATTTCTCCATATAACTATTAATTATAAGTCTTCTAAACCTTAAGCTCCTCACTGCTCGTACTCAAGCCCCATATGTTCTTTTGGATTTGAAAAAATAGAATATATGAGTGAGCTTTATGGGCTCAGTAAATTATCAATACCTTTAATTCATTTAAATCTTTATATAGAAAATAAATTTTAGTTTATGAGTATAAAAGCATTCCATAATAATCAACATAGATTTGAAATATATATTTTGCTTGATTAAATTTTTCAATCACTTAAAAGTTGGCCTTCTACTCTCAATCTCTTAATCCCTTCAACTATGGTCATGATTGGATCATGGCTAGCTCCGAAACAGACTAAATCCTAACTACAATATATCGTTCGTCGGTCATGCACCAGTGGTCACCCCATTAGAGTCTCAAAAGAAAAACTAGCTCTAATATCATATGGAGATATATGCTTCTCCATCACAAGCCAACAATCAATCCCACTTGGCTAGGCCCAAAAAAAACCTAGTACCTAACTACAATACACTGTCCGTCGATGTACGCCCGTGATCATCCCACTAGAGGTCTGAAAGGAAACTAGATCCTGAATTTATATGGTCATAGTCGGATTAAAGAGTAGTAGAATCAGCACAATACATTTTGATGCAAATAAATACAATTCATTTTTTACTAAAATATGTATATATTCAATCGAACATTTCATGAATCATTTTCATGTAAAGCATATAAGATACTTAACTTAAATAGAATACCATAGCAATAGATAAATATAGAAATCAAATCTTATGCATGATAAACATATTAGGGATAGAGGTAACCTACAATCTAGATTGACCAGATCCAAAAAAGAATCTGTCAAATAAAATTATTCACATCCTTAGATACATTGCTTGATCTTTGGTCCTGACACTCCTCTAGAGTTGAAGGATCTATTCAAAGTAATTAACATCATCAGCCCTTAATCGTAAAAAAGAATGTAAAAGAGAGAGAGAAAAGAGAGCAAATTAATTTAGTCCAAATGGGAGCCTGATCTATTTGGAATGGTTCAACTAACTTAGGGAGAAGAGAGATATTAGATTTAGGCCAATTGGGTTAATTGCCTTGATCGCTTGGGTTAGGTGTTGGGAGGATCCCTCACGAGTGCAGTATACGGATTCCCACCCAAGATCTCAACATCGATGATGATGTCGATACCACAAAAGAAAAAAAAAAAGAAAGAAGCACAAAGGATAAAATCAAAAAAATAATGTGGATCAGCACAAGACTTACCTCCATGGGGCATACAAACTTTACTATGAGAGAAATTAAATATAAGAGGAGATCACACTGTTGGAATTTTATGGTTTCATGCACGTATGATTTTACAAATCAAGTATGCAGCAGAATTTTAAAAATTTTTCAGATTAAATCTAATTTAACCTAAGCATGCATAAGATCATATCTTCAAACCATAACTAGAATCATCATATATGAGATAAGATTCAAATACAGAAATCAAATAAAAAAATAAATATAAAATATATCTGGATATGGATCAATCTTCAACACGAACAAATGATCATGGATGTCTTCGAAGGTCCCTTCTAGCCGCATATACACCCAACCTCTACGAGTATCCACACGAGACTCTGATATGATCAGAAGTCTTTTGATCTCATCGAGGTACTCGTTTCTTTGCAGAGATTGCATCTTGATGGTTGAAAATCTTCTTTTCTCCTAAGACACTCTTAGAGAACAAGAAGATGTAGGAGGATCTTGATCTCTACATTAGAGATCATGAGAAGAACCCTTTCTTCTCTTTTCTTTCTAAAATCCATGCGTCAAATCTCTACAATAGAGATGTAAAAATTTTGTCCAACTTTTGAATAAAATAAGGAGGAGACATCCATATCTAAATATGGACAAGAGGGAGGAGATAGAGATGTCTAAACAACCACCTTTGATTGTGTAAGAAAGAAAAGATATGGAGCAAAACAAATCTCACGCCGTGCCATCTTCATGTGCCCTCCTCTCCCTTATTTTTCTCCGTGCCACCCCCTAGTTTTTGAGTGTCAAAGCTGATCACAAATCACTACTTACACATCCCATATTGCTGGGAATTTATAGGCATTAGATGGAGTTCCAAATCGAGTAGGAGATAGAGTCCACAACGCCAAGGACTCTTGCAATCTTTGGATGCCATCCAAACTCCAAATCCATGCCAAGGTTTTGCACGTTAGAAGGAGATTCCTCTTCATTCTTACACGCTAAAATAGGAGAAAAGAGGCATGAAATCTATTGTGGCGTGGGACACAAAATCAGGTTGCATGGGACTCCTTGGTGGCACATGAATAGGAAGTTATATGGGACTCAATTAAGTGGCTGTTTTAAGTCAAATAAAATCTCAATGAATCCTAATCAAATTAGGATCAGATTAGATTTAAATAAATAAAATTTAAATTTGATTTAGAGCCTAATTAATTTAGATTGGACGTCTCCTAATTGGAGAAAGAGTCCTAGTCCAATTGGACTCTTTCTTGGTGCTTGAGTCAAACTCAATTTTAATCCTAATCCCATTAGAATTTAGTACAGCATGAAATAAAGATTTCTAGTTCAATTAGAAATACATATATCCTAGTCTAATTAAAATTAGGTCAAACCCAAATCCTAATTCAATTGGGACTAATCATCCAATCTTTTGGGTTATCCTATAACCCTATAGGGTTGATCAAATCAAATCCAAAATGAGTCAAATTAAATCCAATCAAATTAGACTTGATACAAGCCCTATTGCTCAATCAAATTGATTCAATTAGCAATTTTATTATTAATTAATCCTCCTATAACTCACTAATTCTTTAGTAAGTTACATAATACAATATTTACATTGGATCAATTATCAATCAAATTGATAATCAAATCTTATTACGATTCATAATCATAGTTCAACCATCTGATCAGTCAAAAGTCTCTTTTGTGTGTGACTTCATAGGTTCTATTCTGTTTGGTAGTGAGATATATTGTGATCTCTGTCACAATATCATTGAAATTCTTTTCAATAGGTTGGAATAATTCTAACTCAGCCCATCAAGGATCATTGATCATTAAGATGATCCTCATGAGTCTTACAATCCACCAGTGATACCTAGCAGTATGTAGTGGCAATCCAATAGAATTAAAGATAAATCTTTAGGTATGTTAGCATATGATACAGTCTCTCTATCATGAGCTCTGACCAGATGGTAGGTCATAGATGAATCGTCAAACCTCAATATCGGTCATATGATAGATTCAATCAGCTCGAGTCCATATGTGACTCTATGAAATTTTTTTCATTAATCACAATGCTATGGCTATAGACTTAATGACTCAGCCTCTTAAATCCCATAGGACTACTCCCTTCTACTAGGATCGATAAATCCTATCTTGATGCACATCCCACTCCTACAGTGGACCAACTATCGCCAACATCCATTACAAGGGCTCCTTGAGACCCATATTGATATGTCAGTCAAACTCCAATAGTCTCATTGTGAGCAGTAGTGTCATTTCAGGTCAAAAGATTAGTAATGCAACTACAGTATCAAGAAAGTCACTAACGAGTGAGCAGACATCCATGTGACTTCTCGTGTTGGTCACGTTCAGTGCTAGTTGTTCTCTAACAACCACCTGCACTCTCACTCCAGTGTCTCTACACTGCAGACTCGAAACCCATTTGCTCAAAAAAAATGATCCGTGCACTGATCTATTCAGATCAATCACCATCTCCATAATGATCCTATGACCAAGAGCAACTTAGGAATTAAGCATCAATGACACATGCCTCAATTTTTAACTCTTTGAGAATATCTATCATCATCTTATTAATCTCTTGGATAATTCATAGACATATAAATATGAATGATAATATAACTGCCCAATAAGTACAAAATCATGTCCTAGAGTCATAAAATGTGTCAGTCAAGATTGACTTCTAGGCATACATCCAACAATCTTTCACTTACACTAAAGCCAATCTGTCATGTACCATGCTCTATCTTCATAAGACAGGCTATAGTCTTAGGCTAGCTAAGTGACTTATCAGTGAGTCATCCACATCATATGTGGAGTTTACTCTCTGCACCTTTATGTATTTCTACTCGAGGTAGTCACGTGTTCTACTGTTCTATGTGCTTAAATATCTAGTGAGACCTAGGCTCCTTAGCAAGGGCTATGGTGCCATTATCCTTGCAGTATAGTGTCACAACATCTAATGACATGATAACCAATTCTGCAACTAACATTAAAGTCAGAATTTATCCTACACATCTACAGTGTACTCAGCTTCTATTGATCGATTATTTGGAATCCTTCCAAAATATCGACAAAAAACATACCCCATGATATAGACATTCTACAGTCAATATCAGACATAAAATCTGAATTGGTGTATTGATTTATGTCACAAATTGACAT
>KE505136.1:141006-156691 GCA_000441515.1 Elaeis oleifera
CTATCTCGACTGAGCCAAATATGATTTGACTCACCCAGAGAACCTTGAGAAGGTTTCTTTCAGTCTGATTGGAGCCAGTCCAGCTCAGAAAGGACTTGTCTTAATACATAAGATGAATTAAAGACAAACACCTGCTAATTCCTATCACCTATCATTTTCTGTTTTAGGACATCGATCAAACGTTGACCCATGGACCTTGGACTGAAGGCCACTTGGCAAGAGATCATTGGAGAGTTTTTGTGGAGTGTCCACCTGCTAAATTAAGCCTCAAAGTGGGTGCCATGATTAGATTGGGCGTGCGCCCTACTTGGATAAGGATCAGAGTCCCATGAGATGAGGCCTCTGATGCCTTGATCAACTTGGACTGTTGGGCGCCAACCTCACTGGGCTTATCCAGTGTTGGCGCCAACAGTAGAAGAGATTGTGGGAATTCTTATCTAATATAATCAGATGATATCACTCCATCAATCAAAATTTTCAGAATTAATAAATTTTTGATTGGTCGAATGATGTGGCACTGCGTGGCGCAGCAGGGTCTATTTAAACTCTATCTGCGCCTAGGGTTAAGGATCTGCACCATACCCAGCAAAGCCTGAAACCCCTCCACCTCTCCATATCCCCTCTGGTTCTCTCTCTCCTCTCTACACGCCCAAGAAGTTGGGCATCCATCTGGTGCTAATCCAAAGCATGGTGGCTCCCTGATCAGGAGGCTGCAACAATCTGTCGAGAAGCTGCTGCTCTAGCTTCAGAAGCTCTTTTGAAGAACTTTCAGATCAGATCCAGATCTAATTTTAGAGCAAAGATTTGCGAGGAGAAGATGATTCAGATCCTGCTCGAGTGGATACCGGTAGAGGCCAGGTGACTGCATGGCTACATTAGAATCTCGGGCATTGCTGCGATCATCTACAAGGTAATCAAGTTATCCTAGAGGTATTTCTTTATTTCTCATATTTTTAGATTTAATTTAAATTTAATATCAGATAATTAAATTAGATCTAATAGATCTTAGATCTAAAATAATCGTAGGATATTTTATTTTAATATTTCATCCCAGATCTCATTAGATCTGGAAGATCCTACGGTGGAAAAAGCTAGTTTTTCTTCAAGATTCAATCAGTTCGAGTCCATATGTGACTCTATGAAATCTCTTTTTCATCAATCATAATGCTATGGCCATAGACTTAATGACTCAGTCTCTTAAATCCTATAGGATTACTTCCTTCTGTTAGGATCGATAGATTCCATCTTGATGCACACCCCACTCCTATAGTGGACCAACTGTCGTCAACATCCACTACAAAGACTCCTTGAGACCCATGTTGATATGTCAGTCAAACTTCAGCAGCCTTATTGCGAGCAGTAGTATCATCTTAGGTCAATGGACTAGTCATGCAATTGCAGCATCGAAAAAGTCACTAATGAGTGAGCAACATTCATGTGACTTCTCGTGTTGGTCACGTTCAGTGCTAGTTGTTCTCTAACAACCACCGGTACTCTCGCTCCAGTGTCTCTACACTGTAAACTCGAGATCCATCTGTCCGAAGGAAGTGATCCATACACTGATCTATCTGGATCAATCACCATCCCCATGATGATGCTATGATCAGGAGCAATTTAGGAATTAAGCATCAATGACACATGCCTCAAATTCTCAACTCTTTGAGAATATGTGTCATCATCTTGTTAATCCTTTGGATGATTCATAGACACATAAATATGAATGATAATATAACTGCCCAATAAGTATAAAATTATGTCCTAGAGATATAAAATGTGTCAGTCAAGATTGGCTTCTAGGACATATATCCAACACACGCACTCTCAACTCTCATACATCAATCTCTCTCTCTCTCTCTCAACAAGAAGCTAAAACCCTTACAAAAGGCTCTCAATCAACTATTTAGAAGGCTCTCTCTCTGAGCCACTACAAGCCACTATACCTTAGACTTGGGCCGCTGTCTCAAGATCCTCAGTCGCTCACAGCTCCACAGGCCGTCAGACCCCTTTAAAGCACTAAAATATATCCTAATTGCATCCAAGCTGCATATATGACCTCTGTTAGGACTTCAAAATCACCCATAGCCGCTCGATCGCATCTGCATGCACCCGCAGCCGTCTGATCATGCAAACAGCACTCGGATCATGCATAAATCATGTGAAGCAGTGCATGGATTGTGCTTCGTATGGTGGATCGTGCATCTCACATGCGGGCATGCGCTGTGGTTGCACACCTGTGGGCTTTTCCATCTTGGGCCTCGCCACTATAGGCTTTATTATGATAGATTAAATTCGAGGCATCAAAACTCAACAATTTTCATCTTAACTCGACATTCAGCCTCCACATAACTTTGAAAGCTTTTGGATAATCTCATCCCATGCCTTGAGGTAAATGTCTGACTTCTCATGGATGGATAGACATGGGAGTCAAGTCAGACCGCTCAATCCCATCTCCATCATATGCTGTGACCTGTCTGACCTAAGATCTACTCAGGGTAACCTCCTACGGCAATAGAAACTTCACCCTGCGACATCGTCTGTCATCCTCCCAAGTTTTCATCTCATGCCCAATCCACTTGTACCTAGAGCTCTATCTCATGCTGAGCTCCCACTGGCACCTGAAGCTCCACCTCACATTGAGCTTCCTATCAAGAAGTAGTGTCTTCCACACTTTTTTTCTTCATAACAACCCTACTACCATGTACAACATTCAGGATTCCATCATCAGCTCTCCATCTATAGCTATTTGAATTCAGTCTGCTCAGTGAAATCAGATTACTCTTAAAACTGGATATGTATCGGATCTCATCCAACTTTCTCACTGCTCTATCATGTGTTTGCAAGCTAACTGTCCCAATATCCTTGATCGCATAACTTGATCCATCCGATAAATAAATAGTTCCTTCACTACTCTCTAAGGAGTCAAAACAGTTTCTCTCTACAATAAACATGATGTGAACATATCGAATCTAAAATTTACTGAAGAGAAGAAGTAGATACCTCATCTAAGATCATAAGCACATCATCAATCTCATCAGTGTCACTACCATGGATTATCGTTGCAGTAGTCTTCATTCGATCTTTGAGCTATGGATAATCTCCGACTCGATGTCCTAACTCATCACACTAGTAGCATTTGATCTTGCTGAAGTCTCTCGACTTGGATTTAGACCATCCATCTTGCGATCCTCTACTGCTTCGTCCCTGCCACCACCACCTCCAGTCATTGCCAAAGTTGAGTCACCATCTGAACTCGAAACTTGATTCTCCCATCTAAGAACCTTGTTCTGTAGAAGTGCAGAAGTGACCTTATCCATCTTAATGGTGTTCTTCTCTATAAAAAAATAATCACCAAAGACTCAAATGAAGGAAAAAGTGATGAAAGCAAGATCAATGCCCTAGTCTTCTCCTCAAGCTTCTCACCAATGCTGAAGAAATTAGTGAGAATCTTCTAAAAATTATTGAGATGCTCCTGCACGCTCTGTCCCTCACTCATCCATAGCTGGTAGAACTACTTCTAGAGGAAAAAAATATTGGTAAGTAATTTCGTCATATATATCTCCTCAAGCTTTATCCACATCATCATCGGAGAAGTCTCACTAAGCACATAGATCACCACATCATCCATCAAGTATAAGCAGATCGTACTCACCATCTATATCTAGAGTCACCTCCAACTCTTCTCCTCTGTTGCCCCTCTAAGTGATTTTGATGATGATCAAATATTGAAGTACATAATTACTAATATTTTCTTTTAAGTGTTGTAAAGATTGGAAGAAAGTGAGCGCTTTGATCAAAATAAGAAAGAAATCAAATTTGGAGGGTTTGGCTCAAGAAAAATTAGTTTGGGCAAGAAGAGCCGACTCTGACATCGTTACGAGTTTAATAATTTGACTTGGCACACAGTTGAGTTGACTTGAGATGGATCCGAGTAGGCTCTCTTAGGGTGATAAAAAGATTATTTTTGGATCCTAAGAGCCGAACTAGTCTGAAGACAATCCGAGCCAGCTCTGTCAAAAAAATAGAAAGTGATTTGTGGTGGATGCTATCGAGCCAACTCGAGATCAATCCGAGTCAGCTCTCTCAGTCAAACAGAATGCCTGATCCTTGAAACTTATCAGTCGAGCCAACTCGAAGCCAATCCAAACCAATTCGAAAGTGTCTAACTGCCTCAACAGCTAGTTCTCAAATGCAATTTTTTCGGCATATCAAAGCTTCCAATAACTATTTTCACCCCAACGATCAGAAATGGCTAATTTGAGCTCTATGCACTTCAAACTTGATGGAAATGCTCAAAATATCAAGAGAAGAAAGAGGAGCATTTAAAAAGAACTGTTTCATTAAAAAGAGAGGATTTTCTAAACTTTAAGCATTCAAGAAGCTCACCCACTCCCATCCAAATATTTTTTGATTCTTTGAGAGCATTGGAGAGTCATTGAAGAGCATTAATTCTAAGCATGCAAGAAGACAATAACTGAGCTACTTCGACAATAAAATCTGCTCAACCAAGAAGCTATATTTGTTGTAACTTTTCTGTTTCTCACTATTTACTATAATTAGTTTCAACAGAGGCTGAAACTAAGGAAAGGTTCAATCCACCTCTGTAATTGGATTGTGTGGCCTTGGTTAAGGTATGTAAAGGTTATGGTTAGTAAACCAAGGAGAAATAATTAGATTTATGGATAGTGAGCCTGATTAAAATTATCCAGCTATAATCTTAAGGGATTATAGTAAAATTCTCAAGAATCTTACTTGGGGAGTGGACGTAGGTGCTGGGTGTGCACCGAACCACTATAAAAATCCTCTTATCTTAGTGTGTACTTGCTTTCTTCATTTTTTTATTCATATATTGTATCTACTACATAATTACATTAAAGACATAATAGTTAATTCAGCACATACTCGTTTTAAGTTTAAAATCTGATTCACACCCCCCCCTCCTTTTGAATTATTTGACTGGATAATAATTGATATCAAAGCAGGTGCTCTAATATTATTTGTGACCTAACCATCAAGGGTTAAAGTTCATGGCAACCCAACTAGGAGGATCACTTATCGAGGGGCAATCCACTAATAGGCCACTATTCTTCAATGGGTTGAATTGTACCTATTAGAAAGCTCGCATGTGTATTTTCATACAAGCATTAGATAATGACATATGAAATGTAATCATTAATAGCTCGCACACACCGACAATCATTGTAGATGGCATTCCTTCACCCAAGCCTGAAAAGGATTGGGATAAAACGGATAAAAAAAATGCTCAATTGAATGCCAAGATAATAAATATCCTCTACTATGTTCTTGATGCAAATGACTTCAACTGAATTTTCACATGCAATTCTGCAAAAAAATTGGGATGGGCTCAAGGTAATGCATAAAGGGATAAATCAAGTAAATCAAGTGAAGAAATCTAAGATTAATATGCTTATTCACCAATATGAATTATTTAAGATAGATCCCACTGAATCTATTACTAGCATGTTTACTAGATTTATTGATATTATTAATAGACTTAAGAGCTTAGAAAAAGTCTATACTAATAGTAAATCAGTAAAAAAATTTCTTAAGTCTTTACCTAAAATGTAGGAGGTAAAAGTCACAGCTATCCAAGAGGCAAAAGACTTGAACAAGCTACTAGTTGAAGAGCTTATTGGATCGCTGATGGCACACGAGTTGGCGATGGGATAACACATGACAAAGGAGAGCTGAAAGAAGAAAACAATAGCTTTAAAGTCCATTGCAGCTGAAGAAGATGAGGGTAGTCCACCGAAGATGAAGATGATGAGGATATGGCCCTGGTGATCAGAAAATTTAAGAAGTTCATGAAAAGGAGAAGGCAAGGCTTTAGAGAGAAAAATCTATCCAAGGGTGAGCCAAGTAGGAAAAAAAGAAAAAGAAAGGAGCCATCCTTGTGCTATGAGTGCAAAAGATCCGATCACTTCAAAGCCAACTATCCAACATTGAAGCAGAGCTTCAAAAGGAGCAAGAAGAAGGCAATGGTTGCGACATGGAGTGACAGTGACGAGTCGGGTTCAGATGAAGAGATTCAAAATGAAGCCAACCTGTACTTCATGACATAAGAGGATGAGGTAAATTCAGAACCTTCTCTAGAGTTTACATTCGATGAGCTATAGGATGTCTTCTATGATTTGATGAAAGACTTTAAGAAGATTAGCATAAAAACAAGATCTGAAAACTAAGAATAAGATGCTAATCATAGAGAAGGAAGAAATCCTTGAAAACTACAATAAATTGAAGGGAGAAAATGAGACCTTAAAGAAAGAAGTAGATAGACTAAAACTACTGATAGAAAAAATCACACACAGCTCTAAAAAATTATAAATGATGCTAAATAATCAAAAAGGGGTATATGATAGAGCCGGTCTATGTTATAAACCAAACAACAAGCAAAAGTTTTTTCAAAATTTCTTCACTGCATCACCATCTATTGGCAGCACCTCATACATCACTTTAGCTATGGTAAAGTAAGATATAAGGCTTATGTTTGCAATACAAGAAAGTTTAATGAAAAAATAGTTAGAAAATCTAGGTTCCAAAAGAACCATGACTGCTAACCCTAAAGGACCAAAGAAACTTGGGTACCTAAGAATATTGCTTGATTCTTTTACAGAAATATCTTACAGCCAATGGATCAAAAAAAATAATATTTGAATAGTGGCTGTTCAAGACATATGATGGATGATAAAGAGCAGTTCTTCACCTTTGAAATAAAGGAAGGGAGAATAGTTATCTTTGGCGACAACGGCAAAGGCAAAATAATCGACATTGATAAATTTAGATTACCTCCACTACCTTCATTGATAATATTCTGTTAGTTGATTATTTAAAGCATAACTTAGTATAAATCAATTGTATGATAAAAGATTTGAAGTAATATTTAGTTATCTTCTTGCATAGTCACTAGTCCCTTTGATGATAGCATCAAATTCATTGGACATAGACATAACAATATCTACTTAGTTGATCTCAATAAGATAGCCATAAAGAGTGGCCAATGTCTTATTGCTAATGATACTAAATTAAAGAACTAGTTGGTTATGGCATCATAGATTAGGACATGCTAGTATGCATATTTTATCTAAATTAACTTTAAATGATTTAGTTAAAAGATTACTCAAGTAAAGATTTAAATATGATCATATTTGTGATGCTTGTTAACTAGAAAAATAAACTTAGAGTTTCAAATCTAAAAATATAGTTCCAACTTCTAGATCGCTTGAATTAATTCACATAGACTTATTTGGATCGAGTAGGACCATAAGCCTATATGGTAAGAAATATGGACTTATGATTATAGATGACTTTTCAAGATTTACATGAATTTTATTTTGACACATAAAGATAAATTTTTTTTATTTTCTCAAAATTTTATAGAAAAGTTTTAAATAAAAGAATACTACAATAGTTTGTATTCGTAGTGATCATAGAATAGAATTTAAAAATCAAAATTTTAAAAATTTTATAATAAAAATAGAATTGAACATAATTTTTTTGCACCAAAGACACCACAACAAAATGGTGTAGTTGAAAGAAAAATAGAATCCTATTAGATATGGCCTGTACCATATTGTGCGAAAAAAATTTATCCAAAAACTTTTGGGCTGAAGCCGTAAATATAGCATGTTACATCCTAAATAGAGTTTCAATCCGATCGATTTTAAAGAAATTCTCTATGAGCTTTGAAAAAAAAAGATCTAATATTAACTATTTTCATATTTTGGTTGCAAATGCTATATTTATAATCATGAAAAGATAATCTAGGTAAATTTGATGCTAAGTCGAATGAGGATATCTTTCTTGGATACTTCATATCCAGCAAAGCATACAGGATCTTCAATAAAAGTACCTTGGTTGTTGAAGAATCTATTCATATCATTTTTTATGAAGCTAACAATCCTTCTTCAAAAAAGAAGACTTGCTTAATGATGATACAGGTATCCTAGAGAATGGATTAAAGGAGCCCAATTTGAAAGAAAATCAATCCAAAGAGATGATGAAGCAATAAAGGATGATGAACAAGAGAAGTGCTGAACAAGAGATAACTAGAGAGTATAGTGATCTGTCTAAAGAGTGGGGTATGCACTTAACCATCCAAGAGACCTTATCATAGGTAATCCTTCACAAGAGATAAGAACTAGAGCTTCATTTAGAGATACTTTTGATTATCTTGCTTTTGTCTCACAAATTAAACCTAAAATATAAAAGAGGCTGAAAATGATTCAAACTAGATGATTGCTATGCAAGAAGAACTCAATCAATTTGAAAGAAATAATATTTGGACTCTAGTTAGTAAGCCTATTGACCATCCCATAATTGGAATAGATTTTCAAAATAAATTAGATGAACATGATAATGTAATTAGAAACAAAGCTAGGCTGGTTGCAAAAAAATATAATCAAAAAGAAAGAATTAATTTTGATAAAACATATACTCCTGTAGCAAGATTAGAAGCCATTAGACTATTATTTGGTTTTGCTTACTACATGAACTTTAAATTGTTTCAAATGGATGTAAATAGTGCCTTCTTGAATGGTTATATCTCAAAAGAAGTTTTTGTAGAGCAATCTCCTGGATTTGAAAATCATACTTTCCCTAATCATGTCTTTAAACTAAACAAAGCATTATATGGATTAAAATAAGCACCTAGAGCATGGTATGAGAGACTGAGCAAATTCTTATTAGAAATAAATTCACTAGAGGTAGTGTTTACACAACATTATTTTGAAAAAAAAATTGATGATCTTCTTGTAGTTCAAGTATATGTAGATGATATCATATTCGGAGCTACTAATGAGGTTCTTTGCTAAGAGTTTGTTGAGTTAATGCAGAGAAAATTGAGATAAGCATGATGGGAGAGCTGACCTTCTTCCTTAGGCTTCAAATCAAGCAATCAAAGAAAGGCATCTTATCAACCAACCAAGTATGTAAAAGAGATGCTCAAGAAGTTTCGTATGGAGAATGCAAAGGAGATCGGCACATCAATGAGTCCCATATGCAAGCTTGACAAAGATAAAATGATAAAAGTGTAAATGAAAGCTTTACAGATGTATGATTGGTTTCTACTCCATTTAACTATAAATAGACCAAACATACTTTTTAGTATTTGTATGTGTGCAAGATTCCAATCTAACCCTAAAGAATCATACATGTTAGCTGTTAAAAGAATTTTTAGATATCTTGTTAACACACCAAACTTGAAATTATAGTATTCAAAACAATCCTCAATTAATTTAATAGGTTACTCAGGTGCAGAGTATGAAGGATGTAAAATAGATAGAAAGAGCATTAGTGACACATACCAATTTCTTGGGTTGAACTTAATTTCATAGTATAGCAAGAAGCAAAACTCCGTAGCTCTATCAACGATTGAGGCAGAATATGTTGCTACAGAGAGTTGCCGCGCTTAAATACTATGAATTAAGCAGCAACTCGAAGACTTTAGAATTAAGCAAATAAATATCTATAAGATGTGATAACACGAGTACCATCAATTTAACTAAAAATCTCATTCAATACTCTAAAACTAAATACATTGAAATTAGATATCACTTTATTAGAGATCATGTACAAATAATGACATTATATTTGAATTTATTTTGACTAAAAATAATTAGTTGATATTTTCACTAAACCTTTAAATGAAGATAAATTTAATAAATTTGAGGTGAGTTAGGAATCTATGATCTTTTTCAATAAATTTACTTCAGTGTGTTTGTTGTTATTGTAATGCTTGACTTGATTCTTATTTTTTAGAATTTTATTGAATTAATTTAAAATCTTTCAAATTTTTTGAAATTATGGGTCGAGCCGGCTTAACTCTGCAGTCGAGCTGACTCAACTATCGAGCCACCTCGACGGATGCTCGAGCTAGCTCGACGTGTCGGGATCCAGCTTTTAAAATTTTCAACTTTTTCAAACCCAATTCATTGTTCACCCGAGCTTGCCCTATTCCTCCATTTTTCAGCTCTAAGTCTATTCTCTTCAAAAATCTCATCTTTCCTCTTCATCCAACACTCATCCACTTGAATTTTCGAGACATGGCTTCAAAATCTCATACGGCTAAGGCAAGAATGACTAGCACCTGGATCAAGTAAACTCGTTCGTCGAAGAGGCCATGCAAAGGTTCTGCTCGATCCGCCCCATCTTCATCAACCTCTACTCCAGCTCGGATTTCTATGGCGTCTCGAGCTGTCACAACTGGCAAAAAGGTTGATTTTAGATTTTTGGACCAGCAAGGATTTAGGATTGGATCATGGATCCGATAGTAAAGGTGAAAAATGATATGCTCACTCAAGGTACCAACTTATCCCCATCGTATTCATGAATTTTTTGAGAATCTGAAGTTGGGCACCGAGTCGATTGAGTCAGAAGTAAAAGGCACTAAAATTATTTTGGATCAACGTAGTTTGGGCACCTTCTAAAAATGTCCCATTTTAGTCTCCAGAATATTGAAATGCCAAATGACTTTGAGGCAATGGAGAAGCCCATGGGCAAAAAACTTTCGAAGAAATTTGACATCAACAATGCCAACCTTCTACCTGCTAAACTAAAGCTCCTCTATAGCATGGTTGGTAGAATCTTTTTTCCAAAGATTGGGAGGTTCAACTGAGTTTTCTTTAGAGACTTGGACTTTATGTCTCACATGATTGAAGGTACTGCAATTAACCTACCATTCTTCATGATTGAACAGATTAAGACAGCAGCAGGAAAATCAAAAACTAAGGCCTGTCTGCCATATGGAATGGTGTTTGCCTTGATTTTCAGAGAGATTGGCATAGATTTGGATGGAGAGGACTGTCAATCACTCAAGTACGTTGACTATTATACTGTACAAACTCTCCATTGCATAAATTTAAAAATATGAGAAATGAGAGGGTCAAACAAGTTGAGGGTGTTCAGCCTGAACAAAAGGAGAACAATCCAAGAATTCAGAGTCTTTTGAGTGATCTTCTCCCTTTGATTCTGCTCAAGCACTGCCCCCTGCACCTGCTGCTGGCCCTTCCTTACCTGCTCCAGTTGCTGCTCCATAATCCCCTCCTCCTGTTCCAACCCCTGCATTAGTGGCTGATGAGCATCATCTAACTTCCCCTCGTACATCTCACATGCCTCACACAGTATCTATAAAGGGATTTCTTGATTAGATTTTTGATAGGATGGGGAGGATATTTTAGAATTTCAAGACTCAAATTTTACAGAGTCAAGAGATATCTCAGGAGCACATTCAGTCCTAGATCTAGCAGCTCCATGGAGATTTGCTCAGAATCACACTAAGGGTGGAGAGTTTAGAGTGAGTTGTGGACCATAGACCCATTATAGATCAACAGACTGACTCTTTAGCTCTTCAACAGTACATATCATAGAGTCTTGATGAGTAGAGAACATCCACTGAGAGACTTTTTTATTCATTGAGCCAGCAGATCAGTAATTTATCCCAAAGTTTGGATATTTTTGAGAAGAGAGCTTGAGACAACGGAGGTGGCAGATCAGTTGAAGGGAGAGGTTGCTAGAATTCTTCGACGAGCTGAGGAGATCATGATTTCTTAGCAGGCCTACACAAAGCTTTTTATCACTGTATTTTGTTGAGTTCAGGAGTAATTGGATTAGATTTGATCTCAGATTTTTTCACCCTCCACCCACTCAGATCCTCCACTAGCCAGCCCACCCTTCTACTCCTAGACCTCCATTCAGTGCCACTCAGACCTGGCACTAGCTTTCATCCCCTTCTCCCGGCCCTTTTGCTCATACCTAGAGCAAAACCTCAGCTCCTTCCTCTTCATCATCCTATCCCCTGATCCTGTTATAGAAGAACTGACAGATGAAGACTAGAGTCTTTACTATAGATTTTCGATATAGTTTATCTTTTATTTTTTTGGATGTTGTATTATTTGAATAGCCTTATTTGTAAGCAATACAAATCTATATTGTAGCTAATGATTAATGCATATTTCCTCTCTTTATTTCTTTGTCTACTTGTGTCTTATTCTAAATGTTCCATGTAAGAAATTTTCTAATTAGAATTACATTAATTAAATAGACAAGTCTAACCTAGAAATTAAATTAAAAGGTAAATCTGCCAACAACCTCATTCTATTCTCCTCATGTAATTTTGATCAAAACAAAAGGGGGAGAGTTAGTAAAGAAATAGACAATGTAGTGAAACTTAAGTCAATGTAAAAATGAAAAGACTATGTAAAAATGAAAATTTTCTGGCATAATCTAATGGGGAGCACAATGAGCTCAATTGGAACCTAAAGTTCAACTTGAAAATAATTTTGCACAATGTAAGGGGGAGCATTATTGCAAATCTAAAATATTTTGAAAATTTGAAAAATATGAAAACTTAATGCATTTGACTGTCGTGTAATTAAATCATACATATTATACATTTTGATCATAGTAATTATTCTTTAATGAGTGCTTAATGTTTTGTCATCATCAAAAAAAGAGAGATTGTTGCCCTTCAAGTGATTTTGATGATGACCAAATATTGAAGCACACAATAACTAATATTTTTAAAATATTGATTAAAATAAGAAAGAAACTAAGTTTGGAGGGATTTGGCTCATGAAAATTAGTTTGGACAAGTCGAACCGACTCTGTCAACAACTGAGCTGACTCTGATATGGTATGGGTTCAACAATTTGGATTGGCACACAGTTGAGCTGGCTCGAGGTGGATCCGAGCTGGCTCTCTCAAGATGATAGAAAGACAGTTTTTAGATCCTGAGAGCCAAGCCAATCCGAAGACAATTCAAGCCAGCTCTGTTAGAAAATAGAAAGTTGATTTATGGTGGATGCTATCGAACTAGCTCAAAGATCAATCCGGGCCAACTCTCTCAGACAAATAGAAGGCTTGATCCTTGAAACTTGCTGATCGAGCCGACTCGAAGTCAATTCGAGCTGACTCGAAGTCAATTTGAGCCGACTCGAAGGTGTCTGATAGCCTCAATGGCTAGTTCTCAAATGCAATTTTTTCGACCTATCAAAGCTTTCAACGGCTATTTTTCACCTCCAACGATCAAAAATGGCTAGTTTTGAGCTCTATTCACTTCAAACTTGATGAAAATGCTCAAGATATCAAAAGAAGAAAAAGAACATTTAAAAGAGAACTGTTCTATTAAAAAAAGAGAATTTTAAAATTTAAGCATTCAAAAAGCTCACCCACTTCCATCTAAATATTCTTGATTCTTTAAGAGCATTGAAGAGCTATTGAAGAGTATTAATTTCAAGCATTCAAGAGGATAATAACTTAGCTACATCGATAATAAAATTTGCTCAACCAAGGGGCTGTATTTGTTGTAACTTTTATGTTTCTCACAGTTTACTATAATTAGTTTCAGTAGGAGCTGAAACTAAGAAAAAGGTTCAATCCACCCCTGCAATTGGATTGTGTGGCCTTGGTTAAAGCATGTAAAGATTGTGGTTAGTAAACCAAGGGAAAAACCAACTGGATTTGTGGATAGTGAGCCTGATTAAAACTGTTGGACTTTTCATATCGGGGCATGCATGTATGTTTCAAAAAAAATTTTCTAAATAATATAGTGGAATAGAATATTAAAATATCTTTTAATCTACATCATGCATGCATAAAACATAAAGCACTAGGATCTACTTCATATACTGAAATTGAACACATGCTGAATTTATGCTGAAATTGAATATGTGATTGAATCACATACCTGTTTTGCAAATTCTTTCTTCAAATCTGGATCTAAAAGAGAGTAGGTTCTTCCTTAGCCATGCAAGTACTCAACCTCTATGGGTATCCACTTAGGATCAGCCTAGAATAGTCCTCTTTGGCATTAATTTTTTTCTCTAAAAAAATCACCCTGTGAATATGAACGAAGCCTAGATCGTGATCAATTCTTTGATCCTTTCCTTGGTCTTCTTCTTCTCTTCTTCTCTTATTTTTCTTCCCTTGATTATGAAGCAATCAGGGACTAGAAATCAGCAAATAAGGATGACGCCCAAACTCCTTTGGGTGTGGAAGATAGAGGATGCCAAAGCCTTGGACGTTGGCTCTTCAAGGAAGAAGAGAGGGGAGAAGAGAGAGGGGCCGTGTGCACTTCTATAGAGGCATGGGGCTGCTGGATTTCAATGCTTAAAAGCCTTAAGGAAGATCCCTTTAAATAGATAGAAAGTTTGAATCCTATTCAAAATCAAACAACCACTTAATACAAGTCCTACTTGCATTAGGAATCCTTATCCTTTTGGTTATTTGACTCTCTTTAGGAGATCCTTTAGGTGCCAACTATTGGAGCCTTTGCACCCACAAATACACACGCCACATGGCACCCATGGGATGCCTTATGCTGGTCCTACATACTCTCTAATGGGTGGGCATGCCCAACTTGATCAAATCAAGTGGCGCCCTATCAAAACTATCAAAAAAATTAATTAAAGGCTTGAATCCTTAATTCATTTGATCTAAAATCTTAGGCACCCAATAATTGGAGCCCAATGAATCTAATTTATTTAGATTATTAGTAAGTAATTAAATTTAAATTAATCTTATCAAATAAAAATTCAAACATGAAGAGAAAATTAAATCCAACCATGTGCTAGCAAGGTTACTCTGAATCCAATAAATTTTTTAAATCCAATTGAGACTTCATAAGCCCAATTACTTATTTCAGATCTAATCCCTTTATTGTATGACCCTATAGATTCAATTCTATCTAGTAGTCAGATATATAATGATCTCTATCATAGTATCATTGAAACTTTTTCAATGGGTCGGAATAATTCCATTCTAAGTCATCAAGGATTGTCAATCCTGAGCAACCCTAATGAGCTCTCACAATCCACAAGTAACATCTAGTAGTATGTAGTAGCAACTCAATAGAATCGAAAAAAAATCTCAAGGTGTAGTTCACATATGATTCAATTTCTCTATCATGAGTCTCGACTAGATGACAAGTCATAGATAAATCACCAAATCTCATCATTAGTTATATGATAGATTCGATCAGCTCAAGTCCAATTGTGATCCTTATGAAAAATTTTTCATCAATCACACAGCTGTGGCCACAGACTCTCAGACTTAACATCTCAAATCTTATAAGACTACTCCTCTCTATCAAGATCGATAGATTTCATCTTGATATGCATCCTACTTTTATAGTGAACCAACTGTTACCAACATCCACTACAAGGACTCATTGAGATCATATTTATGTATCAGTCAAACTTCAGCAGTCTCACTGCGAGCAGTCATACCATCATAGATCAAAAGACTATTCACACAACTACAGCATCGAGACAATCACTGACGATCGAGTAGAAATTCAAGTGATCTCTCGTATGATCACGCTCAGTACTAGTTGTTCTCTAATAACTATCTGCATTCATCACTCAGTGTCTCTACACCGTAGATCAGAGACTCATCTATCCCGAAGGAAGCGATCTATGCATCGATCTATCTAGATCGATCATCATCCTCATGATGATGCTATGACCGAGAGCATTTAAAATTATATATATATATATATATAATTCTCAATATTTTAAGAATATGTATCGAAATATTAATTTATTGGATGATTCAAGAACATATCACACTTGAATAAAAATTAACTTATCTTTTTATTAATCAAATCAATGTATCAAGTATAAATTGTATCCTAGCTTTATTATAATGTGTCAGCCATATTGGCTTCTAGGAC
>KE505136.1:232637-244556 GCA_000441515.1 Elaeis oleifera
TATATATATATATATATATATATATGTATGTATGTATGTATGTATGTATATGCAGCATCTGTTTCTCCCTTTCTTTTTCACAGTGCAATTTGGAATACTAGAATGGTCAATATTTATTCCTCTTTTTTTATCCTATCTCTTCCTTCTCCAAATGAAACAAGAAGAATGTCTCATTCTAATTGGTTTGTACCTTAATTCTTATCTTTCTTTTCTTAGGACCAATGCACTTGCTTTATGCTATAATTATTGCTATAACTGCTTTACTTGAAGAAATAAATGAATCTTATTTATATTAACAAATAATTTGAGTTTTTATTTATAATCATATGATATGGTATTTGCTTTGAAATTGTGGTAACCCTTGGTAGAAGCGCTTTGGCATGGCCATGGGTTATATATGGAGTGATTTGATGAGTGCTAAGGAGATAACCTTACATTTGAATGAAAATGAGAAGTGTCTTTTAATTTGGGCAATTATTGATTCAAGATGGATGCAAATCTTAAAGGCCCAAGCATAGGATGGGCTGCTTCTTGGACCCCTACTTATTCCATGATAGTGAGAATAAAATTGAAATGGGCAATTTATGGATGGGCTGGTTGAGTGCATTTGAGATCTTGTCCTAATAATGAAAATTTGCAAGATGAAGTTTCACGAGAAATTTCCCTTGTATAAGAGCTAGCAGATCATTTGGAAGGGAGATGGCCATTAGACAAAGGTCTTGGCCCAAGCTTACCAATGCATTAATTGTTAGTGATGTGTTTTGATATAAGTGGTCTATTGAAGATAATGCATGTTTTAATTATTGAATGAAATATATGAAGGTATAACTTATCATGTTAGGCCAGTGATATTTTGTAGCTTTCTCCTTGATTTTTTTGCTCTTTCTGCATGAAGTTGATGTGAAATAATCATTTTGTATACTTAGAAAGCAAAATTGTCGATATGTTTTTTGGTAACTAAATGTTGATGTGTTTTAGTGGCCTGCTTTGGTTCATAGCAGCTGCTATTTTATCCGTTATGAAACTCCCCAGCCACTTCATGCCTGTTATCTGCATTTTAATACAGTGGTTTTGTGTTAGCTAGTTTTTGTGAGGTCTGATCTGATGATGTGCTTGAAGGTTTGGTTGGTTAAGCTCACCTACAGCTTTACCTTGTCAAGTGAATAGGAGTGCAGCCTTGACAACATATTTTGACACATAAAAATAGTGGTCCACATTAGTATATGCCAGAAGTCAGATATGTTGACTCTTTCAAGTCTGTGACTTGGTTAACCATTCATTTATTGATACTGGCATCATCTAGCATTGTAATTGACAAATTCAAACATTTTAGAAGAAATTTTCCATGAATTGATCCGTAATCTGTTAGTCATCAAGTTGTATTGGAAGTAGCTTGTTTAATTGTTTGGCTCGTGAATTATGATTTTTGAATTCTTATAATACGTGAGAAATTTGTGTGAAGTAGATTCCAGAAGAATATGTGTTTGGTTCTAAAGCTTTAGCCCTGCTTCTGAAACCTAAACTCTAAATCCATATTATGAGTGACTTTATTAAGGTGTCATTTTCAAGTTGTGCTATAGATTTTCAATGTAGAGATGCATGATTCTGGGATGATCATGTATTCTGCGTTGTACATGGGAAACAAGAATCAAAATTTCTTTATTAGGTATTTTGTAGGCTATAGAGTTGGTTTAAGAGAGGGGAAAGCTGTTGTATCCTAGACTTAAAGGAAGAGTTCATGCACAAATTTACCAGGTTGTTTCCTTCATATATCAACATTTTAAATTTTATGCTGCTTGTGTGGTGTTCTAAATTTTTACTAAATTTAGCTTATCTTGTCATTTTTCACAATTGTACCTGTCTTTCAGTGAGATATTATATCTGAATCTTTGGCTTGGAATTCTGACATGAATTACCTGGACATTGGCATGTAAGTCTAAAACAAATAGTTTCATGTTCCTGTTCATTCATTGCTCTTATCATATCCTTCAGAAAATGGGTAAAAAGGGAAAATCAGATTGACACTGAGAAGCTTTTTATGATCTGGGTTTGCCCGAAATCCATTGTAGCTTTATTATCGCTTTAAAAGCTGGATGCTTGCCCTAAGTACATAAAACTGAAGTGATTGTTTGATCAGCTATGAAGATCTGACTGATGGATTTGTAATGTCTCCAGGCATGTCCACTAGCAGAATCAATCCCTTTCTTTCTACAGCTTCATGTAATTTTACTACCACATCATGTCTACTAGAAATTCCACCAGGAACATGTCCTGCCCACACTTCCTACAATTTTTAAAGAAAAATGTTGCAAACTTATAATTTTCTTCACATTAGATTTTTTTTTTCCTTTTTTGGGTGCTCTTTATAATTGCATGATTGCGTCCACTACACAAAGTGGAATGCCGGTCATCTAGTTCATCTAGACAAAGTGGTCTTAAACTATCGAGCCTTTTTTGATGCAGTGCATACAGAGCATTGTATATCCTCAACTGGATTTATCGCTACTTCACCGAGCCACACTATATTCATTGGATAAGTATGGATCCTCTAATTGGCTTTTGGTCCTTTCTCATGTAGAAGTGTTTCCTTCTTTTATTATTAATTCTTATGCTCATATTACTGTTTATTGTTCACAGCTTGGATATCTGGACTAGTGCAGACATTGCTTTATGCTGACTTCTTTTATTATTACTTCAATAGGTAATAATTATTGTTTCTGAATATCTTCTATAGGAAGCAATGTTTTCATACTGACTCCTAATTTCATGTAAATTGCAGCTGGAAGAACAATGTCAAGCTTCAATTACCTGCTTAACTGCATCTCAGACTTCAGATATCAGGGCTGCAAGTAGAACATGAATTATTATCGATTCATATAGGAATTTCTTTGTTTTGCTTGGGTGCATTAACATCCGTGATCATGGGTTATCATGTTGGGATTCTTTTAGTCCAGGAGAGGCATCTACAATCATCAATCATCAGTCTGGAAAAAAGCATTTCTTATCTGTTGGCTGTATTACTTTTTTGTGCGACCATCAGAAATATCTATAGCAAGCTTTTATCTGTAAACTATACATAATCATGTAATTTTCCAAATTAGAATGCAACATACAAGTTTCTCAGTTATGATTTATTACTTTGTGCGAGGATCTGTTGGCTTTTTCTAGCAAAATTTGTTGTTTGTTTTGTGTAAAAACCAAGCTTGGCACAAGCTCATCTGTGATTATTTGGAGTGATATTGGAGCAACGTTCCGGTAGCTTCGTCTGTTGAATCACTGTAAAGTGAATGTTATCCAGGCCTCAGGATGGCACAAGAGAAGAAACTGTAAAAGAATGGCAGTGAGCAGTGAGAATACCATATATAATGTATGAAAGAACAATGATCACTGAATTAACGATGATAATTGGAAGGGCATACAATGTAGTTTATCTGCGAATGATATGGCGTTAGTAACGAGACAATTAGGATTCGAAGCTCAATTAGAATCATTGAGGTAAGTTTTTGAAGGATAAAACATGCTTAAGACTCTGATCAGCATCTTGCCAACTTCTAAATGCTCCAAGGGCCTATTTGGTTGGGGTATTTCAGATTATTCTATAATCTAATAAATTTTGAGAATCATTTATCTGGAATAATGGTTGTGGAAGAAAATAATTTTATTATATTGGTTAGTAAAAAATTATTTCAAAAAATGACGTTGAAAAAATTTATTACGTTTGGTTGGAGAGGAAGCTATATAGGAATATGATCAAATTTATAAATATATTTTAAATTTAATATTAGAATAACATTGTCATCTTCAATTAATTTTTATGTAGTGGTTATACTCACATAGTCCTTTACATAATATTATCTTCATCTTAATTTTTTATAAAAATTTTTTATTTAGAAAGACATTAGAATAAATTTAATAATTACATATGCAATTTTATTAGGGATATTTTTATCAAGTATGGATTACCGTCATTAGGAAATTTATCAAATACCAACCCTCAAAGATATTTGTTTTACCTTCTCTCTTCAGAAATAAATATGGGATCCATCAATTTTTTACTATCTCTTTCTTCTTTTTTCATACCAAACATGGTAATCAGACCTGAGAATCATTTTTCCATATTAGATTACCTCCAACTAAACGGCCCTTAATCATTTTTCCATAGGATTCTAGAGCCGGTAATTAGTTCTAATGGATCCAAGGATTTAGGTTTTGACAAAATGTCTTAAAGGATATCAAGATGGAGTACCATCCCATGTATTGAGATAGGACCAGCTCACCATCATCTCAACGTCCCGATCAACATATCTTGGGATATCCTCTATCACAAATATCAGAACGATAGTGCATCTCATCCCACGAAAAATTGAGATAGCTCCACGAAAAATTGAGATAGCTCCATGAGATTTAAAACTTTGGATCTGGGATTCATAACTATGGGTTGGGTGAGTGGAAATCATTCAATCTAGCACAGTGACAATTGCAAGTCCATTTTGACTAGGTCAATATATGGAGCCACTTATATAAGTCAGCATGGCACAAGAATAAACAGAAGGTGGTTTTGAAGCATGGCTTGCCAACCACTTGGTAGCATAATTTGTTTCCCACATGCTGCACAACTGGCATCTGAAAGTACTTAGATGAATAACTTCACCCTTCCGTCTAACAAATTGGGCTGAGGCTTTTTGCTAGTGCACATGATAACTACGAAGAGAAATTCTTTGTGCACGGAAGACAGACGGTGTAGAATGCATGCACCATCCATGGTGATTGACTCACGTATGGGACCGATGCATGGTGCCCTAAAATATTTTTTTTCTTTCGATCCGATGTATGAGCCAATCACACGGTTTTGCACCATGGATGGTGTATGCAGTTCTTGCGGTTCTGCACCGTCCGCGGTGCACAAAAATTTCGCTAACTACCAATTACTGCTGGTTGGACGTCGAAAGGGTAGCTAGCCGGTAACTCATTTCGTGCAAACTAATGTTTTGCAGTCTAAGATGTACACTTCACTGGCAAAGAGATGTTTCTCAGATTGTATGGATCCCATCCAGGCAACTCTCTCGATCAGGAACAGATATGTTTCAGCAAATGTGCTGAGAAGTTTCTGAAGCACTCCATGAGGGTTGGAATCGGATTGGCAGCATTACCGTGATTCTGTGATTTTTTTTTTTTTCAGAGAAATTACTTCACTTCCAAAAATAGTGCCTTTTCTGTAGCAGAACTATTCCTCAGCTCAATGGTTGTACCATTTCTGAAAACGTGAAGAAGGAATTTTGATCTGTCCTGTAGAGGGTTGTGTTAAACTTGCAACAAGTTTTTAACATGGCAGTTCTAGTTGCTTAACATCACCATGGTGAATGCTTAATTATTGTATTTCCTGCTGTTTGCTATCAGTATGCTGCAGAAATAAATATTACCAATTATTATCCAGTGAATGAGAAGGAATAATATGAAAATTTTAATTGTTAGAACAAAAAAAGATGTTCTCAGAATCATGATTGCATATTCCTATTGTATTGCATGTAGAACTTGGCAAAGCTTGGGTACTTGGAAGCCCTTTTCTCCAATTTTTATTGATGTTATTACTTGCTGCAAGCCTGTAAACCTCATTGCTAATGGATCGGGGCACCCCAGATGATTTTGGTTCATGAAAGCATGATGGAGGTCCTCAACTGAATAATAACTACCCAAACATGGCGTGATTACAGCTAAAAAGAAAAAGGCAAATTTGGATGCTAAAATTGAAGCCTAAATATTCCACTGAAGTACTATGGCAGAGCCCTTTCCATCATCATAACGTGAGCATCACATACAGAAGATTATAAATAAGCAGCATAACTGGATGAATATTGAAACACCAGGTATCAAGCTGCCCTATTATCTTCAGAAGTGGTAAATTGGTTTCTGCCCCATAATTAGGTTAGAAATAACCAAGCATTTCAGCTTTCGTGTTTTTCCACCCAACATTCATCTCCATGTTGTTTACCCTGATATTACATACTAACAAAGAAACAACAGCAAACAAGAAAAGAAAGAAAAGAGACATGAACCAGAGTTGGACCTGGCAATAAACTTAATGGTCTTTTGCAGTGCCTCAACTATGAATTGTGTTATAGTAACCGCAACAATGTAGGGCAAACAAACTCAAGGTAACCTCAGTCACCAGTTATAAGCCAATTCCCAATGCCAAAATCTCGGGGTAAACTCATCACCAGTTATATAGAATCCATGACCTCATATATTAGAAATCTGTCAAAAACTGGCGACAGATGTGAGGCTCTCTTTAAAAGTTTGAAGGCTGTTCTGAATTTTAGATGATTTGTTTTCCACTATGCTCCCTAAAATAAAACGGAACTATAGCAAGCAGCTTCGATAAATTAGGAATAGATATGGAAATTAGGTCCATCAAAACTGATGGCCAACAAGAGCTGTAGAGTGACCATTTCATTACCAACCAACTATATTGAAGAATGGAGAGGAAGGCTTTTAATAGAGTTAAGCTAGGCAGGTGAAGTAGAGAGATGCTTTTATGTGTAATGTGACAGATGTGCCATTGAGACTTGAGAAAAAGTACATGACAGTAATTAGACCAGAAATTCTGTATAGCTCAACATATCGTGAATGAAGAAGGCTGGCGGTTAAATATGATAATAAGCTCCATAACTACTTGCGATTCAAAATCATGCATCATGATTCACCTTTGAATAAAGAAGAAGAAGAATACTGACGACAAAAAGGACGAAGCGGATTCACGGTACTGCAACTCTTCTTTTTGGCATTACAAAGATCAGGAAAATTGGGCAAAAAACCACAATTTCTTCAAATTTATTTAACGGCATGGCATCTTATCCCAACACATCTGTTACCTCTTCCATGACAGAGCTTGCCCCATGCTTGCTGCACAGATTGCTTATGAAAATAGAAATGATTCACATTCAGGCCATCCAAATTGCATGATCATCTTTTGGCAAACCAAGACATAAATACTAGTACAGCAACTTGGTAAACTCTTTTTATAGATCTTTCTAATGTAGCACACCTGCTTCATGAATTTGGTAATTAAAGTTAAACTAGTATGTATTTCATGAAAAGCATGTCTGAGGAAGAAACACAAATAGGAGTAGGAAAATTTCATTTGCCGAAGAATTATGGACATCAACTAGCAGTGAGAATGGAAATGTTTCAGTTGAAAAATCATGTAGTGTAGCTTCCAAGAACTGGCTTACCACCTAGTTCTATATTCTTCTAAGTAATTAGCTTATATGATTCAACCATTTTTCTCTGTACCCACAATCTTAGCAAATTGTGAACCAAATTATAGTTCCTGCCAGTGTTAAACCGTCTCATTAACTTCAGCATACCTTACAATTCACAGTGTAAGGGTATCTTGATGCATAAGACCTGCTATTGCAAAGTCTAGGAAGGGTCAGATGAATGAGATGTTTCTGTATTTTGTATCTATACCACCTAAGTCATAATAGAACAACCTTATGTTACACCCATGTCACATTATGCATCATAGAGAAGGTTCTCATTAGATTCCAGCATTTTGTCCTAATTCACCCATTGATGGAGACATTTGCTGTAGGATTCCTAGGTGGTTATGTATATTATGTCAGCTCGTTTTACTGCATGATTTTAGCCTCGTTTTCTTTTCACTCTCTTAGAATTTAGGTTGTCAGTGAAACATTTATGAAGTACTTATTTCTCACTCTGTCAGCAACGCTTCATGTGAGTGCATTGTTTGTCATGTTTCATACAAATTGTCTGTATGCAACCAACTCCTAATCAATTACTATCTACATGCTTGTTATTCCTTCAATCAGCATGACAATAAGCAGTCCAAAGCAATCAAGCCTTAAAGTCCTAAACATGCACAAGCGGTATTCATCTTAACCTAGAATTCACAGGTTAAAACTACTGACACCAAATCAATGACATCATGTGCCCAAACACTTAATTTTCTATAGGATACTGCAGTAATTTCCATCTAGGAAGCATGGATACCGGTATGTGGTACGGATACTTTGTGGTACGGATATGCCGATACGGCAAAACTAAAAAATCATGATACGGATACGTCTATATATTTATATTTTATTAATATTTGAATATATATAATATTCCAATATTAACAAAATATATAAAAAAACTGAATCATATATATAATATTCGAATATTAATAAAATTAAGTTCTCAAATCTCAACTAAATTTATAAGTATCATCATAAAAAACAAACAAATACTTGTAATTAATGAAAAGAAATAAACTAGCAGTCTAAATAAGTAGAAAAAATCAAAGTAGTAAATCTTGATAATCAAGTGATAATAATAATAATAGTAAGCTTCCGTTTACACGGTGAGTTTTCTTTTTTCCATCTAATTTATCAAAATTACTACTATCAATACCCTAGCCGCACCCAAGCCGAATCCAGCCTCACCCAAGCCGTATCAGAGACGTACCCAAACATTGGAACAAAAAAAAAAAGGGTGCACCGGCGGTGCATATTTGCCGCACCGAAAACGCACCAGCACCGAAAATATACCTGGTGCTGGTACAGACATGAAATAGGCATACCGGTGCTTAATAGATTTTCATGTATACTATTGGCAAGTAATTATCAGGAATGCATATACCTATATCCAGTATGATCACAAGTTCAACAGCAACATGAAATATCCAATCGTCCAACAATAAGGGAAAAGTATATAAATTCCAACAAGGATTCCACCTCAAAACACAAAATGATTCTTAAAAGTTCATAATCAGATAACACACACGTCCATGGTCTAAACTATAAGACAAACCAAATACTGTGTCTGCTAGTTGCTTTGAAAGGTTCACAAACGCCATCAGGAACTAAAGATATCCACAATTTCCATACCACCACCTGTTTGGTGCAGCATAGCATCAATTTCATCCCCATCCTCCATTTCAAGCTGAAAGATATCAAAGGAAGAAATATCAAGATGTAAAATCTAAAAGGAAATTTGATTATATTTTCATATTTGTAATGCAAGAAATTCAAAAATTTACTTCATCTGGGGTCTGCTCTGCACGCAGCCTACGGCCATCAAACAGGAAAGCAATGGAATTGAAATCCACTGATTGTCGGTCACAGTATGCATTCATGAGCTTCCGTAGCTGAGTACTGCGCTTGATCCTGAAAAACACCTCGTTCCCATCCTGAATAACAAAGACAACTTCATGGAAAAACACTTTGTGGAAATATAAAAAGCATATGCAAGTTACGAAGGAACCCTAAACAAACTAGAGGCAGGAGTTTAGATGCTAAATGATAAATATAGATACAGGCCTTTTGACAAACAAACAAATAGTAACCTTCTCTGCTATAGTTATGCACTCTGCCATTTTCATCATTTTAGTAGCAACAACGAAAAGAACGTCTGGACTATAGTGGCACTAGAAAGGGAGAGAATAATTGCCAACATATGTTAACAAACACTAAAAAAAGCACTTACACTAAGAAGTACTGGAAAGGGTCATGGGTATACATGGCATAACTTGGAGCCTAACATCCTATAAACAAGTGCGACCCACAAGAATGCTACTTTCTGCCAATCTTGCTTGGACTTGCTTACTCATTCAGTCGTCCTTGTAACTAAGATACTGAATTCGAGCACAAAGCATTCCACATACTTGTTGACAAGGTTCAATATTTGTACTGTCGGTCGAAGGACAAATGATGAAGAAATGCGAACAAGTCATGCCCTAACTTCCTATATCCATTGACACCCCTTCTGATTGGTCAATACCCAACAGAATTTCACTCAGGAGTACTGGCTCTCAGCTTCCTAGCATATGTAATTAACTAGAGCACACTTACACCCACAAGACCCATTAAACCACATGAAATGAACCCCTTCTTCAATCTATTCATATTTTGCAACCCTTACTCAACCATCTACCTTGTACCTCTGAAATTAAATAAGGAAAAATTTTATCCAACCTGATGTAGTTATTCAGATTGAGATATATGCCTAAGACATTTGCTGAAACAGGGTACTTCACTTGCTAAACTTGTTCTTTTTTTTGTTGTTGTTGTTTTAAATAAACCTTGCTGCACAAAAAAAGGCTTATCAGAGCTTGAGGCATGTCAAGAAATGAGGAAGAAAATAGAATCAGAGGAGGGAATAGCACATATGGAAGGAAACTGCCCATGCTGTGGGAAGGGTTTGTTAGGTATTCAGTCCCAAATTACCAAAGAATTACATATGTCAGTTTTATTTCTCTCAGATAGGATGCAGTTGACATCAGCAAACAAAAAAAAAAAAACAAAAAAACAAAATTGATCTTAGCAACCTAGGGCTTGGCTTGCCAGCATTCCTCTAGTAATAACAACAAAGGAAAACTTTCATTTCCTTCGCCATTCGCCTTAATTTCCCCACCCAATAACAACTAGTTCATTTCTTTTCATCCCTGTGAGGCAAACCCAAACAACTATATAGTCAAAGCTATTTGAAATAATAACAATAACAATAATAATAATAATAATATGTCATAATTATGACAACCAGGACAACATGTCCAATAGCAGAGTTCCTCACAATGCCGCTCCATTCAGTCAGGTACTTTTCATCAATTAAAAGTGCCCTTGTAGGTAACCCAAGTATAATCACGTAGCAGAAAAAACCACATCATAGTATCAAGCTGCAAGGCAATATAGAACCTGTAACAACCCTGTTTCATGGTAGCTCAACACAGATTGCGTGCCATGCTAGAATCAATTGTCAAAGGGATGGAAAAAGGACATTCACAAGCAATCCAGAAATTATTAACCATCCTCCACCTAAAAACTCTGTGTTTTAACAACCTTGATGCAAGCCGTGGAATACTACCCTTCTAGTTCAAGGTTATTAACAATCACTGTCCCTCCTGAGTATGAATATATGAATGGTAGCTACCTTTCCCAGTCTGGCAATTCAGTCTTCAATTTAAAGAGCCAACTTATGTAGATTCAATAAATTTTACAATGACAGAGAAAGACATCTGAAACAAACAGGTAAGTCATGTCTGACTAAAAAAGATATAGTAGTCAAGGAAACAGTTATGCAAAAAAGCAACTCCACTCCATCTCACTAAGTTTTGGTGGTAGTCTAGGACTTGATAAGTCCAGCAACTCCCTTATAGATCTAACCCAATAAAAGACCAAAATATATCATCTCAGTACCAGGCCCCATACCGGTGCCACACTGTTACTATGTCAGTAGGGGGCCAGTTGATATGTCCTCCATACTGTTTATCGGTACCATATTGGTTTGATATGCCTCATACCATCCAATTTGGTACAATATAGCATGCATTGAGAGAGACCACTAACCCTAGAGCAAATGGTGGTTCTTCTGCATGGCCATCCAAATTGGTGGAAGATGCCAAAGTAATTAAAAAAATGCTGCCCCCTACTGTAAACTTATGTGTCATTCCTTGTCATCATTCCACTCAGAGCTAATATTATGGGACTTTAATTACCCCATCCCTCTCCACAATATCACTAACCATGTATTTGATTGGGATAATGAGAGGATGGATGGATGGATGGAATTGAAAGGATGGATGGCCTCCATCCACTATTTGGTTCAAAAAATTACAGGAAGGATGGATGAAAAAAAAGAGTTGTCCGTCCACCCTAGCCCACCAATTTGCATCCTTTTAATTTTGAAGGATGCAAAAAAGGATGGATAAAGCATTGATGGATAGATTTTTGCAATGACAAAAGTACTCCTCATTAATTTTTTTGACAAAACTATAATATTTCTTTACTTCTTCATTCATATTATTTATATATATTTTATATATACAATATTAATCATATGCTACTAAATTTTATTATTAATTATTTAATTTAATATATAATTTGACAATTATAATTAAATAATTAAAATTATCTTCTATTC
>KE505136.1:244576-261697 GCA_000441515.1 Elaeis oleifera
CTATTTTTTGGTTAACTATTTGTATAATATTATTTAACTATGTAAATTAATTATAAATTAATTGATTATTATATAATTAATATATATAATTAATAGAGAACTAGAGATAAATTTTCAGCTATACTTTCAACTTAAAATAGCTACCCTCTTGAGTTTCAAGTAAAAGTAGCTATCTATTTGAAACATAAGTTAAAAACAACTACCCATTTTGACTGAAATAACCCTTATACCCTTATATCCTTTAAAATACTGCAGTATTATATTATCATAGCATAGTATTCCTTTACAATAAGATAGTATTACATTATATTAGTGTAATATTATTTATAATAATGCAGTGTTGTTTCATTGTATTATATTAGTGTAGTATTCCTTTATAATAAGATAGTATTATATTATATTAGTGTAGTATTTTTTATAATAAATGCAGTGTTACTTTATTGTATTATACTAGTGTAGTATTCTTTTACAATAAGATAGCATTATATTATCATAGGACAGTATTCCTTTATTGTAGTATTGCTTTACAACAATGCCATGTTGCTTTATAATAATATAATATAATTTTATAATAGTATAATATTACTTTATAATAGTGTAGTATTACTTTATAACTGCAAGGGCAATTGGGTCATTTCATCCCCATTTGGATAGTTGTTTTTAAGTTATGTTTCAAATGGATAGCTATTTTTACTTGAAACTCAAGTAGGTGGCTACTTTTCAGTTTAAACTCAAGTGGATAGTTTTTCCTAGTTTACCCTATAATTAATTCATTAATAATTAATTTATTAAATTATTTATTAAATTAAATTAAATATTTATATAATTTTGATATAATTATAGATTATAATGATTATAAGTTTATATATTGTTACTTTTGGTATAATAAGTGTTATAAATTTATAATAGTAATATTTTTATCAAAAGTTAGTCTAATAAAAATGCCATATAAATATCATCTATCCTCCCTTTCATTCCTCGTAAACCAAACAGAGAAGAAAATCATTTTCATCCATCTATTCTTCTTTCACCAAACATATGAAAGAATGGATGGAAAATCCATTCATCCTCTCCCTCATCCATCCATCTTCCTCCATCCATCCTCTTCCTCATCCATCCATCCTCCTCCATTCATCCTTCCTTCAATCTATCCTTCATACCAAACAAGGATAAATGATAACATTTACATTACCTAATAAATTTATTATTCTCAAAATGGAATGTAATCATTATGCCCTAATCCATAAGTAGAGAGCATTCAACCAAGAAAAAGGTTTCTTCAGGAGGGGAGCATATCTCAACACAAACAAGTCCAACAGCAGAGACTACAAAGGATCATCAATCACGAATTCTCACTTCTATGAGGCAGGAAGGAAGGGTAAATACTTCATTCCAAATTTATTCTAAAGCTCCTTCAAGGCCTTCCAGATTATGTCCTCATCATTTCAGACCCTCCAGCCAACTATTCAAACATTTTAAACTGGTTCTCATATGAAATCTCTTCTGGCCAAAAAATGCCATTGCCCAGTTATGTTCCTAACCTTCAGCATTTTTTTTTCTTTTACACAGTGGTTGCCCCAGGACTTGAACTCGGGCCATTGAACTTGTCAGCCCAAGCATTTACCATTGCACCAAGCAATGGCCACCACACTTAGCTGTGTGGCAATACTAAAAGAATGTTTAAAAACATTTTACAAGTCCCAAAACCAATCAATCCCACAGCTTATTGCTCGCCAGCAATGTCATGCAACCATAGTTATAAGATTTTTTTTACTAAAAAAAAAAAAAAAAAGACTAGGTGGTTCTAAACATGAACAAGACCCAAATTAAGACCAAAAGCACAGAAACTAGTATTAAAACTGGAATTTATCGAGTAAGCAGGGACCTTTTAAACTTTAATCTTTAAAACAACAAAAAAAGCATCTCCTTTCTTCGAAAAGTTAAAGATTTTCCAGATTCCATGAATTAATAGTTGATCAAACCAGTCGTACTATTCAGAACTATAATCAAGTGATCCAATAGAAATAAGAGGAATAAAAAAAGGGAACAAGATCTTACAATCCAGCATTAAACTAAAAGAATAATCCAAAGGAATTAAAAAAAAAAAAATCTCAGCAACGGATTGAGAAAGGTTATACCTGGCCCTTAACCTTTAGATTGATGTGCGCCGCCTGATCGGCCGGCTTCTTGTCCTCTTCCTGCGCCGCCGCTGACATTTTGTACTCTGTTTTACTCGATTACTCGATCAAAAATCCCTCCTTTCGATCGAAAAACCCCTCCTTCACCTCCTAGGTTTCTGGGGTTTTAACCAACTAGGAAAGAAGGGAGAAGAAAGAGAGAAGCGAACGAGTCCACGCGAGCCCTCGGTCCCTCGACTTTGCTCTTTTTTTAAGAAAATAAAAAATTTCAAAATTAAAATTAATAGCTTTTTGGAGTCCGCCAGTGTGCAGACTGGGTTCAATGGATTTGGGAACCGCAATTTGCAAGCAACAGCATAAAACATTCTATGCAAATGATATCTGGACCATCAAATTTTCAAAACATTCATGAATTAATAACATCAAAATAACAAAAAATATATAAATATACGAAATGTTTGTTTTTTAAATCAAATATGGTAGCTGATGCAATGTCGCAAGGAAAAAGATAAAAAGAAAATCATTGATATAAAGAACATAAAAACACTGTGTATCTTGCCAATCATGTATACAATTTTTCTAGAATATAATGTCTTCGTAAAGTTAATAGTTGAAATGGGAAATATTTACAAGATAGAACTTTTATTGTTCAAGGGATATCAAATTAATTTAATTATATTCTGGAAATGAAAAGCTTTCATATTACACCACAATATGTAGATTAGGTCAATTAGTTTAAGCTAAGTTAAGACCAATCTATACCTTTAGACATATTTTTTTATGAAATTGTTTGTGTCAAAATTGTTAGTTTAAACCTTCTTTATTATTGGGGTCTGCACAAGCAAGAAATCTCTTAAGAGAGTCCGATGATGAGCAAAAACATAAATATATAGGGATAGTTGTATTGGAAATAATATGAATTAGGATTGAATATGGAACTGATTTAATTAAGTAACTTTGCCTATAAAGGAGAAGGATCTCCATTTCCATGCTGCAAGCCAAGTTAATGGCATTTTGATAATTCATATTCATTCTGCTTCTCTTAATTGAGAAACACAAGCACATGTCTAACCTATCCATATCTTGCATGTGTTTGATTTCTCTCTTTCTAAGGAATTCAAACTTCTCAAGAACCCATCTCTTATCTATCCTCTTAAATCGGCTTTCCCAAATGATGCTCTTGAGTTCGAAATTCTTTATTGCTATCATCAATTCAACAACCCAAAGACTAAAAATTTTGGCACTTCGAGTGCTAGTCCATGAGGTATGCCTCATCAATGCTTACGCATTTAACAATTTCCAAACTAATCTTCATCATTCGAGAATTAAAAGTTTAGACTATAATATAATGAAAATTCTAAGGATGCATCTCTACTCCAGTCCTTGCATGTGGGTCCTATATTCTTTCAACTCTACCTTGTATGTTAAGATTTACTTTTATCTAATAGTTAAGAATACTAAATTCTCAAGTTTTCAAGTGCAGGGACTCCCCAGGCATTCTTGGTATGGAACTACTTTATCTAATAGGTAAGATTTATTTTCTACCTATTTTTCAATATTTAATTGGGGTAATTTTCTAGTGCAATGCTTGTGCTAAAAATAAGCAGGGAAAAGAGAGGTTAGTTTAGAAAATAGAGGATTTTAAAGAGTCCAATTAATACGGAGAGAGAAAGAGCGAAGGTAGAGTATGAACTTGAGATTTTATTAAGTATCTAATTCAACCAAAGGAGTTGGAGGAGGGAGAAGAGATCGAATAAAAGAAAGATATATATACATATGGCATGTTAGGAGCTCCGAAAGGAAAGCATAAGAGTTTTTAAAATTCCAAGAGTCAAAAGTATTACAAAGAGATAAAGCAATTAATTAATATGAATTTTCTCAAGTGCATATAAAAAAATACTATTGAGACTTCTATTGGAGACTGCATGTGTTCAAAATAACATTTAATATAAGTTTAAATAACTTAATTAATGATATTTTATTGAATGAGAAATTTGGTAAATCTGAAATCCTCCAATGCACTTATTTTGGTAATGAAAGAAATTTCTTAAATCATTCTAAAATAAATGCTCCTTTCATATAGTAGAGATACACAACATTTGATAAATAAGTGCTAAAATTTTTTTTGAAATATTTGAGATAAACTATTTGACTTATCTCTTTCAACCCAAAGGTATAACTATTGAAAATATGTTCCCAAACTTTTTGAAATCACCAAAATATTCTTTATTGCTGCCATTCAATGATCGGAAAAGTCGATTGCCTAAATAAGATAACATGGATTCTATTTAAGTTAAAACACGAACCAAAAATGTCCTTACTTCTCTTGTTTATATTATATTATCTTAAAATATCATGCCTATTTTAAGTTCTATCAAGTGTGTTGGTGTTGAGAAAATATTTATTCATAATAAACATATAATTTATAGATTAATATATGGATAAAATTGGAGTAATAGATACTTTTTGCATCGATAGATCAATTTAAATTTTTAATAAGCTAAGCCAAGTTCTCTTTTTGATTTTGTTTTCTCAAAGTTACTCTATATGATTACTCATTTTAATTCTAAAAAAATATAAAACCTATTTGCATGCTCCAATAGATGGGACATTTTTGTTGGATTTCGTCATCTCATGACGACAGATATATATGCAAAATTTAAAATTTTAAATATAAATAAAGTAAGCAGCAGAAATAAAAATTTTCATATTACTTTAATATTGTTTCAGAACAACCGTTCAACATAACGTTCTACTGTTATATCAGAACAACCTTGTATCAAAATAATATTAAAATAATTTTTTAATTAGAACTAATCTAATCTGGCATGCATAGAGATCAAATCTCATAATCCAGTCATCATCGTATATACAAGATAAAAATCTAAAAGGAAGGATTTGAGTTTTACCTTTGCACGGATAGATCTTCACCGTGATCCGATGATCCGATGATCTCAGGATATCTTCGAGATTCTTTTATAGCCGTATAAGTGTCCAACTTCTCCAAGTATCTACTGATATTAATATGATCAGAAGATGTTGATCTTACCAGGGTGCTAGCTCCCTTACAGAAATCACTCTCTGGATTGTCGAATCGGTTTGATATTTTAATTCTCTTCTTAATAGAATCAAATATATCTATAGGAGGAACTCGAAATCAGATCAAATCTAATTTTTTTTGTACTTTTCTCTTCTCAAGAGAAAAATCAAGATCAATAGAAAAAAAATAAGAGATCAAATCTCTTGTTCTTCCTTCTTGACCAAACCTTGGGCTAGATCTTAGGAGAAGAAGAGGAAAACTGTTCATCTCCTGGATCAAGAAAATAAATCAGATCAAATCTGATTTTAATGTCCAACTCTTAGATATCTTTGGGAGAGAGAAAGAAGGAGACGTATCCAACTCTTGGATAAGGGGAGAGAGATAGAATTTTCTAACAACCAACAATTGATTGTAAAAAAGAAGGGATAAGCGAGAGAAGGCATCCTACCTATGTTGAAGAAGCCTCATGCTATAGTTTTAGGCATCCCACCTTTCTCCATGCCAATCTCAATCTATTGGGGTGTCCCACCTTGATCTCATCTGGTAGTTAGGTGTCCCACCCTTATCTCCTATTTAAACTAAGAAGGCTAAGGTTTAGTTAGAGAGCTAGAGTTTGAGTGGAAAAGGACTCTCTCCCATGATGTGGCGCACCCTTTTCTTCCCTAATATTTCTCCACACCAACTATCCCATGCCCACTCTCTTTTAGCATGAAACATGGGCGTGAAAGACCTTGGGGAATGGGGATTTAAAGGGCTGGATCTCCTTGTTTATTGGTCAAGGTCTAGTTCAAATCCAAATCAAGATTGGATTCCAATTTAGATTAGATTAAGTCCAATCTCACTAGATTAATGAAACTGAATCCAATTCAAATTCAAATCATATCTAATCAAATTAAATCTGATTTAATTTGGCAAAGATCCTATCCAAATCAAACATGGCTAAAGATTAGGTCAAACATAATCTAGATAGATTTGGGTCTAATATCCATTAAATCTAATCCTATTAAATTAATAAAACTTAGTTTTAGTCAAACTCAAACCAAATATAATCAAATTAAATTTGATTTAATTTGATTAAGACTCAATTTCAATATTTGATCAAATCAAATAATATGCAATAATTACAATTTAGTCTTCCTATAACTTACTAACTCTTAGTAAGTCCTCAATGTAACTTTATATTTAGGTCTATTCATCAATCAAATTGATAATTAAGACCACTTGTGATTTACGATTCGAAATCACGATTCAACAGTCCAATCAGTCAGAATCTCTTTTATGTGTGATCCCATAGGTTCTATTCTATCTGATAGTGAGAATATTTTGATATCCATCAAAATATCATTGAAATTTCTTTCAATAGATTGAAACAATTCTAACTCTCTAATTAAAATTATTGATCATCAAAATAATTCTCATTGATCCCATAATCTATCAGTAACGTTTAGCAGCATGTAGTGACAATCCAGCAGAACAGAAGGATGAACCTCTAGGTGTAGTTATCATGTGATTCTATTTTCTATCGTGAATTCCGACAAGATGGAGATTATGAAAAACTCGTCAAACCCCATCGTTTGTCATATGTAAGATTTAATCAGCTCGAGTTCAAATAGTAAAATCTCATAAAAACTCTTTTCCATAATTCATAATGCCGTGGCCACGGTCTTATGAACTCGACTTCATAAATCACGTAGGACTACTCTTTAACTACTAAAATCAATAGATCTCTTCTAAGTATGCACCCTACTTCTATAGTGAACCTACTATAGCTAACATATACAGTGAGGATCCAAATGACTAAGAGATCAAGTTTATGTACAGTCAAATTATAGTAACCTCACTATGAGTAGTCGAGGCACCACAGATCTAAGAACTATTCACATAACTATAGCATCGAGAATATCATTGATGAGTGAGTAGACATCTAAGTGACTTCTCATATTGATCATGCTTAGCATCCTTATTCCCTAACAAGCACCTACACTCTCACTTAGTGTCCCCATACTGTAGATTCGAGACTCATCTATCTATAAGAAAGCGATCCGTGCACCAACCTATCTGGATCGATCATCGTCTCCGTAATGATCCTACGATCGGAAGCAGTTTATGAATTAACCAATAATAATCTATGCCTCAAATTCTCAATTCTTGAAAATATGTATCATCATCTTGTTAATTCATTAGACGACTCATAGACACATATACTACATGAATGAAATTAACTGTCCTAATTAATTAAGTATAAAATTATATGCTAGAAAGAATTAATGTGTCGGTCCAATTGACTTCTAGAGCATACATTTAACAATATATCATTTGCACTAAAGCTAATATGTCACAAACCTAAGCCCCATCTTCTCCAAGATGTGCTTTGGTTTTGGCTAGCTAAGTCGTTTAGTTAGTGGGCAGGCCACGTTTTCGTGAGATCTACTTTGATCCTCAAAGTCTTACTTCTCAAAATAGTCATGAATAATATCATTCTTATTGTGCTAAAAATTCTGATGAGACCTTGACTCTTTAGCTAGAGCTATGGCGTCTATGTTGTCAAAGAACAATATTGTGTCATCTCATGACATTACACTGAATTTTGCAATAAATCAGAATGCCTCCTTAGCTACATCATAAGCAAGGACATACTCAGCTTTCTAAAATTGTAATGATCGATTATTTGAAACTCTTTCAATTTATCAAATTTTATTGCTTAAGAAATACATCCTGATGTAGACTTTCTACCATCAACATCAGACATTAAGTCTGAATTATGAATCTTAGTATCCTCAACCTTTTTATCCTCCCGAAGACCATATTCTAAGTGCTTCTCAAGTACTTAGAAATATTCTTTACAGCTATCGAGTACTCCCAGCCTGGATTCAACTAATATCTACTCGTGACACTCACAGCAAGGTCTATTTCGGGTTATGTACATAGTATGGCATACATGAGACTTCTTTTAGCTAGAGCATAAGGGATCTAGCTCATGTACTGAATCTCCTCAAATGTATCAGAACACATCTTCTTAGATAGATCAGTCTCATACCTAAAGGATAGTGTTGCTGCTCGATTCGATCGAGATCGGAGAGAGGATGAATGAGCCTCGCGTAGGGATACTGATGCTAGAGTGACATGCATAATAACAAGTCCAAATCGAAGGTTTTCACTCCGATGAGGACCCTCCGACGCTCAAGTCAGATTCAGAGAATAAAGAAACAACAACGAGTTCTTTGAGAGGGATTATCTAGCTTACCTTAGATCTTGGGACTTTGGTTGCTTATATAGAATGCTGTCGAACAGCTGATCACATAGCTATGAGATTGTGCAATCTCGAGATTATAAGACATGCTATAACAGATGAGACATTTCAGCCCTCAATCACTTCCGCAAGATTAAAGGAGTTGGTTATGCTTGAGTCTATCTATTCAGAGCGGACAGCTATCACGCACATCAGGAGGTGAGTTGGCTATAATAACAGGAACAGCCTATATGCTAAGGTATTGACCTGCTGAGGTAACGGGGGATAACCTACACACCGGATAGACCGTGCGGTAGATCAGACGTAAGTAGCTCTGCTTTGCATATGGCTCTTCATGCCTCAGCTCTACTCTTGGATCAGCGATCTTGATGATAACTCAAAGATTTGAGATATCTCATGGTTGGCATGCTGATTCGAGGTACCCACGATAACCACTGTAACACTATCCTCCTACTCTTGAGTCTGAGAATCAGACGAAAGGAGTATTTCGAAAGTCGTACCTTGGATCTAGGAATGCACACTCTTACACCTTTTTATATGTCCGACATTTAAGATTACTGATGTCACCTTGGCATAATCATTGTAAATGATCATGACTGATGGGACCCCATAGTTGGTGATTTTTTGAAATTTAATTTCTTAGGTGGTGGCTTTTTGTCTTCACTTTGGATCCCCTTTTAAATCAGGCTCCTGGATGCTTAGTCAGAGAAAAATAATCGCAAGACCTCCCTACTCCAGACTTTCATCATGACCTCTAGAGACAAAATAAGTTCAGAACTTATGAAAAAGTTTGAACTGGCATTGGTCCGAAAAAGACAGACTAAGGCTCCGTTTGTCAATCCTTCAGCTCCAATGGGTGACTATGCCCAAGCTTCGATCATCGAATCAACTCTGTGGCCACGGGAGATGGAAATCCCCTTCCAATCATTGAGCTAGAAGTTGTCCCATCAGAAGGCATGGTAAGAGTCTCATCGAAAGGAATTTCGATAGAAGATATGCCGATGGAGGGGACTCTAACGATGGGCGCAACTAGCTGCCCTGGAGAAGTTCTGACTGTGGCAACATAGGTGGAGGATGTGGTCTGTCATCTTGAGGGGGCTCCGACAGTAGTGGTGGACATCGAGGAGTCCCCGAAGCTAATGCTTCCTCCTGAGTACTTTCTCCTTGCCATCACTCAAGCGGGTCTTTTATAATTGGTGCCTTCAGCTCCTTCCACAGTAGAGGACCTCCAAGTCACGGCTAGACTTCTGAAGGATTTTTTTTCTCCATCCAAGAGGCAACTTTTGGACGAACAAGGAGCCCAATAGCAAATATTAAGTGCTCTCAGATCTCTTGCCCAGGTGGGGAGTCCTTGGGCATCTTCTTTTAACCCCTCACAACCTGCGACATTTTAATGCTTATTTATAAAATTTTGTATAGGTGGGGCATTACCTAATTAGTTTCGACAGTTCCACCCCTGATGCTTCGACATTGGAGCTTACAGCAATGAGGAGAAAAATAGACTTGTTGAGATATCAGTTGAAGCAAATAGAGAGAAATAATGGTGAGTTGACAAAAGAGCTCAGTTCCTTTGAAGAGGCCCAGGAGATGATCAACCACCGAGATAATGAGTTAAGGAAGGCTGAAAGGAGGATTGAGGACCTCGAGAAGCAAAGGTTTAAGGCTGAAAGGGATTGGTGCCGCACCTGTGATGACCTAGAATGCTTGAGGAGGACACTCCAAGGGAAGAGAAGTTGGGATTATACCTCCTCTGAGGCTCATTCTCCTAGGGGTCCCAACAGGAGCTCACCCAAGAGGGCTAGAACTTCAAGTGGAGTAAGCCGCAGAGAGAGGATGCCTCAAAGGAGTGAGGATTCCACCTCCAAGGGAATCCAAGTGACTTCGAAGCTGACTGTACCTCCAGCTGAACTTCAGGAGGCTTTGTCAACAGTGAAGCACTTGAAGCAGAAGCTGAAGGAAGAAAAGGAGAATAACGACCTCCCTGATGCAAGCTCATAGATCAGGAGCTTCTAACCAAGAATACTGAAAAAGAGAAAAAATGCCTGATGAAAAGAGAGGCTAGAATTATAAACCAGGCCTATAAGATGGTATTCTTCGTGGGCTTTGAGAGATGTAAAGTGATGGCCCGGGCATATCTCCCTGCTGAGAGTATCGGGCTTCTTCAGGCCGATTGCTTAGATGAGAGTTTGTTAGTCATGGCAACGAACAGCATAAAAAAATTTGCAAAGGTGTCTCGTCATTTCGGTGAAACAATTAAATTAATGCGGCCGTCCAGACCAAAGAAGTTACCAACGTCGGGGAGACTATTCTAGAGCAAGCCATCCTGGCGGTACTTCAAAGTAATGGCCTGCACCACTTCTTTTTTTTTTTGACAATTCAAGTGATGTAGTCAAATTCTACATAAAATGAATAAAATTTATCTTTCACTATGAAAATTCACATGCTCAACTTGGTGTGGATCACATTACGAGCCGTATTAGTTGAATCATAAGATAAGCTGAATATGATCCAAGCCATAATCTAAATTATGACCCGAGATAAATGGCATACCGAAAGTCTTCATCATCCATCATGAGGTTTTTGATAAAATTAAATTTTAATCACCCATACATAGTAAGTACCACCGCACATCTTCCACATCTCTTTGATAGTGGTGCAGAGCACGATTTGTCTGTCGCTAGCATTAACTACCAAATCGACGACAAGAGCTGTGAATGATAAGCAATCACCACATGTCAAGTGTCGATTCAAGTCTCACTAATCTACATTTTAAGCAATTAATGCACTGAAAAGAAATATCATTTAAAGATCACTTTGATCCCGGATCTATTTAAGGTCCAGGCGGCATAGGCCTTTAGGATTTTTGACTGTCCTTTTCTCTTTGTTGCATGTTTTCTTTCATTCTCCTCCTCCATTCTTTCAAAAATTTCTTTCTATGAGGAGAATGGCCTTCAAAAGCTCTGACTTCACATCGCTGGGATTTCGATCTGAGATGATGGAGAGGGACATACTCATGCTTCACGAGCAGTACCAGATTCCCCCAGCATTTTAGCTTGAAGTTTCACGGGCGAACAACCCTGTTTGCCAACCTCCCCCAGGCAGGATGAGCCTCTAAAAGGAATGCTTCTAGGCTGGGCTGAGGCTTCCCCTTCATCCTTTCTTCATCATCCTTCTCCAATATTTTAAGATGTCGACGTGCTCAATATTCTCAACTCATAGCAGCATATCTATGGTTTCATCATAGTGTGCATGCTGGTTGGGATCGACCCCAACATCACACTCTTTCACTTCTTCTGCAACCTAAAAAGGCATCCAGAGTCTCGTGGGTGGTGGTACGTGTCACCACAGAGGAGGAAGAACATCTGCCTGCTAATCCAAGACATTCCAATGGCAATCCATGACTGGAAGGGATGTTTCTTTTCGTCTCTCAAGTGTCAAGTGATGATTGGGGCTTGTCACCTAGGGTGAACATCAAGAGGTGGTGTTGAAGAGCCTTGATGGATGAACGCCTAAGGCAGGAGGTGAAAATCCTGCACAGCTTCAAGATCCCGAAGCTAAAAGAGCTTCTATTGGCCCAGACGCTATTCAATATCGATATCAGTCAGGCCAACCCTCAAGATGCACACACATCACCTGCCTCGGAGCCATCCATCTTTTTAACTTTTACTTACTCCTCTTTTTTTTTGTTACTAAGCCTTTGGCTGTACCAGTTGCAGAAACTGCTATAGAGATGAATCCGGCAAAAATAAAAAAATTAGAGAAGAAGGCCCATTGAAAAGGATAGCTGAGTCTACGGACGGCCAGAGCACCCATATTAGAACTGAAAGTCCTCCAGCAGCACTTGCTTCTAGGTCGGAAGAGCTTGAACCTCCCTGCACCAGTGACTTCAGAATTGTGAGGGTCGATTCATCGACTGCCTCGGCCTTCAACGGAGATCGAGGAAGTCAAACAGACCATAGCTTCGAGTAGGTAGCTCTGAGCCTGCTAGCCCCTTCGGGCCCACCAGCTTTGTCGAGTCCTCAAGTCATTGACTCTTCCCCAAGGGAGCACCGATCAAGACAGTTGGGATTTCCAGGGTGCCAGCTAGAGTTTCTAGAGCCATGCCAGTCGGACTAGAGCTAGAAGCTTCAGCTCTAGAAGATTACAAGCTGGCGCACGAGCTGTTCATCGGAATGCTCCTCCCAGCCAATGCGACCAAGCTACTAGCCGTGCCACGCAGGGAGATGAGGAAAGCAGCCATGAAGACCATCATCTGGGTAAGTGGGAGCCCCTGCAATTTTATTCACTCTACACGTACTTATCATGGATGTTGACAGGAGGTTTCTCTTAACAGCTCAGCCATTACTTGAATAGGTATATGGAGAGCTCCATCAAGCTTACGAAAGATGCAAGAAAGTATGAGCTCGAGGTCAGGATGCTCAAGGGCGCAAAGGACAAGGCTACGAGAACGGCTAGAGAGGCCTCCATGAGAGCCGATGCTGTTGAAAGAAGAGTTGACGATGCTAAAGCGGTGCTAAGAGGAGCTATTGAGGAGAACTCGCGATCACTAGAAAAATAAGAGGCTTGAGGCTCAGCTCTAGAAGAGTGTGACCGCAGTCGAAGAGAACTCTCGACTGCTAGGACTAATAAAGGAGCTTGAAGGTCAGCTGAGGGCAACAGAAGAGAAGGCAGCAGATGTCGCTTCTAAGGTTGTTGCAGACTTCCAAGCATCAGTCGAGTATCAAGACAAGAAGGTTGAATTTGCTACTAACACTTATGACCTTGGGAAGTAGTCGGTCCAAAATAGGGTCGCCGCTAAGGATCCAAAACTGAATGTAGACTTTTTAGATGAAGTTTGGGACCCTACCACAGCTGACGAACCCACGATAGGTACTTCAGCTTCAGACGCCATCTCTTAGATTTTTTGCTTTTTCTTCTTTTTGTACTTGGACCTTCAAGGTTGTTGTAAAAATTCTCATTATAAATATTTTACAGAGGATGAATGAACAAAGTCTGCTTTTCTTACTTTTCGCCTTTCACTCATGATTGTACACTATTATGTAGTACATCGACTGATTTAGGATACTAGATCTTGTAGTGAACTTAATTTCGATCATAGAAATAGGAATGTTCCGAACAAAGAAACTTCAACAGCAATTGATTTTTCTTTCCAACCATTTTTTCTTTCGAGCTAGGGCTAACCAGAGGCAACTGCTCTTATCTGCTGATCAGAGGCAATTTCTAGTGTACGCTAATCCAAGGCAATAGTTATTGCATGCTGATCTGAGGCAATGGTGAATGTACATCGATCCGAGATGGTCATCCGGGTGGCATCTTTGCTCTACCCTTTTCAATGCTAGTTGTCATAGGAATGACGGCTATTGATCTTTCTGATGGAGTAGCATCTAGAAAAGTGTGTAGGACCTATGGGAATGCACCACATAATCACACCCTAGTTAGAGAAGCATCGTTTGGACTTATTTCTGATAGTGGAAAGGCCCACCATTTATTACCTGATGGACAGCTGTATCCCCTCAAGCTGTCGATTGGTGGTTGGTGTTCGCACTGATGCCTATAAATAGGAGCCAAAGGCATAGAACCTTATATTTTATCTTTCTCCTTCGTTGAAACTTCTCCTTTCTATCATGATGGCACCACCTCGTGTCCCCTTTGCATCCTCCTTTGCCAATGGTGAAGGCTAGAGCGAAGGAGAGGTGGGCCTTTATAAGAGAAGCCTGGAGAAGAGTGAGAGCCAAGCGTGTTGGCCCATCCACCTCTCACAGGGCGCCTTCCATCTCACGGTCTTTGTCGGGGCTTGAGGTGGGCACACCCCCAATTCGAGCAAATTCTTCCTGACATCTGGACTCATTGTATCCAGGAGTACCAGGACTCCACAGAGTTTGAGAGGGAGGCCATTGACATTACCGCCACTGGATTCATCGATGGTTTCAAAAACTGCAAGGCTCACTTGCTGCAGTCGATACCGTATCTGGAGCTCGATGGCTTCTAGCCTGGGAACAGCGACGAGGAGGCTCCTTCATCGAATGAGGATTAAACTTTTCATTTTCTTTTCTTCTTTTTTTTTATAAGGTGGCGTTGAAAATGCCACTCTCTTATTTGTAAATAGCTAGATGAATGAAAAGAAACTTTCTTGTAAGATGTATGTCCTAGAAGCTAATATGGCTGACATATTGTAATAAGTCTAGGATATAATTTTATACTTAATACATTGATTTGATTAATAAAAGAGCAAATTTAATTTTATTCAAGTGTGATGTGTCCTTGAATCATCCATGAAATTAATATTGCGATACATATTCTTAAAGTGTTGAGGATTAGAGACATGTATATAATTTCTAAATGCTCCCGATCATAGTATCATCATGATGATGGTGATCGATCCAAATAGATCGATGCACAAATCATTTTTTTGAGATAAATGAGTCTCTGGTCTACAATGTAGAGACACTGAGCGACGAGCGCAGGTAGTTGTTAGAGAACAAGTAGCACTGAGCGTGAACATACGAGAGATCACTTAAATTTTACTCAATCATCAGTGATTGTCTCGATGCTATAGTTATGTGAATGATCTTTTGACCTACGATGGTGCGACTGCTCGTAGTAAGACTATTAGAGTTTGACTGATACATAAACTTGATCTCAATGAGTCCTTATAGTGTATGTTGGCGACAGTTGGTCTACTGTAGGAGTAGGATGTACATCAAGATAGAATCTATCGACCTTGATAGAGAGTAATCCTATAGGATTTGAGAGGCTAAGTCCGAGAGTCTGTGATCACAGTAGTATGATTGATGGAAAAAATTCTATCAGAATCATAATTGGACTTGAGCTGATCGAATCCATCATATAACTAATGATGAGATTTGACGATTTATCCATCATGACCTGCCATTTAGTCGGGACTCATGATAGAGGGACTGAATCACACATGAACTACACCTTGAAATTTTTTTTGATTCTATTAGATTGTCACTACATACTGCTAGGTGTTACCGATGGATTGTGAGAGCTTACTAGGGTTGCTTAGGATCGACAATCCTTGATGAGTTAGAGTAAAATTATTCTGATCCATTAAAAGAGTTTTAATGATACTATGATAAAGATCATTGTATATCTCACTACCAAATAGAATTGAACCTATGGGGTCACACAATAAAGGGATTAGATCTAGAATAAGTAATTGGACTTATGAAGTCTCAATTAGGTTTAGAGAAACTATATTGAGTTTAGGATAATCTTGCTAGCATATGGTTGGACCCAATTTTTTCTTATCTTTAAATTTTTATTCGATAATATTAATTCAAATTAATTATTTGCTAATAACCTAATAATTAGATCCATTAGGCTTCAATTGTTGGGTGCCTAAAATTTGGATCAAATGAATTAAGAGTTCAAACCTTTAATTAATTTCTTGATAGTTTTGATTGGGTGCCACTTGATTTGATCAAGATTGGGTGTGCCCACTCATTAAAGGACATGTGGGACCAGCATGGGGTGTCCCATGGGTGCCATGTGGCGTGTGTATTTGTAGGTGCAAAGGCTTCAATAGTTGATGCCTAAAGGATCTCCTAAAGGGAGTCAAATAACTAAAGGAATAAAGATTCCTAATACAAGTAGGATTTATATTAAGTGGTTGTTTGGTTTTGAATAAGATTCAAACTTTATGCCTATTTAAAAGATCTTCTCTAAGACTTCTAAGCATTGAAATCCAGTAGCCCCACACCTCCATAGAAGTGCCCACACCCCCTCTCTCTTCTCCCTTGAAGAGCCAACGCCCAAGGCTTGCGCATCCTCCATCTTCCATGCCCAAAGGAGTTTGGACGTTCCCTTTATTTGCTAGTTTCTAGTCCCTGATTGCTTCATAATCAAAAAAAAAAATAAGAGAAGAAAAGAAGAAGAAGATCAAGAATCAAAGAGTTGATCACGATCCAGACTTCGTTCAGATTCACAGACTGATTTTCTTAGAGAAGAAAAATCAATACCAAAGAGAGCTGTTCTAGGCTAATCTTGAGTGGATATCCATAGAGATCAAGCACTTGTGTAGTTAAGAAAGAACCTACTCTATTCTAGATCTAGATTTAAAGAAAGAATTTGTAAAATAAGTACGATCATATATTCAATTTCAGTATAAATTCAGCATAAGTTCAATTTCAACATATAAAGTAGATCCTAGTGCTTTATGTTTTATGCATATATGATATAGATTAAAAATATTTTAATCTTTATTTATTATATTATTTAGAAAAAATTTTGAAATATACATGTATACCCGACATAAAAATCCAACAGTGATATCAGAGTCACAGGTTTCATATGCATAAAATTGACATACATATTTTGAAAAGAGTTTCAAAATCTGATTTTTTCTTGATATATGAAATATATAGATGAATATTTTGAATCTAAAATTTATTTTAAATTAATTTTAGAATATATAGTTGATATGTGAAAGCATGCATAAGTCTGAATTTTATTCTAAAATGATTTTTAGTTCATAATCATGTGATATGTAGATGCATGTATAAATCTAAATTTAATTTGACCTAATTTATGATTCATATATGATTGCATATTTAGGTCAGAACATTATTTTCAATATGATTCATGATTTGTTTATAAGATATATGATATCATGTTATGATTTGAATTTTTGTTTAGATCTGAATTTTATATATATATATATATATATATAT
>KE505136.1:306951-331975 GCA_000441515.1 Elaeis oleifera
CAAGAGAAAAAAAAGTGGGTGCAAGGTTTCCGTTGAGTTTCTAGAGTTTTAACCTAGGATTCGGGAAGTGAGAAGGTGAGCTACGAGTATCGTGAGCCCACCAAATCTCAGGAGATCTTCAACATCCTCTCAAGCATGACTGCTGATGATCCAGAGCATCCAAAAAATTGGCAGACATCGATGAAGGAGTTCGATCAGCATCGACCGTCGAAAGGACTTTACAATGAGCTAGCATTCGGAAGGAGTCGATCAGACCGGGAGCTTCAAGTGAACGATCCACAGAGGTCAGACACACTATGTGGCTGAATCGCAACGATCAGATTCTCCCGACGGTGATCAGATTGCGGTGATCTACTATCCGCACAAAGGTATTGTGTTCTGAACACGTTACAGTAAAGAGTTTGCTGTTCAAATTTCAAATTTAAATATGAATGCATGCTATATATCATATTTAGATCCTAGTGTATGATAAATTCATGTTAATTAATTAGATTAATTAATATTTTTCACTATAAAATAGTGATTTTGAAAAGTTTTAAATTACTATTTTACCCCTGCACTGAATTTTGCTACAGATTCGACCATAGAGACTGAGTATGTCGCTGCTTCGGATGCTGCAAAAAAAGGCTTCTAGTTTAAAAAGTTCGTTCCAAAACTTGAAGTTATGACATTGGATGCCATACCACTATACTGCGACAACAATAGAGCCATAGCACTTGCTAAGGAGCTGAAGTCTTATAAAAAATCTAAGTACATCGAGCGGCGTCTTCATATTATACGTGACTACCTCAAAAAAAATATGTTGAGATGCGAAGAGTAGACTCCACGAATAACATGGCAAATCTGCTGACTAAGCAATTGAGCCAACCAAAATAAAAGTCCACCTTGAGAAGATGGGACTTAGATTTGTGGCTAATTGGCTTTAGTCCAAATAAAAATTGTTAGATGTATGTTCGAGAAGCTAATATGGCTGGCACATCGTAATAATTTTAGAACATAATTTTGGACTTAATATATTGATATGATCAATAAAAGGGTTATTTTTTTTTATTCAAGTGTGATGTATCCTTGAATCGTCCATAAAATTAGTATCGATATATATTCTCAAAGTATTGAAAATTAGAGACATATATTTAATTTCTAAATACTTCTGGTCATAGGATTCTCATGAGGATGGTGATAGATCCGGATAGACTGATGCACAAATTATTTTTTTGGGATAGATGAGTCTCTGATCTACTGTGTGGAGATACAGGATGACAAGTGCGGGTAGTTATTAGAGAATAACTAGTACTGAGCGTAACCATACGAGAGATCACTTAGATTTCTATTCAATCGTCAGTAATTATCTTGATGCTGTAGTTGTATGACTGATCTTTTGACTTAAGATGGTACTGCTACTCGCAGTGAGACTGCTGAAGTTTGATTGACACATAAACATGGGTCTCAATGAGCTCTTATAGTGGATGTTGGCGATAGTTGATCCACTATAAGAGTGGGGTGCGCATCAAGATAGGATCTATCGATCTTGATAGAGAGGAGTAGTTCTATGAGATTTGAAAAGCTAAGTCCAAGAATCTATGGCCATAGTAGTGTAATTGATGGAAGAAATTTTCATAAAAATCATAACTGGACTTGAGCTAATCGAATCTATCATATGACTGATATTGAGGTTTGACGATTTATCTATGATCTGCTATTTAGTCGGGACTCACGATAGAGGGACTGAATCACACGTTAACTACATCTAGAGGTTCATTTCAGTTCTACTAGGTTGTCACTACATACTGCTAGGTATCACTGATGGATTGTGAGAGCTCACTAGGATCGTTCTGGATCGATAATTCTTGCCGAGTTAGAGTGAAATTGTTCCGACCCATTGAAAAGAGTTTCAATGATACAATGATAGAGATCATTATATATCTCACTACCAGATAGAATTGAACCTATGGGGTCATACAACAAAGGATTAGGTCTGAAATAAGTAATTGAGCTTATGAAGTGTCAATTGGGTTTAGAGAAACTCATTGGGTTCATGATAACCTTGCTAGCACATGGTTGGACCCAATTTCTCTTTTCATTGGAATTACATATTTGATAAGATAATTTTAACTTAATTACTTGCTAATAATCTACATAAATAAGATTCATGAGACTCCAATTGTTGGGTGTCTAAGGTTATGGATCATATTAATTAAGGGTGCAAGTCCCTAATTAATTTTTTTAATAGTTATTTTTGGGCGTCATCTTGATTTGATCAAGTTGGGCATGTCCATTGATTAGAAAACTTTTAGTTCTTTTATGGGGTGTCTCTTGGGTGTATTTTGGAGTGTCTAATTATGGGTGCAAGAACCCCAATTGTTGGCACCTAAAGGGTCTCCTAAAGTAAGTTGGATAACTTAAGTTAATAGAAAATCTAATACAAGTAGGACTTGTATTATGTGATTGAATCGGATTCAATCTCTGTACCTATTTAAAGAGACCTCCCCTAAGGTCTCTAGAGCATCCAAACCAGCAGCCCCTCACGCCCAAAGGCTCTCCTCACGCCCTCTCTTCCTCTCCCTTTCTCTTCTTTGGCATTCTACACACTCATCCCTTAGGACGTGAGTCTCAAGGAATTCCACACCCAAGGTGTTAGACATCCCATAATTATTGGTTGCTAGTATTTGTAGCAGCACAAAGCAAGAAAAATTTTAGAGAAGAGGAGAAGAAGAAGATCAAGGAGAAAGATCAATAGTTGATCGCAATCCAGGTTTCGTTCAGATTCAGCAGGCTGAATTTTGGGAGAACCAAAATTTAGATTATAGAAGACCGTTCCAAGCTGATCCCGAGTAGATACTCGTAGAAGTTGGATGCTTATGCGGCTAAAAGAGAACCTCTTCTCTTCCAGATCCAAATTTGAAGAAAAAGATTGCGAAACAGGTATGTGATTTGATCACAATCTAAATTTCAGCATATATCAATTTCAGCATATGAGATAGATCTATGTGGTTTTATATTTTCATGCATGTATAATTCAGATTAAAAGTATTTTAATCTTATTCTCTACTGTGATGTTTAGAAATAAAGTTTTGAAATACATATGCATGCATCAACCCCAAATTTCAACAGTTCGGGCCTGTTTTAATAGGTTAACCTGATCTATTCTAATCGACCAATTTGGTGTCTAAGGTAAGTATTTAGATAGTGATTATTTAATTGATTCCATTGTCTGACCAGATCAATTTTGATTGATGTCTAAGGAAAGCAACGAGAGGATCCCCACACATCTTAACTTACCTGGCCATCTTAGGAGATTCAGTTTCATGTTAGGTTATTTATTGACCCGAATTCACCCATACTGACTAGGATGGTTAGACATATTGATGTGCTGATCTAATTTAATCAGTCAGATGTTAGATCTGCTAATTTAGAGAAGACCTAAACCTAAATCTTCTCACTAAATATTAAGTCTAAAGGTTTCTATCATTATAGAGATACAGATATCTTCCTGACGTTGATCATTCTTGACTGGTTACAGTGGTTCGATTGCATTGAAAAGGTACAATCATTCTATTGATATTTGATGTCCAGGGTAGAAATAGGGTTGGACCCAATAACTGTTAGGTGAGGATCCTAATGATGGTTTTCATCCGTTGGTGAATGATAGGTCTGACTTAATTAAGAAATGTATCAATAACTATTAGGTGAGGTCACAAGACTTAGAGATCAAGCCCACTACATCTTGTTTAGTGAAGCAATGGACAAAATATTATCCATTCATTGGTCTGTACTCATCAATAATTGTTAGGTGAGGTATGTATAGATTAATAGGATCGTAGTACCCACTTGAAATCGATCGCGTATAATTTTTACTTCTCCATCCGAGAATTGTGAAAGATTCAAGAAAATAGTGAGATCCTTTGTTTATTTTTAAAGTCTCTAGAATAAACAATCTTATAAGTATAAATATCTAATTAGAAACTATTCTCTCAGCAGATAAATATATCGAGTTTTAACTTTTAGCCCGTATCCTAGATACCAATAGGTTGACCGGCACCAATTACAAAGACTGGCTTCAGAATCTGAGAATAGTTTTCAGCTCCAAAAAACTCACCCATATTCTTGATCAGGAAGCGTCTGTGTTACCTACTCGTCCCTCCCCTGATCAATAGTTGATCTTGAAAAGTGGATGGATGATGATAACAAAGCAAAGTGCTACATATTAGCGATGATCTTCAGCGACAACATGAAGATATGAGGACTGTCAGAGAGATGCTGACTTACCTGCAAGAGTTGTATGATGAGCAAAGTCGCACAGCTCGTTTTGAGGTCTCCCAGAGACTTTTCAGAGCAAAAATGCATGATGGACAGTCCGTCAATGATCATTGTTTAACAATGATCAAAGACACAGAAGAGCTTCAGAAGCTTGGGATAAACATGGACAAGAAATTGCAGGTGGATATGATCCTCCAGTCTCTTCCTGAATCATATGGATAGTTCATCATGAACTACCATATGAATAAAATAGATAGCACTTTGTCCGAGTTATTGAATATACTGGTAACAGCAGAGGACCGCATCTTGAAGAGTTCAAGGGGTACAGTTTTGGCTGTGGAGCAAGCTTCCTCCAAAAAAAAATCTTCTTTTAAGAAGAAGAAAAAGCCTGCGAAGAAATAGAAGAATGAGGCCAAGCCCAAGAAGTAGGTTCAAAGAAGGCCAACGACATGTAAAAGTATTTCTATTGCAACGTCGAAGGCCACCGAGGAGGAACTGTCCGACCTACCTGGCGACTGTTAAGAGCAAAAAGAAGGATGGATCTTTGAAGGTATATCTGAATTGCTCATTATTGAAACTAATCTAACAGTTTTTCTTTTCTAGTTGGATTCTTGATTCTGGTTCAAGTGCTCATTTGTGTACTTCAATGCAGGATCTTGAAAAAGTAAGGGGCTGAAAGAAGGTGAGATCACTCTCTGAGTCAGCAATAGAGCAAGAGTTGCTGCTGTGGCTGTCAGAACCTACCCTCTGCGACTACTTTTAGGATTTAGTTTATTTTTAAAAGACTGTTATTATGTACCTATAGTCAGTAAAAATTTGATTTCTATCTCTGTGCTGGTATAGGATAACTATAATTTTCATTTCAATAAAGACGTGTTCAATTTATTTCAAAAATAAAGTTGTTACATATACTTTCTTGATTGACAGTCTTTATTATTTGCATACAGATGCGAGTATAAATATTAACGAATAAATAGTAAATACCATAGGGTTTAAGAGACCTAGAGATAAGATTATCCAAAAGTATCTGTAGCACCTTAGACTAGGCCATATTAGAGAAGACAGACTCAACAAATTGGAGAAAGATGGTCTTCTCGGATCATTGACTTTCGAGTATTATTTAGTTTGTGAATCGTGTCTTTAAGAAAAATGACCAAGTTACTCTTTATGGGATAAGGAGAAAGGGCCACTGAGATATTAGTTCTGGTACACACTGACGTGTGTGGTCCATTCGATGTATAAGCTAGGGGTGGGTATATGTACTTCATAATCTTTACCAATAATTATTCACGATATGGATTTGTATATCTGATGTACCGAAAGTTTAAAGCATTTGAAAAATTCATAGAGTTCATACATGAAGTAGAAAAATATATCAAAAAACCCATAAAGATTCTCCGATCAGATCGAGGAAGAGAATATCTTAGTGAAAAATTTTAGATCTATCTCAAGGATAATGGCATAGTCTCACAATGGACACCTCTAGAGATACCTCAGCTCAATGGGATATCTGAAAGGAGAAATCGGGCCCTATTAGATATGGTTCGATCTATGATGAGCTTCATAGACCTTCTTATTTTCTCTACGATCATACTTTACTTTTTACGATTCATCTTTGAATCGGATTCCATCTAAATCTATTTCTACCACACCATATGAGTTATGGCATGGTAAGAAACCAACTCTTAAATATCTCAAGATTTGAGGATGTCCGGTCCATGTCAAGCGACAGCAGGCAAACAAGTTAGAAGCTAGGTCCTTTAGGGCTTACTTCATAGGGTATCCTAAGAAACTATGGGATACTACTATCTTTCTGAGGATCACAATATGATTGTGAGCCATCATGCTGTCTTTTTGAAAAAAGAGTTTATCCAAGATGGAGGCAGTGGGAGGAAGATTGAGCTCGAAGAAAAAATCTCTGAAGAGCATCGAGTCTAAGAGCCTAAATCCAATAATGAGCTAATAGATGTGATACCTCCTCCACCTTATAGTTCAAATTGGGTCTCCCATCCTCTAGAAAGATATTTAGATATTCTTATAGAAGATTTAGAGGAAGCGTTCCTTGTGGGAGATAGGAACATTAGGAATGATCCCAAAATCTACGATGAGGTAATATTAGATATAAACTCTGAGAAATGGATGGAAGCGATGAAGTCAGAAATTGACTTTATACATTTCAATTAGGTTTGGTCCTCAGTAGATCCATCTGAAGGTATTGTACCTATTGGGTGTAAATAGATTTACAAAAAAAATTAGATCGTTTGGTAAGGTAGAGACCTATAAGGCAAGGCTAGTTGCAAAAGATTATAGTTAACATAAAGGTATTGACTATCATGAAATCTTTTCGTTCGTAGCCATGCTGAAATCCATCCATACTTTGCTTGCGATAGTGGCTTTTATGATTATGAAATTTGACAGATGAATGTGAAAATTGCCTTCTTAAATGGATATCTTGAAGAAGATATCTATATGGAGCAGCCTTTAGATTTCACATCCAGTGATAGTGATCATAAGGTCTGCAAGCTGCAAAGATCCATATATGGACTCAAGCAAGTATCTCGGAGTTGGAGCACTCGCTTCAATGATGTAATCAAAACATTTGATTTCATCAAAAATGAGAAGCCATGTGTGTATAAAAGGTCAGTGGAGCGCTATCACATTTCTCATATTGTACATAGATGACATCCTCTTGATTGGCAATGATATTCCCATGCTAACATCGGTCAAAATATGGTTGTCGAAAGAATTCACCATGAAAGATCTAGGAGAAGATTCCTACATTCTTGGTATAAAAGTCTATAAAGATAGATATAAGAGAATGATAGGACTCTCACAGCGAATGTACATTGAGGAGATGCTGAAGAGGTTCAGCATGAAAAACTCCAAAAGGGATCTTTGCCCCTTAGACATTGCATTCATCTCTCCAAGAAGATGTACCTCGATACACCTGAGGAGATCCAGTGCATGAGCAAGATTTCTTATGCTTCAATAATAGAGAGCTTCATGTATAACATGTTATGTACAAGCCTTGATATAGCACTTATCGTGAGTGTCACGAGTAGATATCAGGTGAATCCAGATGAAGAATACTGGATTGCTATTAAAATATCCTTAAGTATTTGAGAAGGACTAAGAATTTGATGTTGATCTTTGATGGAGGATCGAAGCTGAAAGTTGAGGGATACATCGATTCAGACTTTATAGCTGATGTCGATAATAGAAAGTCTACATCGAGATGTATTTTTTGTGTAATGGTGGTGCGGTTAGCTGGAAGAGTTTCAAGCAGTCGATTATTACAGATTCGACCATGAAAGTCGAGTACATCACCACCTCAAAAGCTGTTAAGAAAGTCTTTGGTTCAAGAAGTTCGTTGCGGAGCTGGATGTGATGCCATCAGATGCCATTGCACTGCACTGCGACAACAATGGCACCATAGTCTTCGCTAAGGAGTCCATATCTCACCAGAAATCCAAGCACATGGAGCGGTGGTTTCACACCATACGCGAATACCTCGAGAAAAGTTCATTGAGTTGTAGAGAGTCGACTCCATGCTAAATATGGTGGACCCACTGACCAAGCCTCTCAGCCAGTAGAAGACCAAAGCTCACCTTGAGAAGATAGATCTTAGGTATATGACCAAATGGTTTTTTTAAGTCAAGTGAGAGTTTGTTAGATTTGTACCCTAAAAGTCAATTGTTAGCTGACACATTATGTAATTTCAGAACTTAAACTTGTACTTGTAATCTTTTTATTATCAATAAAAAAATTTTCCATTCTAATCATATTTGTGTCCATGATTTATCCTAAAATTAACAAAGATAATTTTATAAATTCTTAAAGTGTTAAAAATTTGAGACATACATTAACTAGGGGTTAATTTTTAAATACTTCCGATCAAAAGATCATCAAGAAGAACAGTGATCAATCTATTTGAGATCGATGGATGGTTCACCTCTCTTGTGGACAGATGAGTCTCGAGTCTGCAGTGTAAGGACATTGGAGTGAGGGTGCGGGTGGTTGTTAGAGAACAACTTGTACTAAGCATGATCAATACGAAAACTATATGGTTGTCTATTCACTCGTCAGTGATCATCTCAATGCTGCAGTGGTGTGAGTGATACTTTGACCTGCGGTATCATTGACTATTCGCAGCGAGACTACTGGATTTGACTGTACGTTTCTTGATCCCTAGCCATTCGGGTCCTTACTGTTTATATTAGCTTTAGTAAGTTCAAGCTTGCTGTTTGGAGTAAGATGCACCTAGATAAAATCTATCGATCCTGATAGAAAAAGAGAAGTCCTATATGATTTACGAGACTGAGTTCAGAAAGTCTTTGACCAAAGCAAGTATGAATATTGAAAAAAAAATTCACGGGATTACAAATGAACTCGAGTCGAGCCAATCTTGCATATGACTGACAACGGGACCTGATGAGTTCTCCATGACCTCTATCAAATCGGGACTCACGATAGAAGGATTAAATTATACGATAACTGCACCTAGGGGTTCATACTTTCATTCTATTGGATTGCTACTACATACTGCTAGGTGTACTTACCTAAAAGAGGTGATAATATACCAATTATATCTGATTTTATTTAAAAAATTAATTAAAAGGTAGTGTATTCTTATAAGATAAGGATATACCTTTTAAGATAATTGGATTCCTCTTTTGAGTCAAGGTAGAGTCTATTTAAGAGAAAGTCTCTAGGATTTCTAAGTAAAGAATTTTGTCAAACCAAAAGTCTCTCTTTCCCTTCTCCACGCCTCCTCTCCTCTCTCTTCTCCTTCACACACCCAAGGGGTTGGGCGTCCCATCTTCCACACATCAAGAGTAGAGGTGCTATCAATCTACGACGAGGAACGTAAAAAAAGACTGTAGATCAAGAAGTTGATCTCACAGTCCAGATTAAAGAATTGATCGATGTTCTCAAGATTGAGATTCTACTTGGAGAAGAAAAATCTATCATGAGAAGATCAGTTCGAGATTGATCCCGATGGATATTCATAGAGGTGGGACATGTGTGTGGCTAGAGCATCTACGAATCCATGATCATAAGTAGCGGTGAATATCTACCCATGCTAAGGTACTGAGATTCGATCTCATACTTATTTTAAATTTCAGATTATATATTTATTTTCTCCTGGGCTTTGGGTAGGATTAGATTTGATCTTATGCATGTGGGGTTAAAAAATTTAATCCATTTATTTCTAATACAATCAAAAAGAGTTTTTAAAATATACACATGTTGCCTATCTGATTTTCTAATAGATTGGTCCTTTGCCTTGAGTTTGGCAGCAAAATATTATCGAGCCATAACTTGATTGCCTTTAAGTTACCCCACTCCATTCTTGATCGAAAACTTTACCATCAGATGGTAACTCAATACAATGGCCTTTAAAGTCCATAAGCTCGGACGGCCAAGGATTGCATTGTAGGCCGAGAAAAGTTTGACCACCAAGAAGTTGACTTGGATTGTTGTTTGCTGTGGTGGAGTACCACGGTAAAAGGGAGCTTGATCATCCCTTCTGGAATCATTGAATTTTTGGAGAAACCCTGAATCGGGGTGTTGAATCTACTTAGCCAGTCTGATATAAATCCCATTTGGGTAAAAATAAAGTAGTACAAAATACAACCGAGTTTTCATTATCAATAAAAATATGATGTACATTAAAATCAATGATGTTTGCGGTTACAACCACAGCATCATTGTGCAGGGCAAGTACACCTTTCGTATCCCATATGGTAAGAACAATGGCATCTTCAGGCCTATCCTTGAGCCTCAACCTCTTCACTTTTGGAAGCTCCACCAATCTAGATGACCCCTAGTTATCATATGGATTTCTTCTCGGATGTGTTGTTCTTCCATTGCTACTTGCTCCATTGTTGCTTCCCTCTCCTACTGCACCGGTGCTGGTTGTGGCTGGGTAAAGGTAGCTGCTGAGCTCTCAAAGGTCGGTGTTAAGGTACTACCCTCTGGATGAAGTGATTCAGCCACCCCTATCTGACAAGCCTCTTAATTTCATCTTGGAGTTGCAGGCAATCTTCAGTGTTATGACCGTAGTCATGATGGTAGAAGCAGTATTTATTTGGATCATGATAGTGCTCCAACTTTGTCTGCATTTTTGGAGACTCTGGCAGCTCGGTTCGTATCTCCATCAATACCTCCACCCTAGAAATAATCAAAGGCGTATAATTAGTGTAATGCTTAAGAGGTTAGAGTTGTCGATCCCTCCTCTAAGGACTTCAAGATTGACGATTTTGGGATCCCCATTCTTTCATCTTTGGAATGGAGATCTAGAGCGCTGGCGGGTTACTAATAAGAGTCTCCTCAGCAAAGGCCTCCTCCGTGCGGGCATACTTCTCCGCACGGACCAGCATCTCTGAAAAATCTTAGGGATAAGTCTTTGTCAACAACTTTTCAAGTCATTCTTCGGTAGGGCATCCATCATCGCGGCCATCACGATCGACTGGTCTAGATCACGGACCTCCAAGGTCGTCGTGTTGAAATGATGGATGAAAGTACAGATCGACTCGTCCTCCTTCTGCTTGATGGTGTGGAGGTACTTGGACCACTTCTACTATCACTGACTACTGACAAAATGGCTGACGAATGCCCGACATAACTCTTCGAAAGAGTGGATGGATGCCAACTTCAAACTCGAATACCATTGTTAGATAGCCCCTTGAGGGTAGGAGGAAACGCTCAACAAAGGATAGCGTTGGATGCTCCCTGGAGGAGCATCACCGCCTTGAAAGTCTCCACATGATCGATGGGACAGCAGTCCTGTCATAGACCTCTAGCAAGGGTAGCTTGAAGTACCAAGGGAGTGGCTCCTGCACTATCCTCGGTGCAAAGGATGGCTTGCTATTAAACCCCTCATAGGGCTACATCAAAGAGCGGTTATTTTTTAGAGTTTTCTCAATCTTTTTTCCATCTTCTTGTCAAGCGTCTGAAACTGTCTTTCGATATCGAGATTTCAGGCGGTGCAGGTCTCGAAATGCTGCAGAGAATGGTGACCAGGGGTTGATCGTGCCCCGATTGGGAGATTGCCATCTGGCCGACTGCTGGGCCCTGGGATGACTCTGATGAGTCTGTCTCCTCTTCGGGTTCTGAGGAGGCACATGCAGCTCTGGCTATAGCAGCAGCTAATGAGCCGAGTGTGGAATCAAATTTGATGGGGGCTCCACGACAGGAAGCACCAATGGTGCTGCTGAGATAATAATCGGTTGCACCGCTAAAATGGGTGTAGGGACAGCCTGAGTAGGCTGCTCCATCGTTGGGAGAAGCACAAAAATAGTCTGGACCGCTTGAACAGCGACCGTCAAGTTTTGGACCTACTAAAGAGCAGGTTGAATTGATTCGTCATGACTAGCACTGGTTGGGCTAATGGAGGGTCTCGATCGTCGGTTGCTATGTTCGACTGTTGTCTTGGCTTTCCATCCGACAAGAGGCAGCGACATTGGAGAGCTGGGATGATACTCATTTTGGAGGCATAATGAAGATTATGCCCTTCTTTTATCTATTGCTTCTTGATTCAGTCGAGGTCGGAGAGAGGATGATGAGCCTCGCACAGCGATGCTAATACTGGAGTGACCTACGAAACAAATCCAAACTAAAGATTTTCACTCTAGTGAGGATCCTCCGACGTTCAAGACAGATTCAGAGAACAAAGAAGTAGCAACGTGTTCTCTGAGGGAGATTGCCGAGCTTATCTTGATCCTCAGAGCTTTGATTGCTTATATAGAATACTGTCGAATAGATGGTCATACAGCTGTGAGATTGTGCGATCCCGAGATTGTAGGACATGCTATAACGGATGAGACATGTCAGCTCTCAATTGCTCCCGCAAGATTAGAAAAGTTGGTTATGCCTAAGTCTATCTACTCGAAGTGGATAGCTGTCGCGCACATCAGAAATGAGTTGGCTGTGATAACTGGGGCAGCTTACATGCTTAGGTATTGACCTACCAAGGCAATGGGGGGTAACCTACATGCCGAGCATTCCGTGTGATAGATCAGACACAAATAGCTCTGCTCTATATACAGCACTGCATGCCTTAGCTTTGCTCTTGGGTCAGCAGTCCTGGTGATAACTGAAAGACCTGAGATATCTCATAGTTGGCATGCTGATCCGAGGTACCCACGGTAACCACCGTAATAGGTAGAAACCCTTTTTGGAGTTTTTTTTGCTGAACCCTTTTAATACCTCCTCTATGCACATTTTCTGTGAAAGATTTAGCATCCCCTTCGGTCTATCTCATAAACCTAGATCTATCTCATAAATCTTTATTGGATGCCTCCCAAAAGTCTTTCATGGAGAATTTGTTTAGACAACTAAATTTTTAAACCGATGTTAGTATAAGAATATTTTTTCTAATCAGGAGGATGTCATCCATGTACAATATGAGGATCATGACAATACTCCCACTGACCTTTTTATAAACACATATTTTTCTCATTTCTGATGGAATCAAATGATTTGATCACATCACTTTCATGTTCCCTATCTCCCACAAGGAACACTTCCTCTATGTCCTCTATCAAAATACCTAAGTATTTTTCAGTAGGACCAAAGATTGAACTGGATCTATGAGATCAAGGAGGGACTACATGTACTGGCTTAACACTACTACAAAATAGGGCTATGGCAGCAAACCACTGCTGTAGCGCAAAACATTACTGCCATAGCCTACAGCAATGATTAGACAATCGCTGCCATGATGGCCGTCACAGTAGATCTATTTTGCTGTCGGAGCCCAAAAAATCACTGCCATAGCCTACAGCAGTAATTAGACAACCGCTGCCACGATGGCCATCACCATAGATCTATAGCAGTGGTTATTACAGCGGTTGGATCAACCGCTACCATAAACAAGATATGGCAACGATTCTACAATCGTTGCTATGGAATAGTTATCACAGCAGTTGGACAACTGCTGTCATAGGTTATATGGTAGTGGTTGCCCAATCGCTGCCATAGAGTCTATAGTAGTGGTTGTCCAATCGCTGCTGTAGTAAAGCTATCGCAGCAGTTGTCCAACCACTGTCGTATTGGCTATAGCAGTGGTTATCCAACTGCGGCTATATGGTAGGGACTAGAGAGAGATCAATCGATGGATCAACTATCAGTGGGGCCTACCGGCATGGTGCGACGACTGCAGTGGGGTCACAATGGAGGCGGCACAGCGGCATCGATGGGCGGTGATGGTGTGACCGCGATGGCAGTGGGCGATGGGGTTCGGATAGAGAGAGAGATCACAAAATGCTTAAGCCCAGGCTGTTATTGGTTGACTACTTAACTCATTATATACAAATCATTCATTTCTTTCACAACCGATGTGGGATCATCACAATCAACTATAGGTTGGACTTATCACAGCGGTTATAGATAACCACTGCCACAGGTCAGTCTATGATAGCGATTATTGGTAACCGCTGTCGTAGGTCCATCTATGGTAGTGATTGGTGACAACCGCTGCCATAAATAGAGATATGGTAGCGGTTATACCAAATCGCTACCATAAATTTAAGATATGACAGCGGTTATTATGAAACCACTACTATAGAGGCAGAATATAATTTTTTTTATCTTTTAAATATAATATAATTTAAATTTAAATTTATTTTCATCATTCATTACTTAAATAATTATCGTTAGAGTATCGTCACAAAAGACTACCTCGATCTGATAGCCCTAAGTATGTCGATCATTAAAATTTGATTTCGATGGTCACAAATGACCGCATGATGATCTGATACATAGAGACCATCGATGGATCTAAAAACTTCTAACAATGATCTCGATGATATTTATATTAACTATCAAAATTTTATTTCAATCGGACATTATCATCCTGATCAATTTAATACGAGATGATTTAGACTGTTACATAAAAAATGAGTGATCAAAAGGCCAAACGGCGTTTGATTATAAGGTGATTTTTTAGATAAATAATTTTTACTACTACTTTGGTCATTTGTAAAGTGGTGATCATAAAATTCAAACCGCATATATATGAACGATTCAAAACTATATGTCTGTTGATTCTCATTCTTAAAGTCCTTAAGTAATTATACTTGTATTTTTGTAAAATCTACTTAACATAGATGGTTCATATACGTATGGTTTGGATTTTATGATCATCACCATATAAATAATTAAAATAGTAGCAAAAATTATTTATCTAAAATACCATCTTAATTGGATGCAGTTTGGCCTTTTGATCAGTCATTTTTTATTTAACGATTGAAATCATTCTATGCTAAATTGATCATGATAATGATGTCTGATTGAAATAAAATTTTGATAGTATAATATAAATATCATCATAATCATCGTTGTAAATTTTTAAATTCATCAGTGGTCTCTATTTATCAGATCATCACATGACCGTTCATGACGATCGAAATCAAAATTTAATGATCGACAAATCTAGGATTATCAGATCGAGGTGGCCTTTTGTAACAATACTCTAATGATAATTATTTAGATAATGAATGATAAATATAGACTTTAAATTTAAATTATATCATATTTAGAAAAAATTTAAAAAATTAAAAAAATTTATATTCTGCCTCTATAGCAACGATTGAAGAATAACCGCTGTTATAGGATCTATAGCAGCAGTTGTGCAATCGCTGCCATATATTGTATATTAGTGGTTTATCAACTACTACCATATCTCGAATTTATGGCAGTGGTTAGGTAGAACAGCTATCATAGCTCAAACCTATGGATTTTGTTATCGCCAGCTGCTGCCATAGGTTTGACCTACTGTAGCAGTCACCTATAACCACTGCTATAGGCTATCTATGGCAGCGATTATCTATAACCACTATTATAGGTCCAACATATGATAGTGATTAGTGATAATCGCTACCATAGATACTACGACAGTGATTTTGAAACTGCAGCCATTGTAAGAACTGTCATATTCTCTTTTTGTAGTAGTGCAACATGAATAGATTTTATAGATTCTATGACTCGTTACTCATAAGAGACTTTCTCTTTGATTCTAGAGATTCTAGTTAAATATTTGAACTTGATTTTATATTTATTCTTGTAACTTTCATAATAAATAGGCTCCCACTATTTTCTCAGATCTTTCACACTCCTATGTGAAAATACGAAACCCCTATGCGACTAGGATTCCTAGTGGATATTGCGGTCCTATCAATATATGCGTACCTTATCATCCTTGATTATTGGTGATATGCTATACCGATGAGTGAACAACTATTATCCAATGCTTCTCAAGTATATTGCAGCATTTGGTCTCTAAGTCATGAAGTCTCACCATGCTTGGTTATTGGCCCAATCCATAGTTAAGTCAGACCCACCATTTAATGCATAGGTAAAGCCATCATTAGGTCCCTCACCGTGCCCGATTATTGGGCCCAACCCCATCATTACCTAGCAACATCTGATGCTATAAGATGGTTGCGTCTTCTCAGTGCAACTAACCTACTGTAATCAGTCGAGAATAATTAACATCAGTAGGACACCCACACTCCTACAATGGTGGAAGACCTAGGACTTAATATTTATAGAAAGATTTAATTTAGATCTCTTTAATTTTCATTGCTTATTTACATCCGATGTAAATCAATAATTAACATAGATCTACTAGAGAGATCCTTATTGGTTTAGTAAGATCAAATCAAGGCACAATTGCAACATACATGGTGAACACAAACCTAGGCACCCAATACGAAACATAATCGATCAAATTGATCAGATAAGTTCAAAATTGGTGGGAGGCTCCCCATACAAATACGATGGTCCTAATTAAGTAACCATCATTCTATCCCTTGTCTTAGAAACCAATCGATTAACCAGTTTAAATTGATTCAGCCCAATTAGTTTATGTCACCAAAAATTATAAATTACTAATCAAATAATCATGCATTTATGATACAATCCTACTCCAAAGATTTATAGTGATTCAAGGTGATCACTACATGTATCCATGAAAACATACACATGACTGTCTCATGGTCCTTATGATTATCACATAATCTTTTATGTTCATGCTACAATTTTTTATGTTGTTTGATCAATCTCTTTTCATTCTAGGATAACCATACGGCATAATGATTTTTATTATACCAGAGCAACCTTATATCAGGATGAACTTAGACTGAGTCAACTAATTTTATCTTATGTTCCATCAAATTATCCTAATTTGAATACGTCTAAACTATCATTGATCACATCAAGACAGGTCTCTAGCTATAAACATCATCTCATGCATGTAATAAAGATAAAATTCCAATCTAATAAAATTTGCATCACATATAAATTAGATTCAGAATTTTAGATGCTTAAATATAAAGATAAAATTTATATCTGAAAATTCTAATTAGGCAAGACATCACATGACCTTCACTAATCATTAATTTAGATTTATTAACATAAAAATTAATTTTAAATCTAAAACTAATTTTAGATCTCAAAAATAATACATGAATATAAATTAATCTAAATTTTAGATCTAAAAATAATTTTTCAGATCTCGAAATCCATCGTATGAATTTCATCCATTCAGATTTTAGATCTGAAAATAGATTTTCACATCATGAATTCTATCTTCTCGATCGTGAATATTCTTAATTTTAGATCTAAAAATCAAATTTTAGATCTAAAATTATTTTTACGATCAATTAAAATTCAGATCTTCAGATCAGTAAATAATTTTCAGATCTGATCTCAAGATCTTAACCTTGCATTAATGAGATAGCTCTGATACCACTATTGAATTTCACCATCTCATAGCAATAGATATGCATGTAGAAATTTTAAAATTTTAAACATAAAAAATGTAAGCGACAAAATAAAAATTTCTATATTACTTCAATATTGTTCTAGGATAACCGTTCAACATAACGTTCTACCATTATATCATGACAACCTTATGTCAGAATAATATTAAAATAATTTTTTAATTAGATCTAATCTAATCTAACATGTATAGAGATCAAATCTCATAATTCAGGCATCATCATATATACAAGATAAAAATCTAAAATGAAGGATCTGAATTTTATCTTTGCACGAATAGATCTTCACTGCAATCTGATGATCCGATGATCTGAAGATGTCTTCAAGATTCTTTATAACCGCATAAGTATCCGATCTCTATAGGTATCCACCAACGTTGATCTGATCAGGAGATCTCGATCTCATCGAGGTACTAGCTTCCTTGCAGAGATCGCTCTCTGAATTATCGAATCGGTTTGATCTTTTGATTCTCTTCTTAAGAAATCAAATAGATTTATAGGAAAACTCGAAATCAGATCAAATCTGATTTTTTTTTACTTTCTTTTCTCAAGAGAAAAATTAAGATCTATAAAAAAAGATAAGAGATCAGATCTCTTATTCTTCCTTCTTGTCAAACCCTTAGACTAGATCTCAGGAGAAGAAGAAGAGAACCATCCATCTCATAGATCAAAAAAATAATCAGATCAAATCTAATTTAATATCTAACTCTTAGATATCTTTGGAAAAGAGGAAGAGGGAGATATGTTCAACTCTTGGATAAGGAAGAGAGAGAGAGTTTTCTAACAACCAATAATTGGTTGTAAAAAGAAGGGATAAGGGAGAGGAGGCGTCCTACCTACGTTGAAGAAGCCTCACGCCATAGTTTGGGCATCCCACCTTTCTCCATGCCAATCTCAATCTCTTGGGGTGTCCCACCTTGATCTCATTTGGTAGTTAGGCATTCCACCCTTATCTCCTATTTAAACTAAGAAGGCTAGGATCTAGTTAGAGAGTTAGAGTTAGAGTGGAAAAGGACTCTCTCCCATGATGTGGCGCCCCCTTTTCTTTCTTAATATTTCTCCATGCCAACTATCCCATTCCCACTCTCTTTCAACATGAAATATGGGTGTGAAAGGCCTTAGGGCATGGGGATTTAAGGGGCTTGATCTCCTTGTTTATTTAGTCAAGGTCTAGTTCAAATCCAAATCAAGATTGGATTCCAATTTAGATTAGGTTAAGCCCAATCCCATTAGACCAATGAAATCTAATCTAAGTTAAATTCAAATCATATCTAATCAAATTATATCTAATTTAATTTGACTAAGATCCTATCCAAATCAAACATAGCTAAGGATTAGGTCAAACCTAGTCTAGATAGGTTTGGATCTAGTATCCATTAAATCTAATCCCATTAGGTTAATGAAACATAGTTTTAGTCAAACTCAAACTAAATATAATCAAATTAAATCTGATTTAATTTGATTAGGATCCAATTTTAATATTTGATCAAATCAAATAATATGCAACAATTACAATTTAGTCCTTCTATAACTTACTAACTCTTAATAAGTCTTCAATGTAATTTTTATATTTAAGTCCAATCATCAATCAAATTGATAATTAAGATCATTTGTGATTTACGATTCAAAATCATGATTCAATAGTCTAATCAGTCATGATCTCTTTTATATATAACCCCATAGATTCTATTCTATTTGATAGTGAGAAATATTTTAATCTCCAGTAAATATTATTGAACTTTTTTTAATGGATTGGAGCAATTCTAACTCTCCAATTGAGAATTATTGATCAGTAAAATAATTTATGTTGGTCTCACAATCTATCAGTCATGTCTACCAGCATATAGTGGCAATCCAACAGAACAGAAGAATAAATTTCTAGGTGTAGTTATCCTGTGATTCTGTTCTTCTATCATGAGTCCCGACAAAATGGAGATTATGAAAAATTCATCAAATCCCATCATCTGTTATATATAAGATTTAATCAGCTTGAGTTTAAATCATGAAATCTTATGAATATTTTTTTTCATAATTCACTATGCTGTGACCACGACCTTATTAACTCGACTTTATAAATCACATAGGATTATTCCTTAACTAATAAGATCGATAGATCCATTCTAAGTACATACTCTACTCCTACAGCGAATCTACTATAGCCAATATACATAATGAGGATCCAAATGGCTAGAAGATCAAGTTTATATACAGTCAAACTACAGCAATCTCACTATGAGTAGTCGAGGTACCGCAGGTCTAAGAATCACTCACACAACTATAGCATCGAGAATATCACTGATGAGCGAGTAGACATCCAAACAACTTCTCGTATTAGTCACGCTCAGCATCTTTATTTCTAACAAGTACCTGCACTCTTACTCAGTATCCCCATACTATAGATTCGAGGCTCATCTATCCATAAGGAAGCGATCTGTACACCAACCTATTTAGATCGATCATCATTTTCATGATGATCCTATGGTTGAGAGTAATTTATTAATTAACCATCAATGACATATATCTCAAATTCTTAAGTCTTGAGAATATATGTCATCATCTTGTTAATTCATTAGACAATTCATGGACACATACACTATATGAATGAATTAACTGCCCTAATTAATTAAGTCAAGTACAAAATTACATCTTGCAAAGAAATATGTCGGTCCGATTGACTTCTAAGACATACATCTAACAATGCTAATGTGATGTGATATGCTAATATAGTGTTGTTAGATGCATACCCTAGAAGATAAATTGACTGACACATGTACACATTCTAGGGATATAATTTTATAATTAAAATTTTAAATAAATAAATTTAAATTATTTTTATTTATGTTATGTTTAAATTGTGTCCATAAATTATCTAAAGAATTAACGGACGATGACATGTATTTTCAAGAATTGAGAATTTGAGGCACGTATCATTAGTGGTTAATTCCTAAATACCTCCGATCGATGGATTGTCATGAAGATGATGATTGATCTGGATAGATCGATATACGGATCACTTTCCTTCATAGGTAGATATTTCGAGTCGACAGTATGGAGATACTGGAGCGAGAATGTAGATGTTTGATAGAGATCAAAGGTACTGAGCGTGACCAGCATGAGAAGTCACTTGGATGGCTACCCATTCATCAGTGACTTACTCGATGTTGCAATTGTATAGATAGTTCTTTAACTTACAATGTCTTGGTTGTTCATAGTGAGATTACTGTAGTTTGACTGTACAATTACTTAATTATCTAGCCATTCAGAATCTTGCGGTGTATGTTGGCTACAGTAGGACCATTATAGGAATAGGATGTGCATCAAGATGAAATCTATCGATTTTGATAAATAGAGAGAGATCCTATGCAGTTTATAAGACAGAGTCCTAAAATTCGTAGCTATAGTAGGTGAATGATGGAAAAAATTTTATAAAGTTTCACATGAACTTGAGTCAATTGAATCTGACATATGATGGATGAACGGATTTGACGAGTTATCTTTGACCTGTGCTTTATCGAGACTCACAACAAAAGAACCAAACTACACGGTAACTGTACCTAAAGATTTAATATTTCATTCTACTAGATTATCACTATATACTACTAGATGTTATTGATGGATTGTGAGACTCATCGAGCATCATCTTGATGATCGATGATCCTCAATAAGCAGAGTTGGAATTGTTTCAATCCATCGAAAAGAGTTTTGATGATATTATGATAGGGATCATAGTATATCTCACTATTAGACCGAATAGAATCTATGAGGTCACACACAAAAGAAGTCATTATCTGATCAGATAGTTGATCTATGATTATGAATCACAGAGGGATCTAATTGTCAATATGATTGATGATTGATCCAATGCAATTATTGCAATTGTCAAACTTACTAGGTGTTAATAAATTGTAGGAGGATTAATTAGCAATAAGATTACTATTTGACTCAATCTGATTAAACAATGGATTAAAATCAGATCTAATTAAATTAGATTTAATTTGGTTTGATTTCGATTTGATTGGATCAAGTCTAATTGGATTATGTGATAATCCAATTGCAAGGAAGATTCATTCCTAATTTGATTAGGACTAGAGTCAATCAAATTTTTAATTGGATTAGGATCTAATTGGATTTCTAATTAATTAAAATTATTTAGTCTTGGGTGCATCTAAATCCTAAATTGGTTAGGATTGAATTAAATCAATTAGAGAGTTCCCAGTTTGACAGGGACTCTCTCTCTCCCTAGTGCCCCACATCATCACCACGCCGCAAAGGAGGATGCCAATACTTCTCCATGCAAAAAGTGTTTTTGCATGAGAGATAGCCACGCACAGAGGTGTTCACACCCTCCTTTTCTCTCTTTTGGATAAGGTTGAGTTCAAGTTGAATTGGGAATTCAAATTTGATTTGGTTTTGATATTATCAAAACCCTAGCTTACCTTATCTTTTCCATCCCTTTTTGGATGCCAATTAAGAGGGTCTTAAGGGGGTGCACGTGATGTATATGAAATCTGATTTCACCTTTAAACTTGTGCTCCTCTTTTGCGTGAATGAGTTCACGCCGTAAGTCCTCTTGATGCCAAGAAAGTAGGAGGCGTCCAAGAGTTGGACGCCCCTTCAAACTCTAGGTCTAAACCCTATCCAAACACCTATTCAAAGGGCTTCTCCTTTGGGCATACAAAAAAAAAAAGAAGTGATCTAATTTTAACACAGAAAAGAGGGCCTAAGGCGTGGATTTTGGGTGTGAGAAATCCTAGGTAGGGTGTTAAGAAGAGGGAAGAAAGAGAAGTGTTCTTGTGATCTAGTTCCTCTTCTTCTTTCTCCTAGTCTTCTTCTTCTTTAAAGAGTCTAAGAGATCAGAAGAAGGATTTATTTCAACAATCAAAGAGGCATCTTCTGCAAGAAAGCTAGCACCTCGATGAAGATGCAGGCCTTTGATTAGATTTGAGGGCCTCATGTGGATATCTGAGAGGCCGGATGCATGTGCGGCTAATCGAGGATCTTGAAGTATACCACGATTATCAACTATAGAGATCATCAACCTATGTAAGGTATTGATCTCATCTAAATCTTATTTTATTTTTCAGCATGTTGATCTTGCATGTGATAGATCCTAAGATATCAATAGTTTAGATCTATTGCGTGTGTGATAGATTAAAATATTTTAATCTAGATCTAAAATTTTTATGCTGCTAGTTTTAAATTTCTGCATGCACATCTAGAAAATTAGATTTCTTATAAATGGTATCAGAACTTAGGTCATTTCACATACATTAGATTAAGATCTAAAAATTAGATTTAATAGAGCTAAAAATTTTTGATTAAAGTTCAACATTGTTTTGATAAGATGTTATCCTAGAAAGATCGTTGGATGATATTTGATAATCAGTTAATCAGAATTTTTGTGATGCATGAGATTAACATCTAAATTTTATGTGATACATGAGATATATGTTATGAGATGATCATATTTAGATCTATGTTACATGAGATGTACATGATTGGATCCTGTTTATACACGAGATGTATGAAGTTTATGCATATGTGATATGTTGGAGTTTTACAGTTTCATACATGTAAAATTTTAAATAAGTATGCAGCGAAATTTAAAATTTTTCAGATTAAATCTAATTTAATCTAAGCATGCATAAGATCAAATCTTCAAACCATAAAAAGATCATCATATGTGAGATAAGATTCAGATACTGAAATCAAATAGAAAAAATAATTAAGAACATACCTTGGCATGGATCAGTCTTCACCGTGAACTGATGATCATGGATATTGTCTAAAAGTCTCTTCTAGCCGTACAAGTATCCGACCTCTACGGGTATCTATATCAGAATCTGATCTGATCAGAAATCTTTTGATCTCACCGGGGTGCTAGCTCCCTTGCAGAGATTACATCTTGATGGTTGAAAATCTTCTTTTCTCTCAAGACACTCTTAGAGAAAAGAAGATGATAGGAGGATCTTGATCTCTATGCTAGAGATCATGAAAAGAACCCTTTCTTCTTTTTCTTCTTAAAATCTATGCACCAAATCTCTACAATAGAGATATAAAATTTTGTCTAACTTTTGGATAAAGAGAAGAGGAGACATCCATGTCCAAACAAGGATAAGAGAGAGAAGAATAGATATCCTAACAACCAACTCTTGGTTGTGTAAGAAAGAAAGGATCAAAGCAAAAACAAACCTCATGCCATGAACCTTTTCACCGTGGCCTCTCCTTTTGCTTTTCTCCACGCACGTCCTCTGATTTTGGGCATCAAAAATCTGATGATAATCCCCTTCTAACCATCCCATATGGTGCTCTTTAAATAGGTGAAGAGGAGTTCTAGATTGGGTAGGAGACAAGAGTCCAAACCTCTTAGGACTCTACCATAATTCATGCCGCCCTCCCGTATTTTCTTTCGCCCAATCTCAAACGGTAATTCAAGGAGTGGCGTGAACTTATTACATGCACAAAAGAAGTGGAGCATGGAAAATTTTGTGGCATCCAATTTGGTTCAACGTGGGACCTATATAGCGCATGGAAAGAAAGTAGTTTAATGCACATGGGACTCTCCTTTAGGTGGCTGTTTTAAACCCAATAAAACTCCAATCAATCATAATCATATTAAGATTAGATTAGACCCAAATAGATGAAAAATTAAATCTGATTGGCTGTCCAAACTATTTAGATTAGGTGTCACCTAATTGAAGGAGTCCTAATTCTTTTGGACTCTCTCTAAGTGCTTGAGTCAGACTCAATTTAATCCTAATCCAATTAGGATTTGGTGCACCCATGAAATAAAATTTTAATCTAAATAGAAACTTATACATCCTAGTCTAATTAAAAATTGACTCAAATCCAAATCTTAATTCAAATAGAAATCATTCTCCCATGCAATTTAGGTTATCTTATAACCCAATCAGGTTTGATCAAATTAAACCCATATCAAGTCAAATAAAATTCAATTTAATTAGACTTGATACAAACCCCATAGCTCCATCAAATTGAGCTACTTAGCAATCCAATTACTAATTAATCCTCCTTTAACTCACTAACTCTTTAGCGAGTTACATAATGTAATATTTGCATTGGATCAATCATTAATCAAATTGATAATCAAATCCTGTTATAATTCATAATCGTAATTCAATCATCTGATCAGTCAAAAAAAATTTTATTTGTGACTCTATAAGTTCTATTCTATCTGGTAATGAGATATATTGTGATCCCTATCACAATATCATTGAAACTATTTTCAATAGATTGGAACAGTTCCAACTCTATCCACCAAGGATCATCGATCATCAAGATGATGCTTGTGGGTCTCACAATCCATCAGTAACATCTAGCAGTATGTAGTGGCAATCCAGTAAATAAAAGGTGATGAACCTTTAGGTGCAGTTAACGCATGATACAGTCTCTCTATCGTGAGTCTCCATCGGATGGCAGGTCATAGATAAATCGTCAAACCTCATCATCGATCATATAATACATTCAATCAGCTCGAGTCCATATATGATTCTATGGAAACTCTTTCTATCAATCACACTGCTATGGCTATAGACTTAAAGGCTCAGCTTCTTAAATCCCATAGGACTACTCCTTTCTATTAGGATCGATAGATCTCATTTTGATGCGCATCCTACTCCCACAGTGGATCAACTGTCGCCAACGTCTACTATAAAGGCTTATTGAGACCCATGTTAATATGTCAGTCAAACTTCAGTAGCCTCACTACGAGCACTAGTGCCATCTCAGGTCAAAGGATCAGTTATACAACTACAGCATTGAGAAAGTCACTAACGAGTGAGCAAACATCCATGTGACTTCTCATGTTGGTCATACTCAATGCTAATTGTTCTCTAACAACCACCTGCACTCTCGCTCCAGTGTCTCTACACTGCAGACTCAAAATCCATCTATCCGATGAAAGCGATCCGTGCACTGGTCTATCCAGATCAATCACCATCTTCATGATGATCCTATGATCA
>KE505136.1:332000-364401 GCA_000441515.1 Elaeis oleifera
ATGATTCATGGACACATAAACATAAATGATAATATAAATATCCAATAAAGTATAAAACCATATCCCAGAGATATGATATACGTCAGCCAAGATTAGCTTCTAGGACATATATCCAACAATCTCTCACTTGCACTAAACCAATCTGCCATGTACCAAGCCCTATCTTCACAAGACAGGCTTTAGTCTTTGGTTGGCTAAGTGACTTACCAGTGGGTCATTCACATCATATGTAGAGTTTGCTCTCTGCACCTCTATGTATTTTATTTGAGGTAGTCGCGTATTTTGCTGCTCTATGTGCTTGGATATCTGATGAGACGTAGGCTCCTTAGCTAGGACTATGATGCCATTGTCTTTGTAGTATAGTGTCACGGTATCTGATGGTATGACATTCAATTTTGCAACTAACATTAGAACAAAAATGCATCCTACACATCTACAGTGTGCTCAGCTTCCATCGATTGATTATTTGGAACCTTTCAAAATATCGACACAGAAACATACCCCATGATGTAGATATTCTACCATCAATGACAGACATAAAATCTGAATTGGTGTATCCTCCCACTCCTAGCTTTGATCATTCTCAAAATTAAGAACAAATCTTAGTTCTTCTTAAGTACTTAAGGATATTTTCACAGCAATCCAGTACTCTCAGCCTGAATACAATTGATATCTACTCGTGACATTCACAGTATCATCTATATCAATTCAAGAACATTATATGGCATACATATATGCCTAAGAGGGTAGCAGATCCTTTTTCGAGATTTCTATGGTGAACCTTTTCAACATCCAGTCTTTGTACTTTATCTGTGAAAACATAAGCATCCAATTGCATCTATTTCTATAGATCTTTAGGATGCTTGCTTTATATCTTTTATGGAGAATTCTATATTCAACCATATTTTAATCGATGTCAGTGCTGGACACTCTCACTGATCCTTTGAAAATCACATAATTTTTTTCTGATCAACTAATTTGATCATATCATCAAATGACTGTTCCAACTCTAAGATTATTATAGACTTTGTGATCTCCTATCACGAGAAGTGAAATCCATAGGCTATTCCATATAGAAATCTTCAAAAATTTCTACTCAGAAAGCTATTTCACATCCTTTTCTTGAAGTCGATGTCTCACATTGCCTCGTTGTAGGTTTTAAGATCATCTCTATGTTCCCTATCTCCCATGAGAAACGACTTTCTCTATATCCTTTGTTAAGCATACTCAAGTACCTTTTGAGAGGATTGGAGATCCTGCTATATGTATGAGGTAGAAGTGGAATATATGTCTATTGTCTCATTATTAATAGGTTCTTTAGATTCTATGGCTCGTTGCTCTTCAGAGACACTCTCTTCGAGCTTAACTTCCTTCCACTGCTTCATTTTGGTTAAACAATTTTTCAAGACAGTATGTCGGGTCACAATCACATTGTAATCCTTTCAGAAAGTAATATCTCAAACTCTTTTAGGATGAGCTTTATAGATCTATCCTCTAACATATCCACCTGCTGTCTTTGACACAGACTGGACATCTTTGTATCTTGAAATAATCAAGATTCAGCTCTCACCATACCATATCTCATTCGGTGTGGTAGGAATAGATTTAGAGAGAATCTAATTTCATAGAAATAAAGCATGTCCCTAAAGAAATAAAATAAATCAATGATTTCCATCATAGACCAGACCATATCGCATACAGTCCCATGACTCTTCTTATCTCGTTATGCTGAGATGTACTAAGAGTGATCTAATATGAAACTATGTCATTTTATGAGATAATCGAAAAAAATTTTCAATGGTATTGCATCCTCGATCCGATCGAAGTATCTTTAGAAATTTTTTGATTTACTTCTCTACTTTATATCTAAATTCTTTGAACCTTTCAACAATTTTAGATTTGTATCTCATACACTAACCCATACCATGATTGATTATCGATAAAGATAACAAAGTAAAGACAACTTTTTTGGTTAGCACATCATATGGGCTACACACATCAAATGTGTATAAGGATAAGTATCTCAGTGGTTCTTTTTTCTTGTCCCATAAGAGTAGCTTGATCATATTTTCTTAAAAGATGATGCACAAACTAGATATGACTCGACAGTCAATGAGCCCAAAAATCCATAATTCTTCAGTTTGTTAATCATTTTTTCTCCAATATGACTTTGCCATAGGTTCCACATATACTTTAAGATTTATCTCAATTCTGAATCTCTCAGATCTAATGGCATTCACTACTTGCTCAATTAAGTTCACATATGCATCACCATGCAAATTATAAAGACTATCTCTAAGAACTAAATCCTAACGATAATCACAAAGGATAGATACCTATGGCCACAGCAGCAACTGTTGCCCTATAGCCAATTTAAAGTTACTTCCTCAGTCCTTCACCTTTCCATCGACTCTACACTATAGTCCACAGCTCAATTGAGAGAAGAAAAATTGAAAAGATTGTATGGAGTAGTTTTGACATGCCTATTCTAGGCATGTCTTTGTTTCTTTAGGCTCTCAAGGTATTTATCTCTGAACTCTTTCAAGATTCCTTTCTTAGCAACACTTTGATCAATTCAGATAAGGTGCCATGATGGTCTTTTATATAGTGGTTCACAATAAACTATCCATATAAACTAATCAGAGATCGCAAGATCAAATCCATAAGCAATTCCTCGTGCATGGTCATGTCGAGCCTTTCAAGCTCCTTAATGTCCTTAATCATTATCAAATAACAATCATAGACTGACTGTCCATCACGCATCAGATGCGTTGTACGATTCTGATTATCTCACAAAACTTGTAGATGAATCAATATATCATGGGCAGTGAACATGTGCTCATGTATGCATTGGAGTTCATCTAACATCGACTTCAACATATAGCATCTATCTTTATTGACATTGTCCATCCACTCATCAAGTATAGTTCGTTGACTATAGGTTGGATGGGTTGTTAACATTAGAATAACCTGATAGAGAATATTACTTAATTTTTAAATTAAGAATAATTTTTTGATTTGTGAGCCAATCTATATAATCGATTTCGATTAATTGGTTGATATCTAGGATTTGAACTAGAGGGTTGAAAGCTGACACAATGAACAGCAGAGAGTAAAGATTCTAATTAGATATTTGAACTTATTTTATAATTTGTTCTAAAGAATTTTACATACAAAAAGAGACTCTCACTATTTTATCAGATCTCCCACACTCTCCAGATGGAGAAACGAAAATCCTAACATGACAACTGGATTTCTAGTGGATACTGCAGTCCCATCAATGCCGTGGACCTCACCTAACAGTTATAGGTAATGCGAATAAACACCGATGCATAGACAACTCTTTGTCCAGATACTTTTCTAAGCATGTTGCAGCCACTTGATCTCTAAGTTATATGGGCTCACCTAACAGTTATTGCCCACACTCCTTAGTGAAGTCAGACCCACCACCGTTCACAAGCAGGTGCAAAGTCATCATTGGGTCCCTCACCTAACAGTTATTGGGTCCAACCCTATCTTTATCCTGGAGTAACTCTTTGCTAATAGAGTGGTTGCCTGTTTCCGATGCAACTGAACCACTGGATCAGCCGAGAACAATCAACGCCGATAGCACGTCCGCACATCTACAACGGTGGAAGATCTTGGACTTAATATTTTATGGAGAGATTTGAGTTTAGATCTCATCTAATCAGTCATCATATGATTGATGTAATTGACATGGGCTAAATCAAACCATGAAGCAACCATATTTGAGACTCAATCTTTCAAATTGACCAGGTAAGTGGAGATTGATGGGGGTCCCCTATTGCTTTCCTTAAACATCAATAAATTAATCAGATAAGTGAACGAAATTAATTAAATAATCACTTTTCAATTACTTGTCTTAAATATCAATTAGATAATTGATCCAAATAGATTGGCTTAGGTGAATCAGATTCGAGCTATAGAGTCGAATTAGGTCCTTAGGTTAATCGATTCTACATATGGGTGTCAATCAATTTGATCAATAATAATTGTATGATTTTAAGCTCTATTGATCTCATCCTAATCAATGCTTAATTCGGTTTGATCAACTACTAAATCGATTTAGGCCCAATATGATCAAATCAGAAATCTTATGATGTAATTCAATTATATGACCTAATTTGACCACCCTTGACCAATTCCTCATGCACAAACACTAATTTCAGATCTTAAGTCTAAATTTTCAGATCTAAATTCTTTGCATGAAAAATAAATTTTGATCTCAAAATAATTTCAAATCATACATACAAATATGTATCATATACATGAACAAGTTCAAGTCATAGAAATAAATTTCAGTCCTAAATATACTTTCATATATCATATAAATGAATCAAAATAGATCTCAAAATTCTTTTCAGATCTAACTAACAAAACATATATCACACATGCTGAAAAAATCAGATCTAAAAGTCTAATTTAATTAAAATTTTAACATCGTTCTAGGACAATCATACAGCATAACAAGTTATGTCAGGACAACCTTATGTCAGAACGATATCAAAATATTTCAAATCTAAAATTTTTCTCTACAGATTTTAGATCTAAATTTTAATCTCATATATATGACATAGCTCTGATACCACTGTTGGAGTTTTACAATTTCATGTATGCAAATTTTTTCAAAACAAGTATACAGCAGAATTTAAAATTTTCAGATTAAATCTAATTTAATCTAGGCATGCATAAGAACAAATCCTCAAACTATAAATAGGATCATCATATGTGAGATAAGATTCAGATACAGAAATCAAATAAAAAAATAAATTAAAATATACCTTGGCATGGATCAATCTTCACCGTAAACTGATGATCATGGATGTCTTCCGAAGGTCCCTTACAGCCGCACAGGTGTCCAACCTCTACGAATATCCGCACGAGATTCTGATCTGATCAGAAGTCTTTTAATCTCATCGGGATACTAGTTTTCTTACAGAGATCACATCTTGATAGTTGAAAATCTTCTTTTCTCTCAAGATACTCTTAGAGAAGAAAAAGATGATAGGAGGATCTTGATCTCTACGCTAGAGATCATGAGAAAAATCTTTTCTTCTCTTTCTTTCTAAAATTCATGCACCAAATCTCTATAATAGAGATGTAAAAATTTGTCTAACTTTTGGATAAAGGTAAGAGAAGATATCCATGTCCAAACATGGACAAGAGAGAGGAGAATAGACATCCTAACAACCAACTCTTGGTTGTGTAAGAAAGAAAAGATCAAAGCAAAACAAACCTCACGCCATGAACCTTTTCACCGTGGCCTCTCCCCTTGATTTTCTCCACTCACGTCCTCTAATTTTGGGCATCAAAATCTGATGATAATCCCCTTCTAACCGTCCCATATGGTGCTCTTTAAATAGGTGAAGAGGAGTTCTAGACTGGGTAGAAGACAAGTTCAAACCTCTTAGGACTCTACCATAATTCATGCCGCCTCCCTTATTTTCTTCCACCCAATCTCATATGGTAATTCAAGGAGTGGCATGAACTTATTACACGCACAAAAGAAGTGGAGCATGGAAAATTTTGTGGCATCCAATTTGGTTCAACGTGGGACCTATATGGCGCATGGAAAGGAGGTAGTTTCATGCACATGGGACTCTCCTTTAGGTGGTTGTTTAAACCTAATAAAACTCCAATCAATCCTAATCATATTAGGATCAGATTAGATCCAAATAGATGGAACATCAAATTTAATTTGGAGCTCAAACTATTTAGATTAGGTGTCACCTAATTGGAGAGGAGTCTTAGTCCTTTTAGACTCTCTCTAGGTGCTTGAGTCAAACTCAATTTAATCCTAATCCAATTAAGATTTGGTGCACTCATAGAAATGAGAATTCTTAGTCCAAATAGAAACTCATACATCCTAGTCTAATTAGAAATTGAGTCAAATCTAAATCTTAATTCAAATAAGAATCATTCTCCCATGCAATTTAGGTTATCTTATAACCCAATCAGATTTGATCAAATCAAACCCATGTCAAGTCAAATTAAATCTAATTTAATTAGACTTGATACAAGCCCCATAGCTTAATCAAATTAAGCCACTTAGCAATTCAATTACTAATTAATCCTCTTTTAAGTCACTAATTCTTTAGCGAGTTACATAATGCAATATTTGTATTGGATCAATCATCAATCAAATTGATAATCAAATTCTGTTACGATTCATAATCGTAATTCAACCATCTGATCAGTCAAAAATCTCTTTTGTGTGTGACCACATAGGTTCTATTCTGTCTGGTAGTGAGATATATTGTGATCTCTATCATAATATCATTAAAACTCTTTTCAATGGATTGAAACAATTCTAACTCTGCCCACCAAAGATCATCGATCATCAAGATGATGCTCGTGGGTCTCACAATCTATCAGTGACACCTAGCTGTATGTAGTGGCAATCCAGCAGAATAAAAGGTGATGAACCTCTAGGTGCAGTTAACACATGATACAGTCTCTTTATCGTGAGTCCCAACTGGATGGCAGGTCATGGATAAATCGTCAAATCTCATCATCGGTCATATGATAGATTTAATCAGTTCGAGTCCATATGTGATTCTATGAAAACTCTTTTCCATCAATCATACTGCTATGACCATAGACATAAAGATTAAGCTTCTTAAATTTCATAGGACTTCTTCCTTCTATTAGGATCGGTAAATCTCATCTTGATGTGCATCCTACTCCTACAATAGATCAATTATCACCAACATCCACTATAAGAGCTCATTAAGACCCATATTAATGTGTCAGTCAAGCTCCAGCAGCTTTACTGTGAGTAGTAGTACCATCTCAGATCAAAAGATTAGTCATACAACTGCAGCATTGAGAAAGTTACTAACAAGTGAGCAGACATCCATATGACATCTCGTATTGGTCACACTCAGTGCTAGTTGTTCTCTAACAACCACCTGCACTCTCGCTCTAGTGTCTTTACACTGCAGACTCGAGATCCATCTGTCCGAAAAAAGCAATCCGTGCACTGATCTATCTGGATCAATCACCATCTCCATGATGATCCTATGATCAGGAGCAATTTAAGAATTAACCATCAATGATACATGTCTCAAATTCTCAACTCTTAGAGAATATGTGTCATCATTTTGTTAATTCTTTAGATAATTCATAGACACATAAATATGAATGGTAATATAAATGCCCAATAAAGTATAAAACTATATCCCAGAGATATGGTATGCATCAGTCAAGATTAGCTTCTAAAGCATACATCCAACAATCTCTCACTTGCACTAAAGCCAATCTGTCATGTACCAAACCCTATCTTCATAAGACAGGCTTTAGTCTTTGGCTGGCTAAGTGACTTACCAGTGGGTCATCCACATCACATATGGAGTTTACTCTCTGCACCTCTATGTATTTCTACTTGAGGTAGTCGCATGTTCTGCTGCTCTATGTGCTTGGATATCTGGTGAGACTAGGGGTGGAAATAGGCCAGGCCAGGTCAGGCTTTGGCTTAAACAGGCCAAGCCTGTATTGTAAATACTAGCCTGAGCCTGGCCTGTTGGACTGGTTCAGGCTTAAAATGAGGCTCGGTCTAGCCTGTTTTGCAAAATAAAAAGTCTGGCCTAGCCTGAAAGCCTATTTAAAAAACTCTTCCATCTTCTTGATTCCCGAAAGGACTAAGATAATTAGATATTGATGGGTAAAATCAATAATTAATTAATTATATATATTAATAAATAATATTTTTATTAAATTATATATATATAATTTATACAGGCCAGCCTGCAGGCTAGGCTTTGAAATTTTAGGCCTGACCTATTATTTAAACAGGCCTTTTAAAAGCCTATACCTGGCTTATTTAGATAAATAGGTCAGGCCAGGCCAGGCCAACAGCAGGCCAGGCCGTAGGCCCCTGACAGGCCGCCTGGCCTATTTCCATCCCTAGGTGAGACCTAGGCTCCTTAGCTAGGACTATGGTGTCATTGTCTTTGCAGTATAGTGTCATGGTATCTGATGGCATGACATCCAATTCTCTAACTAATATTAGAATCAGAATACATCCTATGCATCTATAGTGTGCTCAGCTTCAATCGATCGATTATTTAGAATCCTTCCAAAATATCGACACAGAAATACACCTCATGATGTAGATATTCTACCATCAATGACAGATATAAAATCTGAATTAGTGTATCCTTCCACTCCTAGCTTTGATTCTTCTTTAAATTAAAATAAATCTTTAGTTCTTCTTAAATACTTAAGAATGTTTTCACAGCAATCCAGCACTCTCAGCCTGGATACAACTAATATCTACTCGTGACATTCACAGTATCATCTTTATCAGTTCAAGTATATTATATGTATGTTATGAGATGATCATATTTAGATCCATGTTACATGAGATGTACATGATTGGATCCTATTTATACACGAGATGTATGAAGTTTATGCATATGTGATATGTGTAGATATAAATTAAATTCTTAGTAGCCTAGTACTCTTTGAGATTTATAGTAAAACTATCCTACTATAGAGGACTATGGTGGAAGGGATGCTTGTATGAATCAAGAAGAAGAACCGCAAAAAGAAAAAAATTACTTTTGTGCAAAACCCTAGATCCAAAATCGTTTAGGATCTAACCCTAATTGAAAAAGTATTTTCATATTTAGATCTAATCTTTTATAAATATATATGATATATTTGATCATATTTAGATCTGGTTTTATGTTTATATATGAGATACATAGATTGTTAGTTTAGATCTGAAAGTAGTTTCGACATCTAAACTATCTCATGTTCATAATGTACTTAATTAAAGATATGAAATTATGAATTAAAGATCTAAATTAAGTATTAAAGATCTAAAATTAAGATTAAAATCTGAAATTGAGAATTTAAGATCTTAATCTTAAGTATAAAACATGAGGATTTGGGCTTGGGTAGTTCAATTAGATGTAGTAATTCAATTTCTTTTGGATAATCGATTAATATATATTATGGCTCAATTGAGATGAGTGGTTGACCCAGTTCCATCAAGAGTTGATCAGGATTAGGTCAAGAGTGCTCAAGATTAATTCAATAGTTGTAGATTGGTCATTTCGATTAACAGCCTTATATTGGATCGATTAACTCAAGATCTGATTTGGCTCAGTGGCTCGAGCTTGAGTTACACAAACTAACCTATTCAAAATTGATTGACCTATTGGTGTCTAAGAAAAGTGGTTTGATTCGATCTAAAGAGAGATAAATTTTTAATTGATTCTGTTTGCTGATCTGACCAATTTATTAATATCTAAGAAAAGCAATAGAGGGAACCCCATCGATCTTACACTTTTCTAGCCAATTTGGTTGATTAGTCTTGATATAGTTGCTAGATAATTCAAGCTTGTCCATGTCTTTAGGGTTAGTCATAATAGTTATGACTAATTAGAATTAAAGAGATCTAAATTAAAAATCTCTTTGATAATATTAAGTCGAGGAGTCTTCTACCATTGTAGAGTACCATATCCTCTCCAATGTTGACTGTTCTCGACAGGATGTAGTAGTCCAGTTGCATCAGAAGAAAAGCAACTACTTTATTGGCATAAGATGCTGTGGCGTGGAGATGGGGTTGGGCTCAAGATCTGTCAGGTAAGGATCCAATGATGGCTTCACTCATGCTCAATTATGGGTCTAACTTAACTAAGAACTAAGGCCAAGAACTGTCAGATAAGGTTTCAGGACTTAGAGACCAAATCTACTGTAATTTGCTTGAAAAGCTTTAGGCAAGAGTTATCTACTTATTGGTTGACACATTCACCAAGATCTGTCAAGTGAGGTGGTGTACAAATTGGTGGAACTGCAGTATCCACTAAGAATCTTAACTCGTGAAGAGATTTTCGCTTTTTAATCCAAGAAGTGTTGGGATCTGAAGAATAGTAGTAGCTAAGTTTGTTTTAAAATAATTTCTAAAATAAACTAAAATCAATTATAAAAGTCTAACTAGAAACTTCTTCTCTTTATAAAAATTATCTACCTTTAATTGTTTAGCCCACATCTTAGAAATCAACCAATTGTAAGGTTCGAACTATAAGGATTGGCTAGGTTGTGTCTTAGACCAAAAAATATCTATAGAGATCTTGAAGAGTTCAAAGGACACATCTTTAGAAGGTATGTCGGATCTGCTCGTGATCGAGTCTAACCTAACAATTTTTTCTACTATCAGTTGGGTAATAGACTCTGGTTCTAGTGTATACTTGTGTACTTCAATGCAGGATCTTAAGAAATATAGAAGGTTGACACTTGGAGAGATGACCTTATGAGTAGGCAACAGAGCAAGAGTTGCTGATATGGCTGTAGGGATCTATCCTCTTCGATTACCGTCTAATTTTTGTCTAAAATTAAAGATCGTTACTGTGTACCTAAAATAAGTAGAAATTTAATTTTATTTCATACTTAACATAGGATGATTATGAAATTAGTTTCCATAAGGACCATTGTACTATTTATTTGAAATAAATGGTTGGATGAGGTCACTTAATCAACAGTCTCTATCATTTGCATATCGATGCAGATAAATCAGTTAACTTATCCGAGCAAATAGTAAGTGTCATTGAATCTAAGAGATCCAGAGATGACATTAATCTAAAGTACATGTGGCACCTTAGGCTAGATCATATCGGAGAAGAAAAGATTAACAAACTGATGAAAGATGATCTTTTAGACTCATTCTCAGATGAGTTGTTTTCAATCTATGAATCCTGTCTTTAAGAAAAAATGATCAAGCTATCCTTTGTAGGACATGGGGAAAGGACCACTGAGATATTGGCTTTGGTACATACTGATGTGTGCGATTCATTTAATGTATCAGTCAGAGAAGGTTATCTCTACTTCATCACCTTTATCAATGATTTTTATGATACAGATACGTGTTTCTCATGAGACACAAATATGAAGTCTTTAAAAAATTTTAGAAATTCAGATATGAAGTAGAAAATAAACTGAAAAATCACTTAAGGTACTTCAATCAGATATCTGAGTAAAAAATTTTCGATTATCTCAAGAAAAATGGCATAGTTTCTCAATGGACTCTACCTGAAACATCTCAGTTCAACAGGATTTCAGAATGAAGAAATCGTATCCTATTGGATATGGTTCGATCTATGATGAGCTTCACTGATCTCTTTTTGTTTTTTTAGGGACACACCTTAATGACTATCAATTACTTAATTAATAAGATTTTTCTAAATCCATTCCTACCATACCATATTGTTGGGATAGATCCCTCAATTGTAGAACACGGATCATCCACCCAAGATCACAACAACATCCGAGAAGTGGAGTTGATACCATACGAGAAAAGAAGAAGAAAGAATAATTAACAAATATAATAAAAATACATAGATTGGTCTCAAGCCTATCTTCATGGGGCATGCAAGCTTCACTATGAGAGAAACAAAATCAAAGAATACAAAATGGACTCACCACTCAATCCTTGTGCAAAAGTCTCTCAACAAGAAGCTCCAAAATCCTCATAAAAGCTCTCTGAAACCTTTCAAAAAATCTCTCTGCATGATTAGGACATCAGTAGCTATCTGACATAATAAACGACCTATCAATCAGAGTAATATAACCTCCAAAAATCTTAAAATAGTATTTACTAGGAGATCGAGTCCAAATCAAATCCAAAATCAATTTTGGTCGTCCGATCATGATCAGCTCAAATCAGAGCCATCCGATCATGCAAACTATATCCAGATTATGCATGAATTCGATCTAGGACATTTGATCCCCATCGATTGTGACATCAGCCGTTGGATCGTGCCTCCGATCCATGACCGACCCTATGAGCCACGATATCCCACATGGTCCACGGTGGACCGCGATACCCAAGCAGGCTTGGGCACTCGCACGGCCCGTACACGCGCTCTCGCACCTGTCTGGGTTAGCCTAGCACACTGCTGGCCCATGTGCCAGCGGGTTGCCGGGCTGGTCATCGCCATTGTCGGCCTACACCGGCCCGTGGGCCGTACCAGCTGCTCTCGATCTTCTCTCGTATATATCTTCTCTATCTGAACTCCATTTGAACAATTCTCAGACTCGTTGGATTCTGTTCGTCATCTTAGACCTCGATCTATGCTTATTATGGATTGAATCTCGAGGTATTTTTTTCAATAATCTCTACCTTGACTCAATATTCTGCTTTCATCTGTCTTTGAGAGCCTGTGATCCGTCTTGCCCCTATGCCCTAGGGTATGCCTGTTGTCTCATGGATGGGCAAACGTGGAAGTTAAGTTAGGCCGCTTGATTCCATCTCTGTCATGGGCTGTGTCATCTGACCAAAGATCTGCTCGAAAAAGTCTCCTATGGTAATAAAATTTCACTCTGTGACATCGCCTCTCGTCCTCCCAAGTCGTTCATCTTATGCCTGATCTACTTCCACCTGGAGCTCCACCTCTCACTAGGCTCCCTCCGGCTCCTGAAGCTCCAACTCGCACTGGGCTTCTTGCCAGATAGTAATGTCCTCCTCTGATATTCTTTCCCTCCAATATCATCCTATCGATGTGCATGATCTTTAAGATTCCATCACCAGCTACCCATCTATAGCATCTGAAATTGGGTATGTATCAGACCTTGTCCAATCTCCTCACTACACCATCATGTGTCCTCTAACTGACTGTCCCAGTGCTCCTGATTATACAGCTCGATCCATCCGATAGATGAACGTGCCCTCACTACTCTCCAGAGAGTCAAACAGCTCTTCTCTGCAACATACATGATAGGTGTATGCAGAATCTAAAATCTATTACTGGAAAGAAGTAGATACCCCATTAGATATCAATAGAAAATCATCTTCTGACTCGCTACTGGCCGTCGCTACAGTAGCCCTCATCTGATTTCTGAGTTAAGGGCAATTTCTGACATGGTGCCCCAACTCATCACACTAGTAGCATCTTATCTTGCTGGGGTCCCTCGTCTTGGACCTAGATCATCCTCCTCACGATCCTCTATCGCTCCATCTACTGCCACCTGCTCCTTTAGAAATCATCAAAGTTGAGCTGCTGCCATCTGAGCTCGAAGTCTCTTTCTCTCGCCTGAGAATTTCGTTTTGGAGAATCATCATGATGATCTTGTCCATCTTGATGGTGCTCTTTTTCACTAAAAGAGCAGTCATCAAAGACTCATATGAAGGGAGAAGCTGCGCTAGCAAGATCAACACCCTGGTCTTCTCCTCAACTTTCTAACTTACACTGAGAAGATCGATGAGAATCTTTTGAAAGTGGCTGAGATATTTCTGCATGCTCTGTCCTTCATCCATTCGTAGTTGGTAGAACACCTCCATAAGAAAGAGCATTGGTGAGAGACTTCTCCATATATAACTCCTCGAGCTTCGACCACAGCACCATCGGAGAAGTCTCGCCAAGTATATGAATCACCATCTCATCCATCAGGTACATGCAGATGGTACTCATCGACTGTATCTGTAGCTGCTCCCAGGTCTTCTCCTCTATAGTGGCCGGCTTCTTCTCATACAAGAGTGTCGATCAATCCGTGTTAGATGAGCACATCCTTCACCCTCGCTTGTCACAAGGAAAATTGCTCTTCCAGTCGAACCGGTTGATTTCTATGTTGCTTGTGCTTGTCTTTTCATCTTCTATCTCGATCAACACCACCTTTGTCTAGACTGCCTGATACCACTTGTCCACAGTAACCAGGCTCTGATATCACTCGTCAAGGTAGATCCCTCAATTGTGAAACATAGATCAGCCGTCTAAGATCACAACAACATTCGAGAAGCAGATGTTGATACCACACCCAAAAAGAAGAAGAAAGAACAATAAACAAACACAATAAAATACGTAGATTGACCTCAAGCCAACCTCCATGGGATGTGCAAGCTTCATTATGAGAGAAAAAATCAAAAAATATAAGACGAACTCACCACTCAATCTTTGTACAAGAGTCTCTCAACAAAAACCCCAAACCTTATAAAAGCTCTCTAAAACCTTTAAGAAGTCTCTCTACACAATAAAGACATCACTAGCTATCCGACACAATAAATGGCTCATCAATCAGAGTTATATAGCCTTCAAAAAATCTTAAAATAGTATTTCACTAGGAGCCCAAGTCCAAATCAAATCCAAAATCAATTTTGGCCATCCGATCATGATTGGCTTGAACCAAAGCCGTTCGATCGTGAAAACTATGTCCAGATCACGTTCGGATTCGATTTGAACTATCTGATCCCCATCGGTTGTGACATGAACCATCGGATCGCACCTCCGATCCATGCGCGGCCCCATGAGCCGTGATATCCCGCACGATCCACGATGGACTGCAATACCCAAGTGGGCTTGGGTGCCCGTGCGGCCCGTATGCACATGCTCGCGCTTGTTTGGGCTGGCCCAGCATGCTGCCAAGCCTAGTAAGTGCCATCGCTGGCCTGCACTGGCCTATGGACTGTACCAATTGCTTCCGACCTTCTCTCGTGTGTATCTTCTCCGTCTGGACTCTGTTTGGACTATTCTTGGGCTCATTGGATTTCATTCATCGTCCTAGACCTCATCCTAGGTTTATTGTGGATCGAATCTTGAGGTATTTTTATCAACACATATGAGATATTATATGATAAGAAGTCGAATTTTAGTTACCTCAAAATTTGGGATTATCCAGCCTATGTCAAACGGTAACAGGTGGATAAGTTAGAGACTAGATCTATGAGAGCTCATTTTATAAGGTACCTAAAAGAGTCTTTAAGATACTATTTTTATCTCTCGAAGGATCATAATGTGATTGCGAGCCGACATGCTAAATTTTTGAAAAGAGATTTTATCCAGGATAGAGATAGTGGGAGAAAAATTCAGCTCGAAGAGAGGATCTCTGAAGAGTAGCGAGTCATAGAACCTAAAGAACCCATTCTACCTCATAGATCTACTAGGATCTCACATCCTCCTAAAAGATACATCGGCATGCTGACAGAGGATGTAGAGAAAATATTTATCAAGGGTGATATAGACCATGTTGATGATTCTAAAATCTATGATGAGATGATGTCAGACATTGACTTTGAAAATAGTTAGAAGCGATGAGGTCAGAGATTGACTCAATGCATACCAACCAGGTCTGGATCTTAGTAGATCCACCAGCAGGAATAGTTCCTATTCGATGCAATTGGATCTTTAAGAAAAGATCAGTTCAGATGAAAAGAAGGAGATCTTTAAAGCTAGGCTTGTGGCTAAAGGTTATAGTCAGCACTAAGGCATTAACTATCGAAAAACCTTCTCGTCAGTTGCTATGCTAAAGTCCATTCGAATACTGCTTGCTGTTGTAGCAGCTCATGACTATAAGATTTGATAGATGGATGTAAAATTTTTTCTGAATGGATATCTTGAAGAAGATATCTATATGGAGCAGTCTTTGGATTTCATGTTCAGTGATGGAGATCACAAAGTCTGCTAGCTCCAAAGGTCCATTTATTATGGACTAAAGTAAGCGTCTTAGAGTTGGAATACTCAATTCAATGATGTGATCAAATCGTTGGTTTCATCAAGAATGAGGAGAAACTATGCATGTTCAAGAAGGTCAGTAGGAGGGCCGTCACATTCTTCGTATTGTACGTGAATGACATCCTCCTAATTGGGAATGATATTCTCATGATGACTTCTATGAAAATTTGGTTATCTAAAGAGTTCTCCATGAAAGATCTTGAAGAAGTATTCTATATTCTGAGAATAAAGGTCTATAAAGATAGATCTACAAGAATGCTAGATTTGTCACAGCAACTGTACATAGAGAAAATACTGAAGTGGTTCAGCATGGATAACTCCAAGAGAGGTCTATTGCCCTTCAGGTATGGAGTTCATCTCTCCAAGAAGATGTGCCCCAGTACACCTGAGGAGATTTAGCGTATGAGCAAGATCCCTTATGCTTCAGCTATAAGAAGCTTCATGTACGCTATGCTGTGTACTCAACCTAATATTTCTCTTACTGTGAGTGTCACGAGCAGATATCAGTCAAATCTAAGAGAGAAATACTGAATTACTATAAAGAATATCTTTAAGTATTTGAGAAGGACTAAAGATCTATTTTTAGTCTTTGGAGGAGGAGACTTATAGGTACAGGGATACACAGACTCAGATTTTATATCTGATATTGATGATAAAAATCTATATCATGTTTGTGTTTCTGTGTAACGGTGGCAGGGTTAGTTGAAAGAGTTTCAAACAACCAATCATTGCAGATTCCACCATTGAGGTAGAGTACATCACTGTATTGGAGGCTACTGAGAAAAGATTCTGGTTCAAAAGTTTATTGTGGAGCTGGGTGTGATGCCATTAGATACTGTTCCACTCTTCTGTGATAACAATGGTGCCATAGTACTCACTAAGGAATCGAGGTCTCACCAGAAGTCCAAACACATCGAGCGATGATTTCATCTGATTTGCGAATATCTCGAGAAGAAGTTCGTCGAGGTACAGAGAATCGACTCTACAGAAAATGTAGCTGACTCGCTGACTAAGCCACTGAGCCAACATAAGGCTAAAACTCATCTTGAGAAGATGGGGCTTAGGTTCATAGTCAATTGGCTTTAGGTCAAGTGGGAGTTTGTTAGATGTATGTTCTAAAAGCTAGATTGGCTGAGACATGTACATATTCTAGGGACATAATTTTATAATTAAATTTAAATAATAAATTTGGATTACTTTTTATTCATATTGTGTTTGAATTATGTCTATGAATCATCCAAAAATTAACAGATGATGATATATATTCTCAAAAGTTGAATTTGAGGTATGTGTCATTAATGGTTAATTCTTAAATGCTCCTGATCGATGGATCATCATGAAGACGGTGAATTTTCTAGATGTGCATGCAGAAATTTAAACTAGCAGTATAAAATTTTAGGTTGGATTACAACACTTTTAATCTATTATGCATGCAATAGATCTAATCTATTGATGCCGTAGGATCTATTACATGCAAGATCAAGATATTGAAAATAAAATCAAATTTAGATGAGGTCAATACCTTACACGGGTCGATGATCTCTACAGCTGATATCGTGGTATACTCCGAGGTCCTTGATTAGTCGCACATATGTCTGATCTCTATAAGTATCCATATGAGGTCCTCAAATCCAATATGAGACCTGCATCTTCACCGAGGTGCTAGCTCTCTTACAGAAAATACCTCTTTGATGGTTGAAATAAATCTTCCTCCTGATATCTCAGACTCTCTGAAGAAGAAGAAGACTAGGAGGAAGAAGAAGATGAACTAGATAACGAGAACACTTCTCTTTCTTTCCTCTCTTTTAGAACCCTACCCTAAGATTTCTCACACCCAAAACCCACGCCTTAGGCCCTCTTTTTGCATTAAAATCAGATCACTTCTTTTTTTTTTTAGGCCCAAAAGAGAAGCCCTTTAAATAGGTGTTTGGATAGGGTTTAGACCTAGACTTTGAGGGGGGTCCAACTCTTTGATGATTCCTACTTTCTTAGTGTCAAGAGGACTTAGGGCATAAACTCATTCACGCAAAAAAGGAGCGCAAGTTTAAAGGTGAAATCAAATTTCACACGGGTGTTGCCATATGTTATGTGAGAAAGATTTAAATTCTTTTTCCTCTCTCCAACATGTCTTTATTCTTTATCCTGTTTTCTCTCCTCATTAACTTAACTCTATGCACTTGTGATGTTGTTGGCTCCAGTTCCCTTCCTCAAAGATTATGGATTTGTTAAGGAGCAAATGGAGAGATTCAAGGACAAGAGCAGTGAAAGATGAAGGAGCATGATAATTATGAATATAAGACGTAGAGCAGAGACAAAGCAAACCTATGATATATTATAATATATTGAAATTCAATTCAAAAATAATAGTAAATGAGGGGATGCCCATGAGATTCTACTCCCGTTAATAGCACCATTTCCCTTGTGAATGAGGAATGAGTGTGATCCACAGCATTGGATCTTATTAGTGTTTTTTTTATTCCTCTCTTTAGAAATTTGTAATGATTATTGCATATGGCAATCTAAATCATTTCCAATTCCTTATCTCTATATGTTATATCTTTTCAAAATCTTTACAAAATGGATTAACCATATCAATTTTAATTTTCATAAAATCTACTTTATATTATATAGAGGCAAGCCACTACAACTTTATTACTGGTATTAGGACTAGGAGAGATTTAAAAATAACCATAAAACTATCCAATTCAAATTATTGATGAGTTATACTTTTATAATTTATCAAAATCACTATGTGATATATTTCTCTTGGCACCTCAAAGTGAAATAAGGTGGGATTGCTCTGCTCTTCTTAGGTCCCCAAAAACTAACAAGATTATATAGTATGCTCTTTTAGAAATAAGCACAAAAAAAGAAAAGGCAAAAGTACTATCATGACCAAAATCATTTAGAATATATCCTTCCTTCACCCTAACTCTCCTCAATTTGTTTTCACCCTCTTGGCCATTGTGCAAGCAATCATTTATGATTGTTATAAATCATGACTGAAATTGTTATACTTATTTATTTTCTTAATTTTCTTTATTAATCAATTTTTCTGTATCTTTCTCATGTGCTATTATATGAGATGATTGATCATTTATATTTTAATATAATACAAACAAAAGAGTTTGACTCTATCTCAAGTCTGACTCTATAATAGTCCTATTCTTTTAAATATTGAAGCTCTAAACACCTTCTTTAATATTGAGATAGCGATTTTTAAAATCGCTTTACTTTAATACTTTTGTCTTTATCTTTTATTCTTTTACAAATGTTGACTCTCCTCACAAATTAGTTTTCTCATAGGTGTTTTGTATGCGAGTCACATGTGTTGTGCATGCAAAGTAATAGTCCAATATAATTTTAAAAATTCTCTTTCATATGCAGCAGAATAGCCATAACCTAAAAATTTATATTGTTTTAAAGAAATCATTTTATTCTCTCTCTTCCCTTGCCCATCACACAGAGAGGGCCAAGCCCAGCCACTAGTATCTTCTTGAGGTGGAACTTTGGAAGGGAAAAGGTGTCCTCCCCCTGTTCAAGTCCCAGAAGAGCCAAATGGCAGTGTATGGCTTCGGCTCCTTGAGAGCATAAGGAGGGGAGCGGTGGCCATACTCCTAGTGCTGGAAATATCCATCCCTCCTCTCCTCTTCCCCTCTTTGCCTCCTGCAGCCCGTTATCCGCGTCCATCGCCGAAGCCAATAGAGCTCGAGAGGGGATGGAGGGCTCGGGCTCGGCGCCTGAGCTCAGTCCGGAGGAAGAGCGGATCCTCATCCGAGACATCACCATCGCCGCCGAGGCCGTCACCAAGGAGGGCGACATCTTCTATCTCCTCTCCCAGAGGTAATCCCTTGAGACCCCGAGCTAAAATGTCCAATCTTTCTCAGTTTCCCGATTTTTCTTTAGATTTTTTGGATTTTTAAAGATTTTCTGTGCTTTGATTGAGTGTGCGGTGGTTTCGGGAACGGAATGGAACCCGATCTTATAGAATTCATGCTTTTTCACTTCCAGTCTCGTTTAATTTAGATCACGGTTTTCATTCCTGTAGAAATTCGTTAAAAGGAGACGTTTTTGAGTTTGCGTCGATTTGTTTTTCTCATTTCGGTTTGACTGTAGAGGTATCGGTTTGAATTGGTTTCTGTTTCGGTTTTTTCAGTGGAATGTACGACGTTTGGTGATCTAGAATTGGGATTTTCTTCACCATAAATTACTTTTTAAGTGAAAATATTCGTGGGCTAATTGAATTTGGAATTCCTGTACTTACCTCCCACTTCAAATTTGGGATAGTTCTTTGGCTCAGAACAAATATTTTTTTTATAATTTAATTGAAAAAAAAATAGTTGTGCTACCATTTGAAATTTGAAATTATTATATTTGTATGATTTTTAGGCTGTACTCCATGTCCATTGCTGCGATGGCACACCCCATCAATTTAATTCATAAGTTGCAAATGTCAAGTTATTTAGGTTGAGGTCACGCTGTTTCTGGCAAGCAGATAAAAGATTGAACAAGTGCACAGTTCTACAAGTAGAGGGCTGAACACAGTTCTACAAGTCAAGGGCTGAAGTCTGAATTGAGGTTTGGGATTGGAATTTGGAAGATCACTACCTGCAAACTGATCGGCTCTTGATGGGGAAGAAAACTGCATCTACTCTAGTTCTTATTGTGTTTTCAGATTTTCTATTTAGTGTTGTAGTGACAAGTAGATAGTATGTATGTTGTCCATGGACGAATAAACATTGGGAAACTCAACCTGATATGCAGATGTATTGAGCAGTTCTGTTGAATTGGTTCTGGGCTTAAGAAATTGACACAGAAGGTGGTGAGTCTGGTGGAGATAGTGGAGAACAGTCAACAATGTGGCCAAGAATTTGAAAATGCTGAAGCAATCTATTCTAGGGAAAGAAAGGAATTTGTAGGAAATCTCAAAGGCAGTTTTGAACTAGAACGTGGATTGTCAATACATGGGTAGCTGTAAAGTTGTCTCAACTGTAAGAGAGTTTTCTCAAGTCATTGTACGGGAAATTTGGTCAAAATTGATTCTTACAGTATGGAATGCGCATAGGCTTATCTCAGTGGGGATATGTTAGAAACATTATATTGTACTACAAAGGTCTATATTTGAATATACAAGGCAGAAGCTCGTGCTAGCTTTTTATACATTGGTTCAAAATACAAGACATCTTAAAGCGGGATATATCAATATTCTTCTGGTCCTTTTCATTTCCAGTGAACAAATTTCTTGGTTACCTATGTTAGTTGAGTTTTTGGTTCCATCTCTCATGGGAGAAGCAAGTTTCTAGTAGGCAATTTATGCTACTTGATTTTGCACAAGTCATGCCCTGATTTGTATATCAGAATCTTCTTGAAGCCTCTCTTTTGTCATGGGAAGCATCTTGTCATTTTCTGTGCCATTGAAATTGTAATTAAGATTTAATTGTCACTTCTGCAATATGTTTAAAATATGTGATTCAATAGCAAATCTTTGTCTTATAATGTATGCTTTGCCTGGACTTTTGTTGTCATGCTGTTCATTAGATGATTTCTTTAATCCAGGTTGGATATGAAAATTATAACCTTATTCCTTCAACTTGAAAAGGAGGTCCTTAAGCAAGACTTATTGATCTCATGTATTTGCTAATGGGCAAAAACTGCTTTTCAAATATATGATTGAAATAAATGGAATAAAATTTATTGATGCTTAATGCTTGTTCATTATGTTATATATTGATTAGAAGATATCATCATGTAGAAAAAAGGATGTGTTAGAAACATCTCTCTTTTTCTTGCATAAGACAAAATCCTAAATGCATACTGTTTCAAATCAAGTATCAGATGGGAAAAACATTACCCCATGAGTATTTTCTTAGCTATCCACAGTGACTGCATGCTAATATCTTTTACATTTTAAGAATGTTTTATACCTTATGATGCTCCCCTTCTGTTTAGATGTATCTATTCGATAATATGCTTGTGTTTTATAATAAACAATCATATACTTATAACTTCTTCTTCTTCTTCTTCTTCTTGTACGTGGGATGCTAATAGATGGTGGCAATGCTGGCTTGATTATGTTAACCAAGATATGACTACCACCTCAACCAATGGACCCTCTCATCATCATGAATCAGCTGGTTTAAGCACTCCCAAGAGACCTTTGGCTATTGACAATTCTGATTTAATTTCTGATGCGGCATCTGAATTATCAAATGTAGAAATTGAGCTTCATGACACTTTAGTAGAAGGTCGTGACTATATATTGCTCCCTCAACCGGTTTGGGAGAAGTTGCATGGATGGTGAGTTCTGAGAATATGCATATCAAATGACATAATTTATTTCATGCCATCATTTATTTGCCTATCTTGTTGTTGTCCGTATATCCTGGTTCATATAACATTTTCTTTTGATGAAATTCATAGATTCAGGAGTAAATAACAAAGAAAACTCTTTTAGTCTATTCCGATCAAATAGGATGAGACATGCTTATTGTTAGTATTAGGTTGGTCATGATGAGTGCCTATCCTGCTCATCTTTGAACTTGGCTAATTTATCTAGTTAGCCAGCTGATTATTAAACAACTTGTTTTTATGTAAGGCCTGTAAATCCATAACTCATGCATTTTTTTTCATGATTAGAAATGAAGGCCTAAAAGATCTACATATGCAGTTCTTTCTTTTTATCATACTAAATCTTCCTTTTTTCATACTAACTACATTTATCACATTGTTTTTTTTTTTTTGACCCATTTGATAGGTGAACTATGGTTAAACAAGTGAACTTGATTAAATTTTAAACTCATTCTCTAATTGTTCTGTAAATGAATTCACATTGCTGCTCCAACAAATACCATCTCTTCCATTTAGGGCCTGTTTGGCATTGTTGTAGATAGTAGAGCTTTTGAATGCAGAGCTTTGGAGAGTAAAGCTTTAGCAAGTAGAACTTTTAACAAAAAAGCTGTTTGTTGTTTGTTAACAATATTTTGAAGTGCTGTGGAATTTTAACATCAGTTTGGTAACTAAATCGATAAAGTGCTTTGCGTATCAAGAAATGACAGTAAAGGATAATGGATAGTTCTTTCAATTATCTAGCTATTTGAATAGTCAAAAACTATTGTTATAAAATATTCTCAATTTATAAATTATTTATTTTGATATTTTAGCCTAAATAATATAATAAATAATAAATATTGTATTATTATAATATTGCTATTATATTATATTATATTATATAATACTGTGTTATATTATCGTTATACTGTACTATCAAAAATTGTTAGCATGTGTATTTTCATCTTTGCATAATTTTCATTAAATGGAAATAGCTTCTGATGTGTCTCAAGTAGTGCCTTTGCTTAAAAGTTCCAATTTACGAGTAGTCTTTTTTTTAGCTGTTGGAGGAGGTAGAAAGCTGTTTCAAAATTTTTACAAAATCCCTCAAAATCATCCAAAAAACTTTGGCCCTAAACAGCAATGCTAAGCAGGGCATTAGTCACCTTGGTTGGGGATTAAGTTATTAGGATCATAATGGGACCGACTATGCTAGAATGTTAAAGATTGTGCATGTGCTGCATAACAGCACAACTAGATGATCTATCAATCAACAAGCAAATAAGATCCTGAGACGTTGTAGTCTTTTTATGAGAGCTAGGTGCAACCACTGCAGGAAATGAAAGCAGATGTTGAAAGAAACATAAAATGGATATGGCAGGGAAAGCACCTGAAGAAATTTGCTGTAACAATGAAAATCCAATTCAAGCTGATGCTATTAGAATTTTTGTCTCTTGTAAATAGGTTGCAATCTGATGATAACTCCAATAAATTATTAGCTTATGCAACCAATTACTTTCATAGAGTTCTTTGTCAATATTGCAATCATGAAAGTGGATCAATGAATTGCGAACATGAACAGAAACCAGATTGGTAAAAGGATTATCAGAGTGACAGTAGGTCCTTACAATGTCTCAAAAAAAGTAGATCCCTATCAAACATAGTATAAAAACAGTGTACAATTCAAATTAAATCAATTGATTTATGAGTCAAGTGCTTTAAATCTACTTAAATTAAATGCTTTAATCCCTGAAAAATCTGTTCGTTCTATTAATTCAACTCACAGATCCAGTGAACTAAAGTATTTCTTGAATATCTTCTATGGTGTTAGCTCAAAGCAACTAGAACTCAAACTTTTATATAATTCCTGTTACAATCAGCTCAGAGAAAAGACACATTAGTGAAGCTATGGTAAACTAAACAACAAGGGAGATCTCTCTGGCATGTCAAATGTTACTATTCCCATAACTTATCTTGCATGTGGTAACATAATGAACTTTGAAACGTAAGAAACAATTATCATTTTTAACGTTAGACATATTTAATGCTTACCTTTAGAGTATTTACTGTGCTGCTGTTTTTGTAAAGAATAACTGTATACTTTATGTACTATGTACAGATCGGTGCTCCTTCAGTCGAGCATGATTTTTTTTCTTTTTCTTTCTTTTGTTCATTCCTTTCTTTTCTTTCTTTTTCCTAATCTATGCCTTGTTAACGTTTTCTGCTTCTAATGCTTTTAGTTTTACTCTTCTTTTTAGCAAACTAAGTTGCAAACTTTTCCCGATTATCCCAATCTTCTTATAGATCAACTAACTACTTGTTTATTGCCAGGCCATTTCAGTTCCACCCAATCTTAAATGTTCCACATGATATCTAGCTACTACTAGGTGCATAGTCTTCACCCACAATCGTTCAATTCCCATGCCCAAATTTTGTTCAGAATCGACATTATAATCCTATTGCTTTTTACATCTTGTTAATTAAATTTTGAACCTAACTCTTTGTAAAAGATAACAACCAATTAGAATCATTCAATCAATTAAAACTTAAACGAGGATGTCTTAAATTCACTTTTTCATTTTTTTACTGGAATCCTGTGTCAATTTCACAAATAAGCTTTCCTTGTCGAATTCAATTAACTTTAAAACTAGATACTCTTGTCAAGCACAATCAAGTTGAATTCTTTTTTAAATATAACTTTCGGACGTGAGATTAAAGCTCTAAAACATGCTTTCAATATCTCTCTTGGCAAAATGACAAGTAAAACATCCACTCCAATGGAATCAATTTAAAGAGTTCCAACTAGGGTTCATTGTATCACCATCCAGTTCGGAGCATACCGAATTGAACTGATGGAGAACCAGGGCGGTTTGTGCTATCAGCTTGGAACAAAGGCCAACCATTTGATTAAATCCTCCTTCCATTTAATTAAGGCCCAATTTGATTATATTCTCCCTCCTTCTAGCTCGGATGATTTCAGAACCCCCTTTGAATTCATCGACATTGCTCCCTTCTCCTCCCTACGACGTCACTGGTAAGTGACCCCCTCTTCCTCCCTTTCTCGCTTTGCTAGGTTAGGGTTTCCCTTGGCCCTCCCCTTTCGCCCTCCTTCCCTCTCTCCTCCTCTTCCTCCTCCCCTTTCTTGCTCCGCTAAGGTTAGGGTTAGGATTTAACCCTGAGCTCTTCTCCTTGCTCCCTCCCTCCCCTTTTCTCCCTCTTCCTCTCTCCTTTTCTCCCTCTCCCCTTCCCATACCGTGTCAAACCAATCACGGACCTGTACGCCCTTTGGTACTAGTTCAGTGAACACTGGTTCCAACCTCATCCACTCTATTGTATTTTGCTATTCCTTCTTTAATCTCCGTCCATAAATAGGATTGGTAATGGGTTGGGTCCGCTTGGGTTGGTTTTGATCGGGCCATGTTGAGGTCAAAACTCGATCTATGCCCATTCTATTAATTTACACGAACCCTTGCTTACCAACCCGTTTGAATTTTCACTCATCAATCATACATATAACTAGAGAATGAAGCAAAACATGGTATGCTAAGATCACAATCAACAAAATCAAATATAATCTCAAATATGTCATCATAATCACCATAAACTTAAGAATTTAGTGTGCATGACAGTTCTAAAGTAATTTAAACTTTCTAAAATGCACACCCTCATCCGAGAATGTCGTGGTCCATCCTATCCATCACTCTTTACAACCCTTATAGTTTTAGTTAACTGAACTATAGAGAAAAGATCAGAGAACTATCAATTATGTTAGGTCTAGGAGTTATTTGACTTTGCAAACAGATAAAACCGGGTGACCCATTAGGTCTGAAGGGTAAGCCAAACCATCCATTTATAATTGGGTTAATTTCAGGTTGATTTAGAACTGACCTGGCTTTGAAACCCCCACCAAACCCATTTATTGGAGGTGGGTTCATGTGGTTTGGGAGGTGTAGGTCAGAATTTGTCTCCCTTATCCATCATCAACATTGCATCTAGTGGCAAATCTTGGAATCAAACTCCAGGGTGGGGGGTGGGAGGCAATTAGGCAAATTAGGAATAATTGTCATCTAAATAAAATCATTCATAAAAATTCTTGTAAAACATGCTATCTCTCATATTTACTTACGATTGTTAAAAGCATAGCAAAGGTTTATATTACTAATATCTATTTATCAGTAAAGCTAAGATTATTTTGTTACATTAATATAAAAGATTTTAGTAATTTTTTCCTTCTTTCAATATTTTATGAATCATGATATTTGCTTTTAAAGAAGGTATTTTACATTTTCTAAAAAATAGAATGAACAATCAGGTAAATTTTAGAGACAACTAGAACACGTATTGAATAATTGTTATAAATGAAAATTAAAAAAAAAATCTAAAATCAGGAACAAAAGCAGAAATATGATGATTCAAATATTCTTTTCAAGGAGAAGATGATTCAAATACTATGCAGTTGCAACAAAATAAATTGAATGGTAACAGATGCAGGAAAATGATATACAATTATCTAAACATGCGACAAATAACAAGTTCCCATGTACTCTAATCCGCCCTTTGCTAGCTCTCCCATTAAACGAAATTGAAATAACTAAAGAATGAATACAAATAAGAAATATGATTGGCTTTTTAGGCAGACCCCTCATCTTTATTTATTGCAAGGATTTTATAATCAGAATTAGATTACTATCCATGGATTGATAGGTTGCTGGTCCACTTGCAATGCTCCTTCTATCAGTTAATTCTTGGAACCCATATTCCCTAACATACTTGGAGAGCAAAAAGACCTGGAGATATAGAAACCAATGTCCATGCTTGGTTTGGTAGGTTCTTTATGTTTAACAGAATTTCTAATTTGAGAAAAAATATCTATAACTTGGCAGGTTTTTTAGTTTAAATATGTGTAAAAGAAGCCAAAATTTAATACTCCATAGGCTACTCTGGAATACCAAAGGGAAACTAGTGTTCCGTGGGGCACTTGTATGCCCCTCACCCCCACCTCCACCAAAAAAATAAAAATAAGAAAGAGGAAAATAACAAGCACAAGCCCAGCACCCCAGTTTCTGCCGGTGATATACTCAACCAAGGTTTGATAATCTACCTTTTCATTTCCTTACCTTTTCTCTCATTTTAACATGGAGTAGTTTTTTTTTTTTAATCTTAATTTGCTTTAGTTGTCTTAAGTCCTCTTAGATTAATTAATTCTGTGCAGCCATGCGTTTACTCTACATATCTTGATAAACATCAAAGCGAGGTAACTGTTAACATAATGTTGAACGGATTTTATCTTTTTCTTGCCAAAACAAACTTAGTAAAGATGAGCAAGCTTAAGAAGAATATAAGAAAGAAATCCTCTCAGAATGACATTACAAGAATAACAAATTAGTGGACACCAGATATGCGAAGAAATGGCAAAACAAAACACTTTATATATATATATATATAAATATTGCATGAAGGTTGAAAACAAATAATATAATGGGGATACTTCTTATTGACATTAAGTGTGGGCTTGTATCTTTAGAGAAGCTTGAGTGGGAGATAGATATCTAATACCTTTTAGATTATATAAAATCCTAATAAATAAATTCTTAAGAGGGTTTATGTTGTGTCCTTAGGGGTTTTGGTATGGAGTGATCATTCTAAGATCAAGGGTGATGTCAGTGGAGGTGATGAGATCACCATGTTTGATTGCGTCACAGTGATCTTACATGACAGTGATATCAAATCACTCCCACTCAAATTATTGCCTAACCTAGTGATGGGATAACCGTCCTTGAGGTTCGGTATCCAAGATCACCCTAGGATGGTGATCTTGAGCTGAAATTTGAGGACAAAAGCCGCTCAATGTAGTGAAAAAAAAGGATATATCAGTATATCATTAATATATTATATCAATATTATATATATCATATTGATATTATATATTGTATTTATGATAGTTGATATAATATATATTATATTGATACTATATATTATATTTATGATATATTATATTATAATATATTATTAATCATATCATTGTCATATTATTATTCAATGATAATTTAAATTGTAGCAGAAATATATTATTGTACTTTACATTTATATGATGAAATTATTTATTATATTACTTTTGTTTATCTTATTTTCCTAATCAAAATAAATATAGTATTTAAAAATATTATATTCTAACTATAAATAAAAATACTAATTCTGTAATAATAATTAATATATCTTTATAGGATTAATAATTTATAAGATTAATAAATATATTTTTGTTGAATATATATAGTAAATGTAATATAAATATATTAATATTTTATTATAATATATTTGATATGATTAATAAATGTATTTTAAAAAATATATTAGGGTAATTTTGGTATTACATGGTCAATTATCTTGGATTCACATGGAATACCAAATAGGTTATTTGTAGATATCTGAAAATCTTTAACCACTAAAACAGCCTACCAAATGTAGTGATCTTAGATCATCGGAGATTAGACTATCTTGGGATAAGAATCATTAGTGACCTAAGATCACCTTGGTGATCTCATTTGGGTCACCAATGCCACCTTATGTTTTGTGAATGACAGAAAGGGAAAATATAAGGAAAAAAAATAGTCGCTCTCATTATGGTAGCAACAAAGGAGATATGTGGTGCTGGAGGGAGTGGGAAGTGCGAGAAAATTAGCATTACACTATGGTACATGAAGTAGAAAATTAGTTTAGATTGCGAATAATGCATTAATAATGATGAAATGACAATCTATCTGTAAACCTTACTGAGATGAACAAAATTTAAAGAGCCATGTTCATCACTAGGACAAGGTTGTGTCTTAGAATTCGAATGCTAGGTGAAGTTGATTTACTTGGTTCAGTTGGTTTAGTTAAACCAATTGATTTCTTTATTTACTATTAACCAAATGCTCCCCTCCTAAGAGTCTAGATGTTGGTGCTTGTCATGTCTTCCAGTGATCTTCACCTTTGTGACTAAACAAAGGACTTTATGAGTCAATGAAACACTTAATTGTGGATCCTTTTAACCAAGTAAAGCTGTAGCATATGAGGATGGATTGTAAACTTTTGATTTTTCTTTTCTTTTTTAAACACAAAACTAAACTGTCAACAATGATCTGCAAAAGGTAGAAATGCCTGCAAAAGAATGATGCAGGGTTGTTAGTAGTTACTATCTTTCTTTAACCAAAATTAGGTGTCTGATTGACAATAAAGATGGATATGTTTGTTCTATTATGTTATTTTTCTTATTTGTTCAAGTTGATAAATTATTGAAACACAAATTCTGTAAGAAGACGCGATATAAGATTTTGGTAATTATTGCACCAATCTGTTCTCAATTTCGTCTATTTTCAATTTAATTCTGTCTCTGAAAGTGACAATTTTTCCTTAATGTGCCTACATATCCTGAGGTTGATTTCTGAGCAAGACTTTAAAGTGTAGATTGCTTTACATTCAGGTACGGAGGGGTCCAATATTACCAAGGAAAGCCATCAATACAGGTTTGTCTCAGACTGAGTTGGCTATAGAAGTATATCCTCTACGCCTTCAATTACATTTGATGCCAAAGGGAAAGGCAGTTATTAGGATCAGCAAGAAGGTACAGTTTATTAATCCTGTTTTATCTTTCTTTCATTGCCTAGTGCTCATTAGTCATTTACATATGCCCTCTGGTATATTCAAATTAATGTCCTGCATGTGCAACACTTTGGCTGGAAATCCTATTGAGGTTTTGGTATTTTCTACAGGCATAGGTATTGATGGGGAATATAACTTGTGTGAAGTTGCTTAGTTTTGAATAGGGTGGCGAAAGCTGACCCAAACCTGCCAACCAGCGTGAACCCACCTGAAATAAATGAGTTTGGGTTTGCCATTTTAAATTCTGGTTGATTTAGAGCCAACCCAGAACAAACCTGTTTTAAATGGGTGGGTTAGAGATTACCTCTTGAACTTGGTGCATCGCTTGAGTCAAACCAGCTTGGTGTTCTAGCTCCCAAATTGTGGAGCATGTTGATCTCTATAATTATCAAAACAAGCTTCTATTCATTGGTTAAAAAAAAAAAACTGGGGCTGGATTAAATAGTTAATTCATCATTAATTAGTTTTGATGGTCATATATCCTTATTCTAGATTTTTTGTGCTTGTGGTGATAACTTGCAAGTTAAATATGATTTTTTTGGTGATATTTGCATGCAATGTTTACTTTACGTTATGTATGTATGTATGTGTGGTTGACAAATGAAAACTTAAATGGGTCGGTGGCTAGTTATGGTTTATAAAAAGGGCTTTGGTTATGGGTTTGCATTGTCTATTATAAATGGGTTGGAAGGTATTAATTAGATGTCTTTTTGACCCAAACCCTCCTCAACCTGACCATAAACCTCTTTAGCCTAACCCTACCTGACATATTGCCATTGCTTGTGTTGGAAGGAAACACAATAAAGAGCAATAAAACAGTAAAAGGTAGACTCGAATTTTGGGGTGATGTACCACCAAAATTCACATACCAAGGTTTGCCGAACTAGTACCAGGGGCTTGTTCTGGTTGATGACTGGTATAGTACGGTGTGGTTCTGTATTGTGCTGTTCCAGGCTGTACCGAAATAGGGAGAGGAAGGGGAGATCGAGGGGGGGGGGGGAGAGGAGGGGAGGGGAAGAGAAGGAGAAGAAGAGAGAGGACCTCCTAGGTCAGGGGAGTTCTTCCAATGGAGGGATGAGTGGAGGAAGCACTGATGGTTGGCAATCAGGTGCTTCATGCTCTCTTGGGCCTCGACATCGCCCTTGTCGCCTTTGGCATCTACCTCATCAGTGAGGCCATCTGCAACCATGCCAGTGAAGTCGAAGGTGGGATCCTCGAGCACCTCCAACTTGAGGCGAAAGTAGATCTGGTGGAAGGTCAGCTTCGCATCCCCTCTGGACGTCCTATTCGCGGCATCTGCCATGTCATCGGCAGTAGTGAAGCAACGAAGATGAAGGTGGGTGGGGGCGGGCTTTGGAGGCTTTAAAACAATGAACCAATCCGACCACCCAAGCCGTTCTGGTTTTTGACCGTTTGTTTTGTATGGCCCAAATTGCACAGTTCGGGTTGGTTTGGCCTTGCATGTTACAGTAGTGGAGATGGCATCTAACTATTAGCATAAGCTCAACTAAGCTTCTTTTGTTATTATAGTTCTAATCATTTGATGCCTCAATTTATGATCATTTTACATTGAATGATTTAATCTATAACAGAGATGTTTGTAACAAAAACTTTGTAAGTTATGCCTTCTTGAGATGGCATCGGGAGATTCCTTTAATGGATGGAGCAAGTTTGAACATGTTATGTCTATTTATGCAGGACACAGTTGGCGAACTTCATAAAAAGGCTTGTGAGGTTTTTGATTTGGTCATGGATCAAGTAAGATATTATTCACTTGTTCAATGTATATTCTTTTCATGTGTTCTACTATTCACATTTTGTTAATTGCAGGTTTCTATCTGGGACTACTATGGTCAGCAGAAACATGCTTTGATGGACAACATGGAGAAGACCCTTGATGATGCAAATATACAAATGGACCAGGATGTAGGTCTTTTAACCCTTAAAAAAAAAAACTTTACTCTTGCCAAAATAATTATATTTGAGTGGAACTTGCTTGTTGGTATGGGAAATTAAGCTTTAAAAATGAATAGATTTATAAGATGCAAATATGATACAAAGGTATAAAGAAGTAAGTTCTGATATAATGATTTCAGTGTTACATCATCTGAATTTTCCTATAGTGGTTTAATGATTGAAAGGTTGATACGATGTCTGAAATACAAACTAGTTCAGGGGTTCCAGCTTCTTTCACAGTGAATTCTGGGTTTCTCCAAATACATGGAATATCCATATATTACCAATTTTGTTACAAGAACAAAATCTATAATGATGCAACTAGGCATTGCATGAGTCAACATAGTAACTGTTTGCATGGAGAGAAACATCTCTTTATCTAGTGAAACAATAATTTCTGTGGTTGTACTTCAGGGAGCTTTGACTATGTCTCTTCATGAATACCAATACCTGTATTGTAAAGCTAAGCACACTAGATTTTGATTATGTATAAGTGTTAATGTGCTTATTTATTGTGGAACGTATCAGTTATCAAAGATGTCAAAATATAACTTTTTAATTGATATACATTTTAGAGGTATGTTTGAAGAATGATGTGCTTGTGAACATGAGTTGAGATCTCAGTTGAAGACTGATAAATGCATAATTTGGAGTTGAAGAAAAGCTTGAAAGACAGGCAACTTAATCATGTCACAGTGAATAAAGGATCCTATACATTTTACTTGTGCTTTTACCTTAAATTTTGGAAGTGAGGAATCTGGAAATTGATATACATTGAAAGATTGCTGATATATGGCAAAAGGAAAGCTAGTAGGTTTATAGATGTTATCATTTTTTTCATTGTAAGTTCATCACCTTTATGTTTTGATGTAATTTGAAGAGCAGACTGGTCTGCTAAGGATGGTGCCATAAGCTTAGAGTGGTGCAAGATTTCTATGTTGTTTTATGGCGCTTTTGATTTCTATTTTTTTCTTGGAGGGGATATTTGTTTCTTGGTGGTTTTTTTT
>KE505136.1:370135-384596 GCA_000441515.1 Elaeis oleifera
ATATATATATATATTTATATATATATGGTAACCAAATTGAGAAAGTACTTTAATATCAAGAAATGACAATAAAGGATATTGTGTAGTGCTTTCAATTGTCTAATTATTGTGGTATCAAAAACTCAATTTATCCTTATCAAAAAATTCAATTTATAAATTATCTATTTTAATATTTAATCTAAATATTATAATAATTAATAAATTTTATTTTATTATAAATATAATAATTTAATTCTTTTATAGTATGATATTATTATTTATTCTAATATTATAATAGTATGGTAGTAAACATTATAATATAATAATGTGATAATGATAGAATATAGTATTATATAATATAATTTAATATGATTATATTTATTATATTATATTGTTATTATATTGTATTATCAAAATCGTTATTATATAGTATTTTAATGTATAATTTTTTTATTTGTAATCTAAATAGCCTAATAAATAATATAATTATTTTTTGGGTGATTGCTAAGTAACAAAAAATAGCAAACTAGGTAGTTCTTGATTCTAATAGCAACACAAATGTTTGATGTTGTTCACTATGATACAAAATGGCAATAAAATTGTTTTATGTCCAAAATCATAACAGCAACATAAATATTCATCAATATTTCTCAGTATCCATATTATAAGTATAATATCCTAAATAAACAAGTCAACAACTCACAAAGAGTTGCAATATGATCATGCAAAATATGTATCTCATGGTTATTTAATGTTTGACTTTGTTCTATGCTCCTTTCATTCATTAGTCTCTATACAATCAGGAGGGAGTGGATCCTCATCATTATCATAAGGTTAAACTCAAATCCTAAATTGCATGATTATGATAATGAAAAGACACTAACAAAAATGATTAAGTTAATTTTTTGAAAAAAATCTATTGCCATGGCTTGAACTTTGGTCTCTTATGTGAGCTTTGGCTTAGCAAAGAAACAGCTTCCCAATGCATCTCAAGTAGAGCTTTTACCCAGAAGATTCTTACTTGAGCTTTTTCCTTCTACACTTTTTTAGCTTTCGGAGAAGCCATAAAACTGTTTCAAATTTTTCCCAAACACCTCAAAGTTACCCAAAAGAGCTCTTGGCCCTTCAAGACGCACTTTTTTGGCCCCCAAGAAGTAATGCCAAATGGGGTCTTAGCTATTGCAAATGAGCAAATATACAATCACAAATTTATACTGTGCATCTTTTGTCATCAAGATATTGTGATATATTTGCTACGTTGCCTTATATTTTTGTATAGATACTATGATTCTACAATTTGTTGCAAGTTTTTCTTTTTGTTTTAATATTTGTTGTTAGGCCATCAAGACGTCTTCGATTGCATCGTTCGAAATAGATAAATAAATGATGTGATTTATTAGTAACTTTTATGACTTAAGTGTTATTGGACTTATTGTATATGTATGCTATGCTTTAGGGATCAAATTTTTTGCTACATGAAGTTTTAATTTATTTTGCTTTCTTTAATGACTAGTTCTCAACCTGACATCACCCTTTAATGAATCCATTCCAAATGATTTAGAAGAGGAAAATTATAGTGACATCCTCTCAACTTTGGACATGTTTCGGAGACATCCCTTAACTTTAAAAGTTTCAAGCTGACCCTTCAAGTTTCCAAATCGTTCCAAAGTGGTCCTCTAGCTCCCAACTAGTCGATGCTGTTAGCATGTTGTTGCAAATGACCAAAATACTCTTGCCTTATTCAGATGTCTATAAATGTCTTTTGACCATGCAGGTGAGTGGAGTTCAGAGTGCTTTGAGATCTATGCAGTGGATGATCCTTAATTATAGGCCATATACTAAGGATGCTTTGAGATCTGTATAGGTGGATGAATGAAGAGTTTAGAGTGCGGTGAGATCTCTATCATAGGTGATTCTTGACTATGGACTATATACTAAGGGTGCTTTGATATCTATGCAGATGGATGAATGGAGTTCGGAATGCTTTGAGATTGGCGCTATGGGGGATCCTAAACTATGGGGCATATACTATGGGTGCTTTGAGATCCATGCAAGAAGATGAATGAAGGGGCTTGGTGTGCTTTGAGATCCATGTAGCAGGTGATTTTTAACTATGGGCCATATACTAAGGGTGCTTTGAGATTTATAGAAATTCTTTGTGCACCACTTGCGGTGTAAAAAATCCGACGTGGAGTGCACCGCTTTGTCCGATTGGTCTACGTAGCCATCGCTTCCCAATGCGCATTTAATGTCAGCAGGTCGGCTTTTCTTTAAAATTTGTATGATGAAATATCCTTCTTAAAAATTATGACACCCTTAAAATTATGATACCCCTTCATAAAATTATGACATCCCCTGTATAAAAGGCTAAACTGAAGTAGAGTGTCATAATTTTGTAAAGGAGTGTCATAATTTTTAAGAAAGAGTGTCATAATACTGTAAAAAATAATAAATATATACGAAAACAGTATTATGACACCCCTTCTTAAAATTTATGACACTCCTTCACAAAAATTATGACACCCCACTTCAGTTTAGCTTTTATATAGAGGGTGTCATAATTTTTGTGAAAGGATGTCATAATTTTAGTAAGGAGTGTCATAATTTTAAGAAGGGTATTTTCATCATACAAATTTTAAATGAAAAGCCAACCTGGTGGTATTAAATGCGCGTTGGGAAGCGGTGACTATGTGGACCAATCGGACAAGGCGGTGCACTCCACGTTGAATTTTTTACACCACAGGTGGTGCACAAAGAATTTCTCTTGAGATTTATGCAAGCGGATCAATGGAATTTGGAGTGCTTTGAGATCTGTGTAGTGGGTGATCCTTAATTATAGGTCATATATGAAGGATTCTTTGATATCTATGCAAGAGGATGAATGAAGGGGTTGGAGTGCTTTGAGGTTTGTTTGCATGAAAGATCCTTTGAGACTTCATTCAATAGATGTCAAGGATATTTTCCTTAATTATAGGTCATATATGAAGGATTCTTTGAGATCTATGCAGGAGGATGAATGAAGGGGGTTGGAGTGCTTTGAGGTTTGTTTTGCACGAAAGATCCTTTGAGACTTCATTCAATACATATCAAGGATATTTTTGTCCTATAACAACTTTATGCTATCATGTGTGGTCATGTGCCACCACTCTGTTAACGAAGATGAATGGAAGGGCCACTTCGGAATGATTTGGAAACTTCAAAGGTCGGTTTAAAACTTTTGAAGTTGAGGAGGTGTCTTTGGGACATGTCCAAAGTTGAGGAGATGTCATTATAAGTTTCCTTTCAAAACTAACCATGGATGGGTAGGAATATCCCTTGAACATTTTGAATATCATACTCTAAATTCTAGTAATAGGGTAAGAAACCTTGAAGATCCATGACATGAAAAGAATCTGGACCAAGGGGGAAGCTAGCGAATTTGATGCAGGGAAGCTACATGTTTGATGAACATAAAGTAAGCGCAAGAGCCAAGCTGAAATAAAGCCGCTGTATTGTTATCGTGGCTGTGTACTTGGTATTTGATACAGGAATTTGTCTAAATATTACAGAAATTTCCGGAATAAATGTTTCTTGTGTTTGTGATGAAGTCAATGAGTTCTTGGGCTAATAACGGGAGATTTGAGAACCCTTATAACAGCATGAACTTCCATATATAATGGATAATGCTTGCCCAGGTCATTTTGATTGAGTGCATTTAGCTTGTAAAAGAGGTGCGACATAGAATATAAGGAATGTCAAATATGATTGTTTAAAGCCATCATTTTTTGGGAAAATATGGAAACCCGTCATCTTCAATGAGGCAATCAGTTTGGTTACTTTATGCACAAGTCTAGAAATATGTCCTAAAAGGATTCGCTGATTGTGATAATCCTAGTATATTATATTTGTGTTAGAGAAGGCAAATAAAAAACCAGGTCGCTGATTGTGATAATCCTAGTATATTATATTTGTGTTAGACCAAGCTGATTAAAAACCAGGTTTGAAGCATTGCTAATGAACTTTTCCTCGAAGTCATTATGAGGTATAAATAACATGTAGAATCTATCATATATGAACTACTTTCTAAAATATTGGAATAATCTTTTTCATTGCTTAGATGATGAACATAAGATTACTTCATAAAGTTTCAGGGAAAAAAATTACAGATTCTTTTTGGTGAATGTGAGAGAGATAATATGCCGCATCACCTGGATACTTGTGTCCAACTCCTAGAATTTGTGTTGGACATCTGAATCGGACATGTCAGACACTTGGATTTTTATCATTTTCATTTTTGCTTCATCTTTTAAACTTTGGTAGAGATCTACATCTTGTGATGGTGCTTCAATTTCCCCTGACACTCAAGCCTCAGTGCATCTCTATTTCATCCTCTACTTCATGTCTTCCTTCGATCAATGACTGTAATACCTCTCTTTCTGAATTGTTCCTGTTAAAGCCCCAAAAAGGAATCGATTTCAGGTTAGAATGGTCTGAAGTACATGTAAGTAATCGTCAAAGCTCTACCAAACAGGCTGATACATAGCAGGAACTTTCTCTTCCACCTCTTCCTTCTTCCTTCCCTCCCTAATAAATGAAATAGGGAAACTGGAAAACTTGAGTCCCATTCATTCTTCTCACTCTGCAGTGTCAGGTCAGCTGAGTCAAATCATCACTAAAGTTGACATATTGGTGAGGTTAGACAGCTCCAACTTGCAGTTGGACAAGTCCAACTTGCTAGTATATTTGCTCTACGTCAAGCCTAAATATGTTGTTTTTGATGAGACTGACTCTTGAACCGAGCCCCATGCAACCTAACCGAATCACTCCAAGTTTGTTTAGCCAATTTCTGTTAGTTGACATGTGACCCATGATTAGGAGTGTGATTTGAGTGAGTCACATGTATTGTTTAGTTTGTTTGTTACTTTGTTACCAAGTGTATGATAGAACTATTGATAATACAGCAGGTTAAGGAAGTTTTAATTAAATTAAAGAAACGAAGAATTTACTTAATATTGGAACTTAGGAATAAAATTTCCAGAAGCTTCTTGTTCCTTCCAAAAAGTGTTGTTTCGTCATTTCTGATGATCATATCATGTGATCATGCTACTTGGAGGACGTGATAACCTGGCAATTAGTTATCTTTGATTGCCAGATTCTCTTTTTTGAAATCTCCTATTAAACCCTTTGAAATCTCAATATAACCATAGATCCGTAAGTCCTTACCATATCCTTGTGATGTAGTATGGCTGTTTTCTACTTTCAAACCACCTACTAATTATATTAAGTGAAAAGCCGGTCTCCTATAAAGTTCTGGCAACTATCTGTTCGAACTTATATTTCAGATTATTGCTAAATTCTCAGATCTAACCCTTATCTATATTAGTTAGTATATAAAGAGTAAAAGTGTAAAACCTTGAACCATAATTTTAATCTGCCTCAATACAAATCAAGCCATTGAATCACCTAAGTCTGCTCCTTGGCCTAACTCAGAATTTCATAGGTTTCGTATTTCAAAAGCAACTAAAAGTTAAATCCTCAAATCGGAACCCCAATTCAGCGACTTTAATCCTCTTCACACAAATAATATATACCATAGGTTCCTTCATACTACTCCCATTGCTTATGACAAGCCTTAAAGGCATTTGGATCGCCTATATAACAGTCACTCCTCAAAGAAGATTGTTCATCCACTTTTTAGATTTTTCTTTGAATGATGAAATTAAGGGCATGTATGTTTGTACAGATATACTGCAACTTGTAACTGTTTATGTTAGATTGTGTTTTACATTTGATTGTGTGGTGCACCAATCTTGTAGAAATCCATGACAGCATATCATTCTTGAGTAGTTCATGATCCAGATTCTGCATGTGCTTAGTATTTCTATTAAAAAGGTTCTTTATTTTAAATTTACTAGAGCATGGGAGCAGTTGGGCAAACTTGTATCTAATTTGGTGCTGACCTGATTCAGATTTGGCCCTGGTCCAAAATCTAAAACATGTTTGGTTGGTGGGGATTGGGGGAGGAGTGGGGGGTGGGTTCCCAAAACCTAGTTTTCCTCCCGTAACTAGGTGGGTAGGTTTGGCTATCCTATTTCTTGCAGCCAGACCTACCCTAACTACCTGTCACAACTTTATCTTCAAAGGTCATATTAAAATCTAACTAAAAAGGAGAAAATAAGTAGATAATGTGAACCCAAAATTTATTAACATCTGTAGTTTCCCTCACTAAGATGTGATTCCTCAACCTGTAAGTTGGCAGAAACTTTCTTCTATAACTAATCTTTGATCTTATGTTTGCAATTGATTTTTCACATCCTTGCTGCTGCTACTAGATATTAGATGGCCATTGCTGATGCCAGAACTGCTTGACCATTTTGTCTGAATAATGCAAATTTGACAGGGTCAGTACAAATCAACTCTGGTCTGTCCTGTCTGTGGAAAGGTTTCAGTGACTTTTGATCCATTCATGTACCTTTCATTGCCTTTACAATCTGCCTCTGCTCGGACAATGACTGTCACAGTTTTCACTAGTGATGGGAGTGCACTACCCACGCCATGCACTGTAAGTGTACCGAAGCAGGGGCGGTGCAAGGACCTGATCCAAGCTTTAAGCAATGCATGTTCATTGAAAAATGGGGAGAAGCTTCTACTTGCACAGGTTTGTTGAAGATTTTCCCTCAGTGGGTACAAGCTAATGAATCCTTAAGTTTCTGATATGCGACACTGGCACTTATGTGACTATGAGTTGAAATATTTTGCAGATACGTGGTCACTTAATTCATCAGTTTCTGGAGGACCCATCAGTCCACCTGTCTGCCATCAAAGATGATGATCGCCTTGCAGCTTATAAGGTCCCAAAGTTGGTGAAGAATGCAACTTACCTTCAGTTTGTACATCGTCGTGAAGAAGTGTAATCACCTATAAGAATCTTAGCTGTTTCACTTCATATGCCTTTCAGTATGATAAATACCTGAGTTTAAACATTGAGAACTTGGTCTTTTAAATCTGTCAAATGCTTTGTAAACCGAACATATTAATTAGCACCCAAACATTGGATATTGTGTGTTGTGGGCATATTGTTTATTCTTTCTGTGCTGCATTGCAACTGCTAAGTTTGCTAAAATTGCATGAACCTGTAGGCTCTCTCCCTTGGATATCTAATTTCTTTGTCAGTGCTACACTCTTCCTGAGAAGCTTGTGATTTTTCTATGTTTTATCTTTTTACTATAACCAGCAAACCATGCATATGCGATGCATCGTTGATGAAAATAATGGTAATCAAAATTAGATAAAAGTTATCTATCATACTATATATATTTTAGTTGGAATGGATTATGAACAACAAAGAAAAGATAAACTAAAAGCCTCAAAAACGAATGTAGAAATAGGATTAGGAAAATAAATGTAGAACCAAGCAAAAAGTTTATAACACAAAATGAAAAAAATGAAATTAAAATGTAAAAAGAAGAGTAAAATGAGATATATTGAAAATTATAGTAAATGATGTTAAACAAATAAAAATATAAGCAAATAGGTTAACCAAAAAAGAAAATTGTAATAAAAATAAAAGGAAATTAAAAAATAAAAATCATAAAGATACAAGCCTATATAGTTCAGTAAAAAGGTAAACATCCAAATACAAAAAGTAGTTCAAAAGAAAAAAAACATAATTAGGTGATCTAATAGAAAAAATCTAAACTAAAGATATTGAACAAAAATTTGAAAACAACATAAATGAATTAAAGGTAAAAGATAAGTCAAATAGAAACTGAAGATGATAAACTAAATATATTAAGTAATTGGTTTGATAATTAGAAGTCTAGAACCATTAAAATTGATGTATTGCTTAGCACCAAAACCTTGGGCCTTGTGTTTTGGTGGGCATATTGTTGTTCCCTTTGTGCTTTTCATTAGCAGTCACTATGATTTTCTAAAATCGGGCAAAGCTGTAGCCTTTCTCATTTAGATAGCTACTTTATTTATAAGTACTGCAGTTTATTTTGGAGAAGTGTTTGATTTTTATGTTGTATCTTTTACTATAACAAGGCTAATATCATTCCTCTCACATTTATGTTCTACTTAATTTCATGTCAGGGATCCTGGCAATAGTAGAAGCTCAATAATCTGGAAACCCTATGCCACACCTCTTATTGTGCCAATCTCACTTGACAAAGTTGTGACAAGTGCTGATATCCAACAGATAGTTCATACAATGCTTATGCCGATGCTAAAAATCGAGGAGTTACAGCCTTCTGGCCTATCAAATTCAATCATGGCTGCGCCATCCCAGGTCCATGAAAGTAAAGTGACAGTGAAACATGCACAGATTCTGCTGAGAGTGATCATAAAGACCAGGAACACAATTTTAAAGCAGCAGCAACTTCCAAACCGCATCTTCAGTTGGTTAATGAAAATAATGAATGCATTGATATATCAACAGGAGAAGAGAAAGCTATCAGGGTGCCCTCATCATCAGCAACGGTCCTTGTGTTTATTAATTGGTCAAAGAGGGACTTGAAGAAGTATGATATACACTATCTGGAGAATCTTCCGGAAGTGTTGAAGTATGCTCCGGCACCTAAGAGGACTCGTGGTGAACCTCTCTCACTATACGCTTGTCTGGATGCTTTCTTGAGGGAAGAACCTCTGGTGCCTGAAGACATGTGGTTAGTGCCATTTTCCTACTATAGATTACCTGGTAGTGTAACGTAGATCTGTAACAAAAATCTAGGGAAGATTACTTTTCCAGAATTGTCAAAGCAATTGGAACGAGATTTCATTTAACTCAATAGAGTGATTGCAGTTATGCAATGAATGGGAGAATTTGCTGTTACAACTTACAACACAATTTACATGGGTTTTTGAATGTATAATTCATGGCAATGTGCATCTGCCTCCTTACCGGCATGCTTTCTGAAACATATTGTGCATCTTGAATTATATTCTATCATGGGTATAATCATCTTAGCATTGATATTTGCTAGCTCTGAAGTGTCAAATATCAAAAAGAGTCACTTGATGTTTATATACAATGCTTATTTTAAGCATACTAGCTGCCCATAATCTAGAGATGGATGTTGCATGTTCAAACAAGCACCCCTATTTGCTTACGATGTGTCGGACTTCTTTCATTATTACTGTATAATGACTGATTTTTATAGCCCCAACTCTTGCTCACTTTCAAAAATCTAACTGTATGGTTCTTCAAAGGTATTGTCCAAATGCAAAGAGCAAAGGCAGGCTAGCAAAAGTTGGACCTATGGAGGCTACCTGAAGTGTTGGTGATTCATCTGAAAAGATTCTCTTTCAGCCGTTCTACAAAACATAAATTGGAGACCTTTGTCAACTTCCCCATTCATGACTTGGATTTGACGAATTATGTTGCTAACAAGAACAGCTCTCAGCGCCAGATTTATGAGCTGTATGCTTTGAGCAACCACTATGGTAGCATGGCAAGTGGGCATTATACTGCACATATCAAGGTTAGTTTCTCCTTGCATGGTAATTATTATGCGTACGTCACATGTGGATGTGGTACTTTGTCATCATAGCATGTTAAGTGGATTTTTAATATGAAGTGCCGGAGCATAAATTTGCATTATGTTTGAACTTTGAATACCTTGCTTTCGGGAATCATTGGTTATTACCTCATTGGCTCTAAAGTTATAATTCTATATCAGAGCTGTCAACAGAATAGCACATCCTACTTTCGGGTTTCTAATTGATGGGTTCCTCGGGCTGTGGATGCATCATACATTATAACTAGTTATAAGTTTAGTTTCTTCATTTTTCTTCTTCAAGTGCACATGAGATTTGTTTTCTACTGCAAGAACAAACTGATCATAAGTATTGAGATAATTTAAATAAACTATCCATTAGAGTGTTCCTAGCAGTGTAGCCTTAGTTTCCGATGTAACTTCACAATATATTATGATGCATGTAACCTCACTGGTTCTACCCTGCAGCTTCTGGATGAAACAGGTGGTACAATTTTGATGATAGCCACATATCACCAATTAACGAGGATGATGTGAAGTCAGCTGCAGCTTATGTGCTTTTCTATAGGAGAGCCAAAGGAGAAGGGGCCTCTGCAAGCAATGGAGCTCAGTCATGTGCAAACCAAACTACAATTCTACCCGCCGATAGACTCATTTATCATGGATTGTCACCCTCTCATGCTCCAGCACTGAATAGGAGCAGATATTTGGAAGCAAAGCCATGTACATTTAAGACAAATCATAGGGATCAGTAGCTTCTTCAAAAATTGAGACATGCTATGTAACGTTGTCTCCACTTGGATAGGGTGAGCATTTTTGCAGGACCATGCTCTGTACCAAAATGTGTATTACATTCTCTCTGTTTTAGCCATATAAACAGTATGTTAAATATAAATTTAAAAATATAAAAAATTACTGTGCCTATTTGCTGAATTTTCTTTCCTTTTCATTGTGGTGAAATGGTTGGTGTACAAATGTAAATCAAGTCTGTATCAGCATTGATGATGAATGGTAGAGACTATTATATTTATATATATATAAAGAACTATTTTTAGGATGGAATGATCATGAAGTATATTAAAGTAGTGAATGTCATGATTCATGAAGGAATGCAGAATTCAAGCAGGATATCTGAAGTCTTGCAATTTGTTATGTTTGCTGTGAGAATTAGAGACAATATCCTGGAGGAACCGGACATGACTGTTTAGCCTGCATGTTGGTAAGTTGTAACTTTTGATTGCAATGCTGGAAATGATGCCTTCATTACAAGTATGGCGTATCTGAAGGTGCATCGTTCTAATAATATTTCTCTCTCTCTCTCTCTCTTTTTTTTTTTTGTTAATATTTTGATGATGATGAATGATGTTTCCTCTCTGGGATGCGGGAGCATCCATTTAACATTCTACTAATAACCTACGGAGAGGCTGAAATTTCTTGGTTAAACTGTCATCTCTCTCTCTCCCCCCCTTCTCTCTCTCGGTCCAATGATCTGATGATGACAAAGGACCATTATAAAGTCATGCATTAGATCTCTTTAATAACTTTTGATAAAACTACGCATCTAACCACTATAAGGATTAGTAACAAAAAATATATTTAAAAGAAAAGTAAAGGGTTTCCCAACTGAAAATGAAATTGCTTTAATGGATACACATTATATGGATATTAGTACTCATTAATTTGCATAACAAACATCATTCAATAATTGAGAAATTAGTATTAAGAATGCAAGTTGTTCAACTTACCAGTTTTCAATATGTAGTCCGATGCCAAGGTGCTTAAACTTAATAGCTAGAGTTTGGAAGACCTTCTTGTAAACCTACGAACAGAAAAAGAAAGAACTTTGCTAGAAATTCGCTACATAAAGAAATAGAATTTTGCTAAGGATATAAAAAGCCAAATCTATGACCAGCCTACTAGTTCACATATACCCATGTGCTTACCAAAACTGCAGAGGAATATTCTAAGGCATGCAACCATCATAGCATGGCTTAAATTAGTAAAATCACTTAAGCTTAACAGAGAAATAAAGCTTTTGCATTAATTTTTGAAGAGACTTGCATATATAGAATAAGAATGTATCGCCATACTAAATTAAAACTGAAAAGAAAAGAACGAAATAAGTGGAAGTAAGACTAATTAGAACCTCAAGAACCATAACATTTGGATCTTCTTTTACTACCCAGCATGGGTAGCCTAAACTTGAGGAAAAAAGAATTAATTTAGCTTTTTCTTCTGAATGACAATGATCGATATTTGCTATAAACCTTGATGTGGAATAATACCAAATCCAGGCAAAGATAGCATGCTAGGGTTCTATCTCACATAAGAGTAGAACTAGATTTGATGAACCCTTTTCGCACAACACCCAAACTCACAAGGATAGAGGTTGAAATAAAAAAGAACATATGAACAATAAACCAAAGTATAGTTTGATTGAGACTGCACAAGAAAGAAAGAAAAAGAAAATTAGAAAAATATAAAAGGTAATAAGAACTTCAAACACGTCGAGAGTTTAATAAACTTTATAACATGGAAGGTGCACCATCCTATTTCATTACTATGTCCTATAACAAAAGGAGAAATATGATTAAAAAAAGGTGCTACTCACACGGATGGGGAGAAAAAATGAATAAGAAAATCAAAGTCATGCACGAGAAATAAAAGGAATGAGATAAACAGTAGAAATCAAAGACAACAAACTCACAAAATATAGTACAACCTAAAAGAAAGCATACAATAGCACCAATCAAAATTCAAGAGAAAAGCTAAAGTAAATGAATTCATTATAGCGAACAGCAAAAAAGAACCACAATTCTAAATAAAATAACCAAACCCGATAGATAAGGACTCCATGGTTGCTATGAGAAACAAAGCAAATGCCTGGTACGAGAATACATAAATAGATAATTTAAAGAAATGAAATTCGTGCACAATTGAATACCTATTGAAGCTAGCAAAACTAGGCTCAAGATGACAATTGTAGTACTAGCTGGCCACTTACTATCTATTAATAATGACAGTGAAGAGCTATTAGCTATTGAAGTGAAAAATAACATATAATAATAGTAAAAAAAAATCTCATATAATTTATAATTTACTATTCTTAAACTAAACTTGGAATCAATAAATTGTAAACAATAATTACAACATGAATCTACCATTAGAACAAAAAAGGAGTTATAATAACAGCAGTATACAATTCAATCGTGATGATAGAAATAATAGATATTAGCTATCAAAGTGAAAAGGAGCAGTTATGCTCGAAAAATGATGGAATAATCTTATAAAACGACTATTCTTGAAACATTTTTTTTTTTTCATATCACCAACTTAATATGTTCTACAATAACAAATGATATTAATAAATTATTTTACAAACAATGAGGATATTAGTAGAATACGTGTAATCATCATTTTATATATAGTTTATATGTATGCAAGCATTTGTGCTTTAGAACTTTAACAATAGCTGTATAAACAACCAAAGAGCATGTAAGCTAAAACCTTTGATTTTGTTATCCTTGAAGGACCATACTCAACTCAGATCTCAAAAATAGTATTGATATTAGTGCCATATATAGCTTTTTAAGTATTCTTATATATATAATTTAGAAGCAAAAAAGATAAATATTTGTTATAGTTGATCCTATTTTAAGTACAGGATATTAATTTTATTGTTTCACATATTACTTGTCCAGAGAAAATAATTTTTTTAGAGAAATCCATGATAATTCTTTGCATTCTTGATGCCAAAATTTGTATGCTCAATTTATAAATATTTTTGAAAGGATTTATGACATCAATATTTAAGAAATTTATTAAAATTATGTATTAAACTTGATTGATTATTGTAAAAAGATAAACTTTGAAGAATATATATTTTTCATAAGATAGAATGATGTGACATCTATGAAAATACTAAAGGAGACTAATAATTTTAGACAAGCAAAATTACAGTACGGTTATTTGTTAGACGATGATCAAAAAGAGAATAAAAAATAATAAGTCCACTCTTAGAAAATTGATTTTGTTTGATTCCTAGCATTTTCAAGCAGAATTTAGAAATTGCAACTCTTGCATTATATCTAATATTGATTTCCATACTATTATGCAAGACCAAAAAATTCAAGTGCTTGGATTCTAGAAAATCTAATTCTTAAACCCTTGGCTCCAAAAATGAATTTAACGTGCCCTAAGATGCCAAATTCGCTTACCTCCTTCTATACAAATTCCTAATCTATCTCAACTTCCTCTGGTTCAAACCCACAATATTCTTTCTATCCCTACTTCTCTTTTCGCTCTTTTCTTTCTTCTAAAGAAAAACGAAAATATAGAAAGCCAAGAATAAACCAGATCATCGAACGAAATAGAGGCAAGATGTTTTTGGCCCCGGATCTTGTTCACGTATATAGCACCGACTCCACCATGTCCTGCTTCCAGACTACCGCCACTGCCTTCTACATCTTCTCCATTAGACAATCCAAGCATCCTATTCATAAGATCAAGAAACCATATTTGCTAGGTTAAACAAATTGAAATAGAGATCAAGAGCAGATATTTGCGATGAACACAAAATGAGCGATCAAGTATGACAGAAAGGTAAAGAAAGAGAGAGAGAGAGAGAGAGAGAGCAGGAGAACAAGTAGTGACAGAGAGAGTAGAACATCCAAAGTTGATCGAGCCTGTGGGCAAGTCTTGGTATTTCAGCATTCTTCTTCAGATTTTAATCTTATGAAACTAAAGGACAGTGACTCCAATATCTGAACCTTTAATAGCTAGAAAAAGTGGTCTAAACCGTAATATTTCTCCATGCAAAGGACATGGTTGGTATTTGCAAAACTTCAAAAGACATCTATGAAAGGAAAGTACAAATTTATCTTGAGCAAGATTTTTCTTAAATGCCATTATAGCTTTAATAACACAAAAGATAATATTAAATATAACCATTTATTGAAACTATCTAGAGACTTTATATATATATATATATATATATATATATATAT